>CM018043.1:15254797-15789797 GCA_008638375.1 Nyssa sinensis | reverse complement strand
TTGATCCTAGAGTAATTTTCAACACAAAGCAGGAACTGTTTTGAGACTAATTAGGAGAATAGGAACTATCATTCCCACAGACAGTGCCAAAGTTGTTGAGGTCAAAAAATAGTTTGTAGTCTTTAGTGGATTTCTAACCTACAATCAAAATAAAACTTAACGGAGAAACCCTAAGCACAAATATGGTATTGGCTGAAGGTACTCTGATGATTAAGTCAGTAAACTATATGGTGTTTAAGAGGCTAAGGTTGCGAATGACTGCATACCTTGTTTGGTGGGCTAAGCCTTCTTCTTATAGTTGTGTTCATTTTGATCTGGATAAGATTTAATCCTCAATTGTGTTTTGTGATATTTGATATATTACCCACTAGATTCTTTTCATAATTTGGTTTAAAAGATCTTTCATCTAGACAATGAGAGGATCGAGTTTGGGGAATAGGCCATGTAGTTTACCTGCTTGTCTAGGAGGATCCCAAAGTCTTAGCTCTTATGGTTTGGGCTCTTGATCTAGGAAATGCCCAAGATTTGTTGGCCCCACTTTCTCTCTCATTGTCCATTTGTCATGAGCCTAACAATAAATGAATTATAAGCCCATCATGTATATAAGACAAATAATATTCCACCCAAGCCATGGTGTTATACTACTATGAGCATGACACATTAACATTAAAATAGGGCTTACATTATGGTTCAATTGTTACCTTTTAACAAAAGATGCTATTCTTCTCTTCTTATAAATTGCTCTTAAAAGTATGGTTGCATATTACATTAAGTATGTATATGCATGTATGTGTGTTTATATATATAATATTGGTTTAACTTGTTTATTTTATGCACTAAATATTATATTGAAGCTATTCGTGGCTGAAGCAAACTCATATTAGGCACTATTAACACATTGACAATTAATGTTCAACAATTAATCATCTTTGTTAATTAATAATTTTTTGAGAAACTAAGTTCAATTTGTGGTGAATAATTAATAATTTTATTACTTATTAATTATAACAATAATTTTTTGAATATTAATTGTAACTCAAAAAATGCATGTGTACTGGTTATACTTATATATTATGTCACAAGTATTAGTAATATTAAAATGTTAGCAAATAAGAAAAAATATTAAACATTTTTTTAATAATAGTTAATATAATAATTTTTTCTTTTAAAAAAATTCATCACCATTACAATATGTCAAATGTCTATTTTTATGTTCAAAATCATATATTTGTAGGGAAAATTTTTCGTTAATAAAAAACATTGAGGCATTTAATAATTAATAGTTTTATTATTATGAAATATAATCAAGAAATATAAAAGCAATCAGACAAATACAAATAGATTTACATGGTTCGAGCTTCCGACTAACATTCTCGGGTGAATGACAAGAAAATTCACTATTTCGAGGGAAAAAAAAAAGAGTTATTGTTAGGACCATAGGGCCGGATATTGTAATTGACTAATCCAGTTAGACAAAATGTGTTTTGTGTGTAATCCTTATATAAGTTCTACGAGTGAGTACCTTAATACTCGTTCTTCTCCTATTTTGTCCAATAGACATTACCATGGATCACTGCCGGTTAACTTGGTTCTCGAAGGGTGAAATAAACTTTTGTATTTGATTTGGATCTCACACACCCACATCATGCATGCATTGCATATAGTTTTTATCATAACATCATGTATGTGATTGACTTGTGGTTGTGAACTAATTCTCCTAAAATGCATCTTTAAAATATTTAAGAGAAAATTTTAGTTCACAAGATAAGCAAGAATGACCAACTCTTTGTTGCTCATTCAAACGAAGTATTGGCTCGTTCGAACGAGTTCGTTCTCATTCATTTTCATTCATTCGAACTCTGCGTATCAAATGAATTGTTGTAACCTCAGAGTTGTGCTCGTTTGATATTCATTCCTTGTTCGCTTGAATGAGTAAATGCTTGTTCAAACGAATGATGGTTCGTTCGAACGAACCCTGCGCAGAAAATAAATTTATATTCTGATTGCTAGCCATTTGGGGATCAATCAAGCTCTTTTCAAAAAGAGATGAAAATACAATTTAGAGCAGCCAAAAATAAAGTGAGAGAGTCTCAAATTGTGAAAGCTAATTTGTTGATAGATATTGAAGCTCTTGTGAGAGATCATTCATACATGACATTCATAATCATCTATACTCTTTTTCATTGATTGAATTTGATCAACCACAAGATCCAAATCAGATCTAAGAGCCTTGGTTCACGTCGAATTCATCATTGACGATAGATGGAGTTCAAGCATAAGGATTCGACGTTAAGCGATCGATGGATACCAAGGTTATGAGGATTCGTAATTGTTAAATGACTTGATCAGAGGAGTCCAAGACCGTGGAGAAGTCCAGTTGTTTGAAGAATTGGCTATGAGAAGCTTGAGAATTTGAGGGGAATTTAAAGACGTAACCGGGGAGAAACGTAGCTAGAGGTACTTAGCTCGTTCATAGATTTGTCGTATTTCACTTTCCATCTAGTGCATTCCTTCCATGAGCATTGGCCCGACTCTGGTGTTTTACTCCAAGGATTATTGTCCTTGATAGTTTTCTCTGTCATCAATCGGTTTGTAATCTCTATCTATCTCCATCTCTTTCAATTTACTATGTGCTTAATTGAATTACTTCTACTTAATTTTAGAAATTGAGTTTTTCATATTTCTATAATTGTCCATTAATTTGATATATTGAAAAACTTGATCTAGTAAATTGATTGAAATAAAAAAATTGATAGCTTAGTTGATTTTGCTTTGAATTATGAAAATTGCTATAAAATCAAGCTAGTTGATCAATTAGGTGAAGTTTGAATTAGTTAGTATATTTGGTTGTTTTTTTGGTGAGTTCATTGGTGGATGGGCATATATGTTGGATTAATCACATTAAGTGGATTTGTTGATTGTGTCATCAATTATTTTTAACCAAGAATAGTAATTAACTTGAAAGAAATTTTTTAAATCAAAACCTACCTATTCAACCCCCCCTTTATAGGTATTATTCACGCTTTGGGACCTTGAGTGATATCCTTGTGGTATCCCTCTGCAACAGTTATCCTTATACAATTTTTTGATATCATACACTATCTACTCTATCTTCTATTTTCATCTCACAACTCATCCCTTCAGCACCTCATCTTATAGGCTTACAATCATAATGAGGGTTGAAAACCAAGTATGATAAGTACAACCTTTTAATGTTATACAAACTAAGAAGGGAGTTAAAAAATATGGTAGACATCCACTGCATGTATTCATAACACTCCATCTTAGATATTTACTACAATAATGAAAAATAATATTCTTATGAATCTTTTGATTTGTTTGGCCTACCTCATTAAAAACTTGCGAGGAAAAACCTAATGGGAAAAAAAGAATAATGAAGGGAAGAAAGTACCGTGGAAAAACACCTATAGATTAATGACTCCCCCTTATTTCAATATGAGTATGATTTCTTGATTAATTCATCATAATAAATCTTTGAGGTGACACATTCCACACTATTTTTTTTTGTTTCTTGAATGTCGTTATTTGCATTGCTTTTGTGAACAAATCTACAAAATCATCACTTGAATGTATCTGATGTATGTTAATATCACCATTTTTTTGGACCTCATGTAGGTGGAAGAAATTTGGTAGGATATGCTTCGCTCTTTTACCTTTATTATAGATTCCTTTAATTGTGCAATACATGATGCATTATCTTTGCATAGTATTATTTTCACGTCCCTGACCGCAGGGCCAGACTAAGGGGTTATTAGACCCTGTAAAGAAGGTAATAGGACTAACTATCCTAGTCAAGTGTATAAAATATAGGCCAGTTTTTTGGAATTAATTTTCTTTAATTAATTTTGGTTCGGTCTCACGGTTAGACTTGTTCAAGTCTCGTAACGGGATTAAATGAAAATGATTACCATCAAAGGTACCATACTAGTCATCCATCAACAGTGTATAAATATGGTAATATCTAGAGTTGGCTCTAACAATCCTTATAGACAAAACAAATATAGAGACCTGAAAATTGAGGATAAATTTTTTATTTTGCCGGTGGGCTGTAATACCCTGACCCGAGACATGGCACGTAAATCAAGGTAGACCGGGTCGAGTAGTGTAATATCCCAAAAATTCGACATGACCCAGATGACACTCCGACAAAAAAAAAAAAGGCTCTATGACATTAATGATCCGAACTAGTTCAAAAAGGAAGTAAGCCATAAAGGGATTATTTTTTGAAGAGATAAAACAAATCCAGAACACCAATAATAAAGGTTCAGAAAATAATTAACTCGGTCAACCGGGTGCCGGGATAAATAAATGAGACTGATACAAATCATAGTTACAAAAATAAATTAAAAATAATATAAGACACGAACAGGCACCCAAAGACAGTAAAATAAATAATACTGATATTGAGCCGGCTTTATGCCAACTTTATTGACATTCATAATTAATATTTTATGAAAAATAAAATATTATTAAATATAGTAAAAGATACCTCAGCTTAATGTGAAATTTACCGATATGTCAGAACTTAATATTTTAAGGAATAAATATTAATACAGTAAGATATGTTATACATATCATAAAATAATTATGCATATGTATCGGCAATACTTTTGAATGTATATGTATATCAATTAGTATAGTGTACGTGGGCCACTTATGTGTATGTAAAAATATCTATATGCATATATAGATATAATATACTAGAAGCTTCAAGGAAGTTGTTGGCAAACACACACATTATAATACACACACACACACACACACACACAAGAAAAGAAAAGAGAAAAAGAGGCTAGTGTCGACAGCACATAGTGTGCTGCCGAGTGTGTGTGTTGATACGTGCATATGTGTATTATAATATATATATATATATATATATATATATATTATCAAAGGAAATAAAGAGAAGCAGGAAGAAGAGAAAAGAAAACAAAAGAAAAAGTAAGAGAGAAAAGTCAAAAATGAGGGGCGATACATGAGGTGTTTATGTATATAAATATATTTGTGTTTGTGTAGTGGGGGAACATAGGGGCAGTGTAGCAGTTCTAGCTCTACAACAAGAGAAAATTGAGAAAAGAGAGCAGCCGAGTGAGGGAGAAAGAAATTAGAGCAGCAGGAGCTGTCGTTGGGGGACCTGATGGTGTTCCTGTGATAGATTGGAGCAGGGGGATGGAAGAGCAACAGGAAGAGATGGTGGCCATGGAGCGTCCAGTGGTGGTCAGTGGTTGCAGCTGTTTGTGGTGATGGAGCGGCAGAAACGGTGAAGGGTCCTTGGAAGCTATGGGTCGGAATTACATGCAGCAATTGGAGCTGCTGTTGCAAGAATCAATGGAGCAATTTATGAGGGTTATTGATCCAGTTCGGTGATAAGGAAGGTTCAATGGGTTAGCCGCTAATGGGATGTCAGGGGGTATTTTGGTGCCTTGGGATGCTATGGGCATCTGCTCAATGGTTGCTGATAGATTTACCAACCTTGAGGAAGAAATTGAATTTATAATTAGTGAAAGTCCATTGGTGTTGTGGGCTTGCCAAATGATGGGAAGACAAGGAGCGGTAGACTTGAGGGAATGACTGGTAGGAGAAAGGAACATTGCAGTCGTGTGTTAGTGAAAAATCCATGGAATTTAATTGATATTGTGTTGCTGAATTGAGATTAGATTTAAAATTATGGGAGATTTATAAGGTACATGATATTCTTTATGTTAGTAGAGTAGTGTCCCATTCATCAAAACAGGCTTGGAGGAAAATCCCACTTCTCAAAGAATTTAAGTGAAATTTGTTCTATTTTATGATTTATAAAATATGGATGCATGGATTTCTAATGCTCTGTGATTAAAAATAATTGTAGAGCTTCTAAACCTTAGGTAAAAGTATTTACTGTTACGTGTTTCTTAAAGTTCCATCTATTCAGAACATTTCATCAGTAAGTTTCTCTTGTGATTTCCTGTCATCTACTGAATAAAAAATAGCAAAAAGTTTAACAACCCAATATGGTTTAGACCCAATATAGGTGCAGCTTTGGGTGATTTTTTTTAAAGTGATTTGGGGTTGTTTGGATACAAGAATAGTAAATAGAAATTGAATCAAAATTGAGAATAAGGATAGCTTATCTAAGTTTAGATTTAATCCATTATTTGGCTATTCCAAATTGAAATAAGACTTTTTGAAATTATAAATTTTACCTAGAAGTTATAATAAGCATGTTTTGACTGCAAGTGAATAAAATATTATTTAATTAAATAATTTTTAAAAGAGAAATTACCAAGATGAACCCTAAGTCGAAAAGTAGTCAAACGGACTCCGATTAAAATAAAAGAATAGTGAGTTTTTATTATTTCGAACATTCTGGACTCAACCGTGGAGTCCGATTTTCTAAAAGAGGTCTCGTGAAGTAAGAAACCGTAAAAGTACAAAATGACCGTTTTGCCCTTTTTAGTACAGATGTCCAAATCGAATTCCGCAAAAGCCTAAATCGACTTTGTTCGACATTCTAGATTCAATGGTAGGGTCTATTCAAGTAAAAGAGACACCAATCATAAAGAGACATAAAATTTGACGAATAGCATAAATTCATGTAATGATAAACTGAGGCATATTTGTGAATCTTAGGAACACTGAAAGGAAAGGAGAAGGCAGTTTGATCTCCCAAATAGATACAGTAAAGAGGACTGTGTTCTCACCGGTTGCTTCAACTACACAGCGAACACGACTCCCTAAGGTTGAGAAAAACCCTATTCAGGTATGATATTTTGCTAAGTAAGGAATAAAATTAAGTTTAGGAGTGATTTTCAAGTTGATTAGATGATTCATATGTTTATTTGATGTTAGAAGATCACATAGGAAATGTTGCCTTGGAAAAACCTTGAGTTGATTGTTTATGTGTTTGTGTGTTCTTTGTTATTCTTAGAGAGTTATGATTTATTCCATGTGTTGGTGACGTGTGTGATTTATATTTTGGAGAATTGTTAAGATTGTGAATATGTGAATTGAGCATCTGTTTAAATTGATCGTGCATGGCATACAGACTTGTGGAAGAAGTTTTGTGATTCAGATAACATTGTTGCTTTAAATATATTGCATTATTTAAAGCATACTCCATGTGTTTGGAAAGAAATGTTTCATTGAGATTGCATTATTGCATGGTGTTATCAAGGCATATTGGCATGGTGTGATTCCTTGAAAACATGGTGTGGTTGAGCACTTGGTGTTGTGCATTATGAGGGTGTAGATCCTGTGGTGAAAAACCCAAAATTGGCCATTGCATTGGTGCCCAAAATCCAACGGATATGATCCGTAAACAGGGTATTAGTACTTAGGGTCCATCGGAAGTGATCCATAAATGAGACATGGGTGTGGCATAGAGTTGCGTGGGTGTGTCACGCATATATCCATTACATCGTATTAATGAATTCATGGATGTGGCATAGAGTTTGCATGGATGCATCATGTATATTGCCATTACATTATATGGATGATTTGGGAGGCATGTAGATGTAAATGTACACTTGCACATGCCACGCCTTACTTTTATTCCTTGCATTAGCATTGTGTCATACCAGCAATTGCGCTGACCCATTCGTGGGATATCATATTACAGATGACACTCCCGGCACTTGAGACTTGAGAAAGTTTCGCAGAATGGAGGAGACATGAACTTAGAATGATTTTTGGCCTATGAGGCATATTTCGTGATGTAAGGGCTTAAGCCCAAATGACATGAGAGGTCGGTTTATTGAAAGTGCCTTGCGTGTTTATATGTTGAAGGAAAATTAATGAACGTATGTTTAGTTGAATCCATTAAATTGTCTGTTATTTCATTTCTTTTAGTTCCGTTACATCCACTCCCGAGTTTGTGGAAATTCGAGGCATGACAATATAAATATGGTAATATCTAGAGTTGGCTCTAACAATCCTTATAGACAAAACAAATATATAAATGGTCTGAAGGGTACATGCACCTTTTATGAATGCAAAGAGTAAATACTACAATGTCCTCAGTCTATTCTACGATGCTTCAACAGTTGCCGTCCTGCAAGTCAATACCTTCCATTCCTATGAACAGTAAGGATGAATCATAATGCTCAATACGGTTTTTCAAAACACACAAGTAATCAATGTGCAAAAACTAATGCAAGTTCGAAAAAGACAATTCCTAATACCTAGTATGCACTATAAGCACACAATAACAACATACACTAATCACATGTGTAAATATAACAGTCCAAAATGTGTGGCACCACTACATGTGGTATGACAATAGTAACCAAGCAATCAATATATATAAGGTTGAACGTGTGACAATAGTATATTCATACCAATCCGATAGCGCACTTCCATTTCCTATTTAAAGTCACAAGAACAATACATCCAAGAACAGTATACAGAAAAAAACAGATTAGCCGTCCAACCAACATGGTCACTAGTAAAATAAATTAGCAAGATGTGATCACCACATAATCCCAGCGTATACCGAATACAAGCTATAACACAACAAGTCAATTATCATCCATTGTTTTCATCCAAATAGCTGATGTAAGCACTCAATGCCTAATACACAAACACTTTTATGAATGCAGTATGATATACTTATGATTTTATAATGCCTTTAACACACGCACAAGGGCGCCAAAGTGCCTGTATCCTACCCTTTCATGATTTGCTAACTCATAGGCTTGGGAAACCTTTTATGCAGGGCTTGATAACTGGTTAAAAAGTGCATATTTATTTTGTTAACCCTAGATATTCTTGCACTTTTATTATTTTAATTTCTCCAATCTATATGCATTTGCTAGTTAATTCTTATTTTATCTTTTTGCAGAGAAAGCTCGTCAAAGTTGATGATTTAATGGTGGATTTGGAGCAAAAGGAGAATATTGGGCTTTGAAGTGCTAAAAGAAGTGGAAAACAAATGATTTTGGGTTAGAAGAGAGGCTTAGTTTATATGTAGGTGGACTAGGGCCCATTTTAGCACTACAGACTCTATTTTAGAGCATTTTAGCCTCCCTGTTTGGGCCCCTAATGTCTAATTACGGGATTTTATTGTATTTTTCTGAATTATTTTGTGGGGGGCATTTTTGGAAAAGGCGGGATATTATTGTAAACTAGGGTTTTGGAAAAGGAGGAGGTCGTCTTGGAGATCTAGAGAGGAAGAGAAGAAGGAAGGAGACAACTCTAAAGAAGAAGATGAAGAACTCCATGGCTATGGTCTCCTCTTCCACTATCATGGGCTAAGTTCTCTCATTCCTAGGGTTTAGATGAAACCCTAGTCAAGTAATATTGTTTCTTTGTATTTTATTTTTGGGTTAATTAGTCTTGGATGTTGATTGTATAACATTGGGATTTTATTAAAGCATTGATCGTATTATTCAATTTCACATAATCAATTTCTGTGATTTTGTTTATGTGGTTATACAATAGTAATATGTGTACATACATCAAAACCGTAGGACGAGTCATAACTTAGGAAAAACAAATTGTGACTATGACCTTAGAATTAGCGTAGACAATTTGTGTTGACCAAAGATGATTCGTGCTTAGGGTTTTGGTGCGTGATTTTCTTGATGATTGTATTGAGGCTTGTAGCCAAAATACATCTTTTACATCCAAATTTAATGGCCCAAGAATTAATACAATTGAAGCTAGTTACAAGATTAGTGGTGGATTCAACACCCTAGCAATCCTCTTTTAATTTGATCCATCGTTAATTAAGTTCAATATTTACTTTAGTTATAATTCTCATTTAATTTTAGAAAGAAAATCAACAACAACCAATCTTTGTTAATTTGAATTAAAATTAATCTCAACTTAGGTTTTTAAACAATCAACAGTCTCTGTGGGTTCGACCCTTACTTCTCTACTATACTAGTAGTTTAGTTTGGTAATTTGATTGATTTCCACGACAGATCAATTTTTGGCGCCGTTGCCAGGGACTGTTGAATTGTTAAAAAATTTAGTAGTTGATTTTTATTTTAATTCTTTATTTTCTATTATTATTATTATTATTTTTTAATTGAGTTTTCTTTTTATTGTTTTGTAGGTGTTTAGTATTTATTTTATTCTTGTTGTTTTTTATTTTATTTTATTTTATTTTATTTTTGATTTTTTCTGTTGTTTTTAATTGAATTTTCTTTTTATTGTTTTGTAGGTGTTTAGTATTTATTTTATTCTTGTTTTTTTTAAAAAAAAAAAAAAGGAAAAAAAGAGAGGAAGGGTTTCTCTTTAGTCATTTTTGTTTTCTGGACTATAAAGCTCGAGCATTTTCTCATGCTCTTTCTCCAAATGTTTCTGGTCCAGAAAGCTCGAGCACTTCTCAAAATGCTCGAGCACTTTTCGTCAAAAATTGTTTAAACATTCTGCCCCGAAAAGCTCGAGCTTTCTTTCTTCCCTCAAAGCTTCTAAGGTTCTGTCCCAAAAAGCTCGAGCTTTTCTCAGAAAGCTCGAGCACTTTTAATTCAATAAAAAAAAAACCAAAAAATTCAAAATTCAAAAGAATGAAAAAAAGAAAAAAGAAAAAAAAAACTTAAACCCCTCATCTCTCATAACCTCAAACCCAACCACTAACCTTTTATTTATTTATTTATTTATTATTCCTCTGTTCGTATTTTGTTTTTAGTTTTTATTTTTTTTCTATTTTTATTATTATTTTTATTATTTTTTCCCTTTTATTTTTATTTTTATTTTTATTTTATTTTTAATTTTATTTTTTTATTTTATTTTCTGTTATTATTATTATTATTTTATTTTAGTTTATTTTATTTTTATTTTTTTCTATTTATTTTTTATTATTATTATTATTATTATTATTTTTAATTATTTATTTTAGTTTATTTTGTTATTATTCTGTTTTTCATTTAAAAAAAAAGGCAAAAAAAAAAAATGACACTTATTGGCATATTGATTCTCTTTTCCCAATTTGTTTTGTTATGTCAATATTTAGATTCTATAACCCTAATGATTTTTATTAGTCAATTTGTTATTGTAATGAGAAATGGGCCACCAAACCTTCTGATTCACCGGGCTTTTTGCCTCCTTAGTTCTCTCCACTCAGGTGCACTCTTTCCTTGTACTTCTTTTGTTATATTTCATGTTCTTTCATGTCATGTCCCTTTGAGGACAAGGTGTCAAATAAGTTGGGGGGAGTTGCTATTATTTTGCCTACTTGAGCTCATTATACTTCATGATTACAATTTTATTATTTTGAGCGTATTCATGTATTTCTGAGCTTGCATGAGAATCTTTGTGATAGTTGTGCACTGCTAGTGATTTGTCTTTCCCTAACTTTCATAATTGGAGACAAATTGGGTTGCTACTCTTGTGACTCTATGATTTGATGGTTAGACTATGAGACTCTAGTATCATAATGGCATTAACTGAGACTTATAACCCATGTTATGTAGATTTGAGCTTGAACTTTATTTTGAGGGTTATATAGTTTGCATATCTCCATTCTATCAACTACCATTGTCACATGTCTAAGGTCAGTCAGTTCAGATGTCAGATGACACTTCTGGCCTTTGGGGAATGAAACTAGGCCCTCTTTCTACTTTGAGCCTGTTCGTTTGTTTCTTGCATCTTTACATTATTTACCTGATAGGAACCAAGTTGAGCCTTCATTATTATATCTTTCTTTTCATAGCCAGTAGCTTCGCTTTGGATGAAGAAGTTAGGTGATTTTTCTTTAAGAATTTGGTGTTGTGAAAGTAGAGAAGTGAAGATGTACCTTTTTTTTCTTTTATTGTAATTTTATTCGTTTAAAAAAAACAAAAAAACAAAAAAAAAAGATGAAAGAAAAAAAAAAGAAAAACAAAAAAAAATCAAAAAAAAAAGAAAAAAGAAAAAAGAAAAAGAAAAAAATATTTCATTGCCTTTTCCTTTTCTTTTTGGTTTGCTCAAGTAGAAAAAGTTGTAAGTAGTCGGGGAATGCTTTTATTGGAATTTTGTGAGTGGTGTTGCAATGTTCAAAAGAGATGATGAATTTGGAAAACTCCAGTTTATTCACTTCAGCTTCTTCGCTTATCTCATGGAGATTATTGTTCACTTACCCTTACATTATCCTTGACCTTGACCTACGTTACAACCAAAAACAAAGACCTAGCCGACCTCGAAGGTGTAGTAGTTGATGATTAAGGATGTGACTGTAGTGATTATGTGACATTGGGAGTTGATTTTCGTAGTGGTTAGAACTCTCTCTATATTATTCTTATTGTGCTTTCATTCATATTTGCATGTGGATTATTTGATTTGTACTCAACAATTATTTCATCCACATGTATGAGAGGATACATATACACCCCATCTCTGTGAGCTTTATTTGTGAGTGATATCTTTTAGGTGAGATTTGGAGTTAAAGTAATGCCTGTTTGAAAAGAAGTTTCATTGCCTAGACATTTTGTTATGGTTGTCGCTTTTATGCACACTGATTCTATCCATTAATGAGCACTTGGGAAATTCACAGGTTGCTTTTAGTGACATAATTGTTACTTTGATTCGATTATAACTCAGCTATACATTCACTAAGATTCATTTTTATTAATTATGAAGTATATTGTGTTCAAGTTGGGGGGTGTTGAATTTTGTGGGTAGATTCACTGCAAACCCTCACGAGACTATAACTCGTCCACTAGGGCAACCTAGGGGTTTAAAGCCTTATTGCATATGGTAAATGCAATCGTGTATCCCACGAAAGAGGATTTAGTTAGTTGTATTTTTGTCTCTTGTTTCCTTGGCTTTGCTCGAGGACTAGCAAAGTGTAAGTTGGGGGGTGTGATAACTGGTTAAAAATTGCATATTTATTTTGTTAACCCTAGATATTCTTGCACTTTTATTATTTTAATTTCTCCAATCTATATGCATTTGCTAGTTAATTCTTATTTTATCTTTTTGCAGAGAAAGCTCGTCAAAGTTGATGATTTAATGGTGGATTTGGAGCAAAAGGAGAATATTGGGCTTTGAAGTGCTAAAAGAAGTGGAAAACAAATGATTTTGGGTTAGAAGAGAGGCTTAGTTTATATGTAGGTGGACTAGGGCCCATTTTAGCACTACAGACTCTATTTTAGAGCATTTTAGCCTCCCTGTTTGGGCCCCTAATGTCTAATTACGGGATTTTATTGTATTTTTCTGAATTATTTTGTGGGGGGCATTTTTGGAAAAGGGGGGATATTATTGTAAACTAGGGTTTTGGAAAAGGAGGAGGCCGTCTTGGAGATCTAGAGAGGAAGAGAAGAAGGAAGGAGACAACTCTAAAGAAGAAGATGAAGAACTCCATGGCTATGGTCTCCTCTTCCACTATCATGGGCTAAGTTTTCCCATTCCTAGGGTTTAGATGAAACCCTAGTCAAGTAATATTGCTTCTTTGTATTTTATTTTTGGGTTAATTATTTTTGGATGTTGATTGTATAACATTGGGATTTTATTAAGACAATAATCGTATTATTCAGTTTCACATAATCAATTTCTGTGATTTTGTTTATGTGGTTATACAATAGTAATATGTGTACATACATCAAAACCGTAGGTCGAGTCATAACTCAGGAAAAACAAATTGTGACTATGACCTTAGAATTAGCGTAGACAATTTGTGTTGACCAAAGATGATTCGTGCTTAGGGTTTTGGTGCGTGATTTTCTTGATGATTGTATTGAGGCTTGTAGCCAAAATACATATTTTACATCCAAATTTAATGGCCCAAGAATTAATACAATTGAAGCTAGTTACAAGATTAGTGGTGGATTCAACACCCTAGGAATCCTCTTTTAATTTGATCCATCATTAATTAAGTTCAATATTTGCTTTAGTTATAATTCTCATTTAATTTTAGAAAGAAAATCAACAACAACCAATCTTTGTTAATTTGAATTAAAATTAATCTCAACTTAGGTTTTTAAACAATCAACAGTCTCTGTGGGTTCGACCCTTACTTCTCTACTGTCACGCCCCGAATTCCCGACGAACCCGGGACGCGAGTAACGAGACAGAAAATAAAATAAATAAAAGGACAAGGTAAATAAATCCACTAAACATGGGTCCATCCCCATCAATACATAAGATAACATGAATACATCGTTCATAGGTCATTCGGGCTTAAGCCCTTACATTACAAAACATAGGTCCCACGGACCAAAATATAACAAGTGTCTCCTCCTATCAAAGCATCACTGGGTCTCAAATAGCTGGAGGGTCCTCATTTGAAAATGTTGCCCACGAATGGGTTAGCTCAACTGCTGGTATGATGAAGTGCTAATGCAAGAAATAAAGCTAAGGCGTGGCATGTGCAAAGTGTACACTTATCTCTAAATGTCATTCAAAGCATCGAAGTAATATATGAATGGTATGCGTGACGCACCCATGCACAACTCTATGCCACACCCATGTTTCTTTTCCGGGTACTCCCCGATGCAATGGCCAATTTTGGGTTTTTCACCACAGGATCTACACCCTCATAATGCAATGCTCAACCCACACTATGTTCTCAAAGGATTCATCATATGCCAATATGCCAATGCAATCCTAATGAACATGGTTATCAATAATGTAGCGTGCTCGAACAATAACGTATAAATCATCAGTCAGTTTCATGTACAAGCATATCTCATCTTATCAGCTTAAACACATGTCATGATTCACATTCATCATTCACTAAATTTTCATAAAGTACAAGTGACATGCAAACGTGTGAGCAATCAACCTTAAATCATCAAGTAAACACATTCCACATAAGCACATAAGTCATTCCAGTCATTCACAAATATTCCTAACTTAACTTCATTTCTAACATTAGCAAAACACCATACCTGATGGGTTGGTATCAACCCTAGAAGATCGTGCGCTATATGTAACTGAACCGACGAAGGAAAATGTAGAAGATCAGATCGCCCTCTCCTGTCCTGTCAATGTCCCTAAAAGTAAAAATTTCAACTCAGTCTATTGTTACTTGAATCTATGTTATTCATCAAATTTTATGTCTTTAATTCATAAGTTTCTATTCTGCTAAATTAAACTCTACCATTGGTTTTAGAACGTTTAAGAAAGTAAGTCTAGGTTCTCGTAGAACTCAATTCGGACACCGGGGTTCAAAAGGGCAAAACAGTCATTTTGCACTTTACACGTGTCCTTACATTTCGTGACCTCTTTTCACAAATCGGACTCCACGGTTGAGTCCGGAATGTTCGAGATAATAAAATTCCACTATTTGTTTACCTAATTCGGAGTTCGTTTGACTGTGTTTCAATCTAGGGGCATTTTGGTAATTTTAAAGGTTACTACGGGTCTTTTATTTTTTGGGACCCCGTCTCGTAAAACGGACCTCACCATTGGTCTCAGAATGGTCGAGATAGTCAAAATACACCTATGACTTGTCCCATTTGGACTCCGGGATATTTTTGAATATTTAATTAATTTAATTAAATAATTAATTAATTAATTTAATTAATATTTTATTAATAATTTAATCAGGTGGGTCAAAGTGTAATTTCTAACAGTTGGGGGGGTCAATTCGTAATTTCTGAAAGTTCATGGTTAAGGTTCAAATTCAAAAGGTTCAAATTCAAAGGGTTCAAATTCCAAAAGGTTCAAATTAAAACTAGTTTAATTTGTTATTCTAAATCAAGTTAACCAAACAGTGAACAAGGTTAAAACTGGGATAGGATATCCCTATTCCCAACCCAATTTCAATTTTAATTTCTTAATCCTATTGCCAAACGGTCCCAATTCAATTTTTAATTTAAAACCTCGGTGCGACACGTGGCAGGTTGGTTCGGCCCAAGCCCGACCCAGACCTGAGACCCGACCCGCACAGTCCCCTTCTTCCCCGTTTTTCGGCGAACCTCCGGTAGGGTTCCGGCGCCTTCTCCGGCGCCGGCGACTGTTTTCCGGCGATATTTCCCCATTTTTGAAATGCCATTCTCTAGGGTTTTTCGTGTAGGTTCCATATCCCACCTCCATTTCCCCCCAAACTTTTCTCATCTCCACGAAATAGAGGGTCAAACCCTCGGTCAACTCTCCGGCCACCCATTTTTCCCCCACTTTCCCCCACTGTTTTGAACCCAATTCAATCCCATTCACTTTCTGCACCTCACCCTATGTTTTTCCCCTTTTTTAAACTAAGGTTTACACATAAAATACCACAACTCATTTCTCCCAACCGTGACCTGCAACTCCCTATTTCTCTCTTGTTTCTAAACCATTTTCCATAATTCTTTTTGCATTATCTTCCATTTTTGATACTCTACCAGCCCCCATGTTCAAATACACAATTCATGCATTGTAAAAATCAAAGACAGAACCGTATATGCTTACCAATTTTCGGATTTTTCTCTCTGTGCAGGTTTCTCTCTTCTCCTTCAGTTCCTCCCGGTTGCTTCTGCTTCTTCAGAACTCTCTCCTCTTTGCCCTCGGTCTCTCATTTCTTCTCTTTTCTCCTCTAATCGAGACTAGCTCCTTTCCTCTTTATTTTCTCTCTCTATATTCCTCTCTCTCTCTATAAATCCTACGAATTCTGACCTTCTCCCAACTCTCATACTCACTCTCACACTTCACCACACACACCCACCTACTCTCTTACACTCCACAGCCCCCCCTTGCTTGTTTGAGTGTATCACACTCAAACTCACACACACACACAACCGGGTACACACACATACACACACTGTTCTATACATATATATATACATATATATATATATATTCACATATTTAAATACACACTCATATGTACACACATATGTACACCAACAATTTAATTTACATATATATATATACACACATCATAACAATAATAATAATAATAAAAAAAAATAAATAAATAATAATAAAAAAAAAATTTTCCATGTTATAACATCTACTATACTAGTAGTTTAGTTTGGTAATTTGATTGATTTCCATGACAGATCAGGGCTATGGTCTGTAAACAAAGGGAGACACCATCCCCAACTTAATAACGGGACTTGCATTCTCTTAGTATCATATAAGTCCATATCATCATATCCAAACCAATCTCGCACCGCTCCGGTATGATCAAAATCTCAATTCCACATCATTCTCATACCATTTGGGTATGCTCAATATCATTAATCCACTCAAATATCACACCACTCAGATATGCTCAATAATATGAATAATAGTAAACCTTAGAGTCCACAACAAAAAATAGTAAGCATAATACAAGTTTGGTCCATACACAATGATCGTATAAACAAGATTGTCCATATGTATATCCATGGCACGAATGTGAATAATAATAAAGTGTCAGAATGATATTGACCAGCACACCGTAATACAATGCAAAGGCATAACATCAAAACAATAAAGATAATCACACTATAAAGACTAAGTCAAATGATAAGGCATTTGAAAAGGTATAGCAGTCATATCTCATGAATCAAGTAATAGAGATATACTATCAACAAATCAGGACATCACCCCAGTCCTTGTCATTGTTCCACTACAAAGAGACACTACATATATATATTTCATAATACGTATCAAACACCTTACATACTTACTGTTTTATCCCCAAGACTACCATAGTCCTAAACACTAAGGTATCTTGTTAAGTCTTAAGGTTCTTTACGATTAATTACATATTAGCCTACACACCGGGTACTCATTTCCCTAAATGAAAATCAAAAACATTCGAGCCTAAAAAACCCTAAGGAGGCCTTATCGTATGGTTTCTAAGTCATTTGAATGTCTTTTAAACCCATAAGGGCATTTTCATAATTTACTAGATAAGTTGCACACCTATCGACTTCTATCGGGACACTATTTCACAAGATTGACTATAAAATCAGATCCAGAAGGTCTAAAAACCCTAAAAATGCCTTGTTTACATTATATTAACTCTTCTAGATGTCTATTCCATGCCCAAGGGCATTTTGGTAAATTCACATTTTCATATGGGACCATCCCAACTCTCTGTTTCATTAATCTGATGTCATATTTGAGTTCCTAGCATCCAAAAATATTGAAAATGCCTATTTTGAATTTTAATTTAGCTTTTTAATTAAACAATATAAGTCTGGGGTAAAATTGTCATTTTATCAATTTAGGTGGGACCATTACTGGGTCCCAATTGTCCAACCTAATCACATATTTGAATTCCAAACAACCAAAAACCTTGGAATAGCCCTTTCTGAATTTTAATTAGCCTTTACATTTTTTAAATTAGCATTAGAGGTATTTTTGTCATTTTTCATATTTAGGTGGGACCACTCCGGGTCCCCGAATGCCTAAATGGACCCTATCATTGAGTCCAGAATGCCCAAAATCTTAAGAAAACCCCTTTTTATATTTTATTTGCATTTAAAATTTAATATCTTAAAGGAGGGGCAATTTTTTAATTTTTCCTTTTTGAACCGATTCAGCAGTGAACTCATTTAGGTTTGAACCGATTCATATGAACTTTTAACCTTTAGCCAAAAACCTATTTTCTACATTTAAGCAACCAAACAGCCTCCAAGACTACATGACCCATTGACACAAATCCAACTCGTTGACCTAACCTGAATGCTCAATCACCTAACCCGGTTGACCCGATTTGACTATTGACTGGTCAACAGGTCAACTGTTGATTTATTGACAGGCCCCCGATGAGGTTCTAGTCATTTTCTCCAACGAGTCTTGTTGTAAAATTGAATTTTTTCAGGTTTTTCTCCTTAGTTTTTCTTGCTGATTTTTCATCTTATTTAGTCCTAAATGATTCTAAACCTCATTAGGGACCTTTTTGAATATTTTTCATAGATCAAAGGGATCAATAACAAAGATTTCAAAAGGGAACCCGATTCTTAGGTAAGTCTTTGTAACTCACAAGTTTCCCATTTTTTGTCATTGTTTTTCACTTCTTTTCTCTCCATTCCTCTTTTTGGGACATTTTACAACTTTCCCTAAGGTTTAGAATCCTCGATTCACTTGAAAACCCAAAAATGAATTTTCTCTTTCACACACACACTAAACACACTCACATACACATAATTATGTATACAAGCATATATATATGCTTAGGATGCACCAAAATCACATATAACCACTATTTCACACCCGAGACTAAATGAGAGGTCTAAAGAGCCCCTACCTCGTGTCTATGCTTCGATTTCTAAAGAGAGAATAGTGATAGAAAGGTCCCATCGCCATTAATGGCCACCATCCTTGTCCCAACCATTGTCTAGTTCTCTTCTTTTTCCTCTTTCCTTCCTCTTTCTTCCTTTGTTCTTCTCTTCTTTCTTCTGATTCTCAGTTTACTATGTGTCTCACACACATATAAACACACACTATATCTCACGGTATTTCACACATACAGTACTTATCTCTCTCTTTCTCTCTAATACACGCATATATACACACACTTCATTCTCTCACTGAACACACAAACACATTCAAACACACACCCCCACACACTCGGCCATGGAAGGGGAAAGTGAGAGAGAGAGAGAAAGAGAGATGTGTAAGAGCGAAGAGAAAATCATAAAGATAAAGGGGGGAAAAACTAAGTTTTCTCTTCCTTGTCCTATCAACACATCACACGCATCACTTTATGTTCCCTTACCATGCTCCCTCACACATACAAGCCCTCATTTTTCTACTACCACAATCCCGACAATTTTCATGTTCTAGAAGGTCTCTCATAGCTTCTTTTGGAAGCCTTGCATGCATCCCCATGGCTAGTTTGCCAACTCTCGCGCACACGCATTAAAAAATAAACTGTCTCTAAATTTCACTAAAATTGGTACCCTAATTAGTTTCAACGCTTTCATTCCAAATATGTAACCCGTTTCCTCAAATTCCACCATTTGAATTTTCATATTTATCTACGTCTTGCAAATGACTGTGTAGCCCCGAGTCTCACAGTAATCCCAAATAAATCACCAAAATTATTTTTTAGCTTCTTATAGTGACACTAATGACTTGTTAATCAATTTTGCAATTTCACGAACACATCTTCCATAAATTTTTAGTCTGACCTTAGTTTGTGTTTGTAATTTAGCAAATTTTCCTTTGATAATTTTTTGAGTCCTTACAACTGTCTTGCTATCTATAATTGAAGATAATCTACATGATTCTCGAATATGTTAGACCATAGATATCAACCATATGCTTTTACAACTTGTCTCATGAAGTGCTAGAATTTTAAAATGATTTGGAGAAGTAGCCATCATTGTTTTCTTGATAGATCCCCATATTTTGTTTGTGATTTGGCTATATGTGAATCAATAAGATAATCAACACTTACGTACCCAACTAGTTGTGATTTAAATCCTATTGAATGAAATAAACCCATATTAATGATTCTGCAAACGTAACGTATTAATTGGAAGAGTGTCAAGCAATAGTGTATTGTTGACTCAACCACTGAAGTAGAGTATGCCACCACTTTAGAAGTAGTTTAGCCTAAGAAGTTCCTTTTGGAACTAGGAATGGTACCATAGACACAGTTACCTATATTCATTTGTTATGATAATAATAGGGCTGTAACTCGAACCAAGGAGCCAAAAGAACCACAAAGGTGGG
Organism: Nyssa sinensis; assembly: GCA_008638375.1. Taxonomy (NCBI): domain Eukaryota; kingdom Viridiplantae; phylum Streptophyta; class Magnoliopsida; order Cornales; family Nyssaceae; genus Nyssa; species Nyssa sinensis. Next base: position 15,769,277 of record CM018043.1, on the reverse strand, counting down.
AAACATATATAGCACAAGTATCATCTCATTAGAGAGATCATTCTATGTGGAGACATTATTGTAACACCCCTGACCTTGATTAATTAATAATTAGTTTGCTAATTATTAATTAGAAACAACATAAAGAATAATTAAGAAAATTTCTCAAAAATTCCTCGATAGTCATGATAGACCAATAAGATAATCAAATACGTCAAAGGAGAAGGGTGTAACACCCCGAACTTAGTTTACAATTTATTTGACGTAATGACGTCATTTTGGAACCTAATGCGTTGGTTTAACTATTTTACCCTCATTTAACATTATATAAATTCGAATTAGCAAACTGCGGATAATACAAAGAGATAATAACCAACACGAGGCATTCAACATCGAAGCTAACCGAAATAAGAAGCGACTAGAAGAAATTATGAGGGAAATAGTTAAAATAGTAAATTGTGCCAGCCAAACAAGGCATAAGCACAAAATAGGAAAAAAAATGAACCAAAAAGTGAGGCCAAGGGGTTTTGAACCCTTGACCCAAAGTAGGCAAAGCCTTAAGCCCAAAAAGTAACCAAGTGGGCTGCCAGCACTTTTGTGCTTAAAAATGTAACTTATATGTATATATGTATATGCAAATGTCCCTCCACCTCCCAAATTGCTCAATCACCTTTCATGCAACAAAAGTATTATTTTTAAAATAAAATAAATAAGATATATGATGTATAAATGCGTGTTGTGTGAAGTGAAGGGGAATCAGAAATCAGATCTGTTTGAGTGCAGGTCTGAAGTGGAGAGGGAAGGTAGAGAGAAAGTGGAGTGAGTTAGAGAGAGATCAAGTGTGTGTGCATGGAAGCTCCCAACTAGGAGAGTGAAAAAGGAAGGGGCTAGACTACCTACATGGCTGGGTCAACATTGTAGCCTCAATTGTGAGCCTTGGAAGGAAGAGACCACCAAGCCATAAGGCCTTAAAGCTAATTTTGATTTTTCTGCTTTTGAAATTTCTTGGTTTTGTTTTAGTTCATAGGGCTTTAAAACTGCATGCATGAGTTCCCTTATCAAACTAGAATGTTAAGCACGTAATGAAGGGGTCAAAAAGGGCTTGGAAAGCCTAAACCATGCTTAGACCGCCATTAAAGGAGCTTGATAAACCAGGTCTGAACCGACTTAAGTTAAACCTTAGTTCTGCATATAGGAACACGTAGAAAATGATGCTAGGATTCCAAAATAGTTGGAATCATAGCAAATGGTCAAAAAATGACCATGTTCTGTCAAATTACAATAAATCGGAAAAGATAATGGGTGTCGGAAAAACTGTACATTTGAGGTCTCAAAACAGTCCCAAAAGGTTGCTAAAGGTCTTGGGAGTAGATCAGTGCAAAAACAGAAGGAATTTGGACGTAAAAACTATGAGAAAAATGGGAAAATTACCTGTAGTCTCTGGCACCGGCGCCGGAGACGACGCAGGAACAGTGTCGGAATGTCGGGTGAGGGGGATGATTCTGTTGGGCCGGACTTTGGGTCGGGTCGGGTTGGAACCCGACCAAACACAAAAAAGGTATTACAGCGATGTCGTTTAAGAGTTTCAATTTAAGTTGATTCTCCCTGTTTGGCTACAGGAATAGAAAATCAGAAATTGGATAAGGTTAGCCTAAAACCGGAATAAGGTGAATAATTGGGATATGCTGTACCGGTTCTCTGAACTGACCTGAACCGGCTGGTTCAGGGGTTGTTAGGTTCGGTCTAGGGTTTACTAGGGTAAACCCAATGGTTCAATGAGTTTATTAAAATAAAGAAAACCAGAAGTTTAGTAAATTACACTTTGACCCCAACTGTTCTGAACAATTGTATTCTGGCCCAGATTTTAAAAGATAAATTCAAATAAGCCCCTGGAAAATAAATAAATAATAAAATAATTTATTTAATTATTTTATTACTTCGGTAAAATGACTATTTTACCTTTGGACTAAATAAGTCAAACGAAGCCCAAATAAAATAAATAAATAGTGTATTTCTACTGTTTAAGGCATTTCGGACTCAATAGTGAAGTCTGATTTGGAAAATTAAGTCCCAAAAAATAAAGACACGCAAATGGTAAATGACTGTATTACCCCTAATGATACCCAAGGCCAAATAGACATAAAAGATAGTCCATTTTAATTATGTTGGACACTCTAGACTCAATGGTAGAGTCCGTATTAACAAACGAAGTATCGAAAAACGTGACGCGTGAAAATAAAAAATTATCAAAATGTCCCGGTACAGTACGAAGCCAAAATAAAGTCTAAATTGGACGAAATTGATACCTATGGAAGCCCAAATAATTATGAACTCACAAATGTGACTAAATAATGATTCAAGGTCAGAATATCATAAAATAAGAAATGACCAAACTACCCCTAAGCATAGAAAATACAAAGTAAATGCTGAATAAATTTGGAAAGAATGCCAATTTAGAGTATAAAATGAGAAATGACCGATGTGTCCCGATGATCAAAAGCAGATACTAAATGAAGTCCAAAAGACTTAGAACTTTACATGTAAGCTATCGGGAATGTTCTGAGACCACGATAGGGTCCGGAGCAAGAATGACGAAATTACTATTTTGCCCTAAGGTTAAATAAGTGCTTAATTGATAACGACTAGAGTCAAAATGACTTAAAATATTATCCTGACAGCTACCAAGCCTACTTAAGGAATTTAATAACATAAGTTGAAACCCAATGAGTGGGTAATAGGCCAATGAACCTAATTAGGGGATCTAATAAACTCCTAAGATAATGAATAAGACATAAATGAACGAATTTTGATCTGTCTATGATTAATGATGATTATTCAGGCTATGCAAGGACATGCTTGAAGGATCTGGAGATTATCAGAGTATTAATAAATGGAGAATGCAATACTAAGAAACCGAGGTAAGTAAACCCGAACTTTGTTATGTGGTCCTTCCTCAGCCAGTCACATTTATTTTCATATGCTGCCAAACTTGTACTCCATAGACTACTTAATGAACCTGATTTCTTTGATTGATGCCAATCGACTGGTGATTATTTGCTCATGCCTGTCCTTCAGATTCGGCTTACTTGCCTATATCATTTTGTGATCTTGACTTGTTGATGCTTGAGCATATTTATACCATCATGTATACCGTGTCATGATCTCGTAATATATCTGTTGTTGGAAATCTTGTTTGTTCCATACACTTATGCATCATTGATTGAGATATGGCTGTTCTCGGCAGCCCAGTAACATAGCTGTGGATAGCTATAGTTATATTATGTTGCCTTGAACTAACTAGTTATGATCCACATCCTTGTTCCTGTGAAGAGTAGTAGGATCATGATATTTTATGTGTCTGGGGTTGTGCTCAGTCACAACGGCCCATCTATTCACAAAAGTGTGTGGGGGGAAAGACCCTTTGAGGGTCTGTTGTGTCCTACGGGACATGTAGTGAAAGAGCTCTAGCGCTATTCAGTAAGCCCAAGATAATGAGGTGAATTTGAATATGCGTCACAGTGGGGTATGTCGGGCCCCGGGTGATTCACGCATTCTGGGTTGTTAGTATTCGATGATGATATATCTTTGGTATTCGTTGAATGATCATATTCTATGCCCTATGAATGATCATATTATTACACTCATGTTATACTTTATTCGATGATGATATATCTTTGGTACTCGTTGGATGATCATATTCTATACAAGCATGTTATACTTTCGATTGGCTATCGTATTTGTTGTGGCAGTAGATTATCATGATTGGCTAGATCCCGGTTGTTGGATTCATTATTACTATCTTTTGGTATCTTATTTTGGGATAAGTCTTTTGGACCCTCGGGTCATTGTTGTACATCTTGGTGACTAGCTATTGGCTATCTATTATCCCTTTCTTTTATTATTCTTGTGAACTAACCCTGACCTATGGCAAAGCTAAGAATTTACTTACTGAGCTTTGTTAGCTCACCCCTTATTTATAACCATTTTTCAGGTAACTTATGACGGATGATATGTAGTGAGATAACTAGCAGAACTAGTGAAGCACAAATGATTTACACTAACAAAATGAACTCCAAGTCAAGTTGACTACGTACTTTGTAAGGTTAAGTTCACAATTTGTATTATAATATTACATCATTAGTGATGAGGTTAGCCTAGTATGTTGGATCACTATGATTAAATTGTACTTGGAGACATTCTGATTATTGATCATTGGAGATGAGTTTTGATCAACTGAATTGTATTGGGGTAACTTCAGCTTTAAGTTATTCATTGATATAGAATGGACGCATTGGGGCATGTATATTGATACTCTAGAAATATTTGGTGACTGATTCTAGACGTGCTCTGATGTGTTTGGATGAGTTGCATTTTCAATTTAAAAAAGGTTTTAATTTCCGCTGCTTGACCCTACATTTAGAATGTAATTCATCGTAAAGTTTAGAAGTTGCCTTTGGTTGGTCGCATTATCGGTGGAGAAAACTGACATGGTGGCCAATTGGCATCACGCCCTCGGGATCCGCGTAGGGTGGGTTTCGGGTCGTGACAATTATTATCACCAAGATTGAATCTGTGGATAACCTTTGCTAATCTTTTCGAGATTCATATTATAATATATGTGTTAGGTGTAATAGGATGTGGATGTGAGCGCAAGTGTAGTTTGTTACGATGTTTGCTCTCACATCTAAGCCATTTTACTATTATTTAATAAATTTAATTTATCATTAAGTTTCATATTATCGTACATGTGGGTGTTGTTATTTTATATTATGAGAGGGTTAGTCCTTAAATTGTTATTGAAAATAGTTCATGTATATAAATGAAATTTATGTACAAGGGATATGAACTTATGATCAAGCAGTTCTAGAATTATTTGTAATCATTGATAAGATTGGGCATCTTGTCTGTAAGACTGTAACATAGTTAACCTCTATGTGATAGGGTAGTTTATTTCAACCATTAAAGTAGTGGACTCTAGGTTAATGTATTGGTGTATTTGGAATACACTGAAGTAAAACACTATAAGAAACACGTCAGCTAAAGCTGTCATTTTTTTACGTGACTCTTATGTTCACTATTCGTAGTAAGCTCTTAATCTTGAGAGAATAATGGACTCAAGTTCTTAATAGTGGTAACTTTGAGTTACCAATGATTGAAGTCTTTTAGATCAACACCTCGATATCTTTGAAAATAATTGTTTAGGCTGTAGGAATATATATTCTCGAGATAGAATCTACATTCTCTACATTAAAGAGAAAGATATCACCTTTGTATTAATTCAATTGATTAATCATTGAAATCCGTATATGATCTTCTCAATAAATTATTTATTGAGTTGATGACCAATTAATAGTGATTAATAAGTAGTGAATTAGGTTCTAAAAATAATTAAAAATTAGTTTGACAGTGTATAAGTCAAAATCCTAATTATTGATATCCAAGTAGAGGGGTCACTACATATGTTTAGTGAATTTGTATTTTTCTCTATTTCACCAATTAGAGTATAATTCTAATTATTTAGTTAAATTAATTAAAATTAATTAGTCATTAATTAATTAACAGTTAATTAAAAATTAATAAGTAATTAGAGTTAATTTGGTGAAACCTTAGATCATTTCTCTTGTTCTAATTTTGTAAACTCCTATAAATATGGAATATAAAGGGATAGTGGTTGATAAATCATTATATTCTTTCCTGCATAAGAGTAAAAGGTAGCCCACTCACCTGCCTAGTGTATAACTTGTACAGAAGGAAAAGATGAAAAGACTTGAGCAGTAAGAGAATGAAGATTTCATGATTTTTTTCAAGAATGCTTCTTCAATAATCAAGATTATTAAGAATAAGGTAATTCTAACACTTTGTTTCAAGATTATCCAGTTCATGTAAAAAAAAGATCCAAATAATTTTTTTTAAAAATCACTTTCAATATGGTTACATACCTAATAGAAGTTGCATTTGCTTTTTAAAAAAGTGAAAACCAATATAGGGTAAAAGTTTATTTTGTTTGGCAATAAAAAGACATGATGTTAGTTTAGAGTATTTTGTAAATACATTATCTCGATATTGCTATTATAGGAACACATTTGAGACATAAATATAATTTATATTTCTGTGTGATCCTTCTGGGATACTTAATTTCATTCTTTAAAAGATTCATACTATCGGTATAAATTTTAACATCAAGAATCCAATCTGAAATATCGAACGTGGAAAACTCTAAGTTTCATGAGATTTGAAATTTCAACTATATATAATATAATCAAATAACATACAATTGACACTCTTATAGTTAATACTTAACAAGTTAATAATCTCTAATAATTAGTAATTTTTATGGAACCAACTTGGTTCTATGATAAATAATTAATAATTTTATTACTTAATAATGAAGACATTTTTTAAAAAAGCTTTATAATATTAATTATAAGAGAGAAAAAATGATTGCATATATACTTTTATATATATATATGTGTGTATATATATATATCATCTAGGACAGGTCTTGGTAATTATATGTATCAATATTCTATGTTATTGGAGTAAAAGTATTAGAAGTGGGTAAAATAATGACATAGCAAACGTAGGAAAGAAAGTTTCTTTAATTAAAGGAAGTTAATAGTTATTTTTATAACTTAAATTGAATATTATATGTATTTTTTTTTTATGAAAGATCGAAATATTATTGAAAAGTTTCATATAAAATATTTTATATACCAAAATTCAAATAAATGTTAAGAACATTTTTTTGATTTATGAAAATAAAACAAAAGTTAATAATTAATAAATTTTCAATCTCTCATATTTATTACTTATAAGATGGTGGACTATAATTAGAATCAATTGATCGTTTTGTTTCTAAACACATACAAACAATTCTCATTTGTCAAATATTATAGTATTAGAGTCAAGAAATTACCATATCATAAAAAACAAATAGCCATCTCATGGAAGTTAAAAGTTCAAAGACATTTCAAAACATTTTATGCAATAGAATCAAATAAACTCACATACTTTTCTAGTTATAGAAAAATTAAGTAACATTTTTCATATCTTTAAAATTCTGCAGTTGGTGAGAACATGTTATAAAATATGAGAATATAAGAGTTATCCTTATACAATCTTTCTATATCATACACTATCTATTTTATTTTGTTTTTTCATCTCATTGACATATCCCTTCAACACCTCATTTTATAGGCCTACAGGTATAATGAGATGGTGAAAAACAGGGGTGATAAGCTACAATTCTTTAATGTTGTGGCAGTTATGCAAGCTCAAGAATGAGAGTTATAAAAGTGTAATGAGCATCTACTAATACATACATATATATATATATATATATATATTCATGGTGCTGCACTTTTTCGTCTTGGCATATGGTAGGCTCCCTACCACAATATTATTCGCTTTGGGCTGCCCGTAGGTCTTATGGCCCGCACGGCTTTGTTCTTCCAGGGAGGAAAAGGCTTTGTAGGTGAGAAGATGTGTCCGTCTTAGCTCAGCCGTACAATATTGTTAAGATTCAGGCACTGGCGTCGCTTATAAGCCCTAAGCTGCTCTCTTCCTAGCACAAAACCTTTTTCTCTCTCGAAGAACAAAGCTTTGCGGGTCATAAGACCTACGAGCAGCCCAAAGCGGACAATATTGTGCTAGGGAGCCTACCATGTGCTAGGATGAAAAATTGTAGCATCAGTTTGGCACCGTTTGTGAGAAAGCTTAGGCCACGTGTCTCGTTCTTGTGCTCCACCAGTCCCGACTGGGGGGAGTAACTATTATGCCACTTTGAGTCCCACATTGGTTAGGAAGTCGAGCACTAGCGTGGCTTATAAGTCCCAAGCTACTCTCTTCCTAGCATAAGGCCTTTTTCTTCCTAGAAGAACAAAGCCTATGCGGGCCATAAGACTTACGGATAGCCCAAAGCGAACAATATTATGCTAAGAAGCCTACCATGTGCTAGAACAAAAAAGTGCAGCATCAATTCATAAAATTTATTAATTAATAATTTTTAGATATATCAAAATTGTTAATTATTGAAGCGTCAACTATAACAATTTATATCCTTATTTGATATTATATTTTCACATGGCTTATTGGTGGAAGGGGCATAATTGTCTTCTCACATCAAGAAATTTAACCTGTTCTCGTTAGTTTTAAAAAACTTGAGAAGAGAGAACGTGCTTTGCTGCAGGCCGGGCTTGAGTTGTCACCCTTAGGCCCAAGCATCCTCAGGCTTGGGCCCAGCTAGGCCCAAATCCAAAGAAATGGATTAGCGTATTGGAGCCGGAACGTGCTAGATTTTAACATACAATTTTCAATTTTAAGAAAGGGTAAGCTTGTAAAATAACAAAATTTTGGGGTCCTCTAGGAAAATACAAACGATTCGATCCTTCGAAGCTGCATTTCAATTGTTCGAATCAGTGGAGAGAGAGAGAGAGAGAGAGAGAGAGAGAGAGGGAAAAGATGATAACCAGAGGACTTGAATAGGGGCTCACCGTCCGATCAGAAGTTCTTGTTTCAGGTTAAACCATAACCCTAGTTTTTGTTTTGCTTTGTACATGCATAATATAAATATGTGTGTTTATGCATACGTATATATATTTGTATAGCCTGAACCGAAAAGCTATTTGAATCCTTTGTTTGGCCTATTGATCTTTGAAACCTTTCCTTTTAATAACGAGAAAAGGGATAAATCTCCACGAAATTAAGACTTGAATTTTCCTACTTTTTTTTTCTCAGCAACCAGACTAAGAATTAATTGATTAGTTAATTTACATGTTATTTTGTTTTACTCTTGTTGAAAGCGATGATGTTGGAACTGAATAGATTGTTGAAATCCATGAAGTTGATTTACATAATTTATAGCCATTGTCAACGTTCTTGCTTAGCTTCAGACTATGAGGTTCCAAGTAAAATTGCAAAAGCTGATGCAGAAATAGGTGATTCTTTAATTTAGTTTCTATGGATCCACGGTGACATTTTCTAAAGTTATTTGTTTACTTTATGTTGCGGCTAATTCTTGGTTTTAGTTATATATATTTTCTTAATGTTTGTTCCTTCTCCATCTCCTTCTAAATTTAGTAACGCTAAATGTCCAAACTACCCATCAACTATCAATATTATCAGCTTCTTAAATTCTGAACTGTGGTTGATTTGTAAGCCTACTTACAGCTGGAATTTTAAGAGGATTCCCCATCCTTTACTGGTATTCTTAATGCTGGTATATTCAGCTTCATACATGTGCTTTTATAACATGAACTGTGTCGTTTTTGTGTGTGTGTATATATAGATATATATATAGATATATTTATTTATTTTTCCCTCTGATTTCCTAATTGAGCATGGATTGCAAGAATACTTGCTGTCATGATTAATTTTATTGCGTCATGTTTGTATGGGATTTTGTTCAATTTATTGTAGATGGTTGCTACATCCTATTTTTGGTTCTTGTTCGCCATTTTTCTTTGCATATATGAACTTGCTACCTCATAACATAGATTTCACCTTTATTAATTTTCATGTTTGCTTCTTCTCTTCACCCATAGGACCAGAATGGATTTTAACCTTGGTGGTGAGGGTCCTGCTATACTGCAGTTGCGGAAATGGGGCCCCTCTGAATTTCAACTTAATCTGTCAGAATATCGTGAAGCTTTTATTTCTCCAACGCGGGAGATACTGCTATTACTTTCATATCAATGTGAAGCTTTGCTGCTTCCTTTAGCTAAAGGTGAATTGCTAATGTAATGTGCCTGTACTTGATTGCATTTGATCCTTCCAATCAGCCAATATTTAATTATATATTTGTTTTTCACTGCAGGAGAATGTATAAGTCGTAAGGATCCTGAAACTTATTATGAAAGTCTTCAGAATCCAAGTTGTTTTACTTCTTGTTCACCAGAGTTGGAAGTTCCTAGTAGGTCAGATTTAAGGGAGAATATTTCAAGCACTTCTGAGTCAACAAAGATGGTTTCTGATAATGATTTTTCTTTTGATTTTAATTTTTCAAGATCTAATAATTACCCTTTTGTTTGGGATGTAAATTCACTGGCTTGGGGTATATGTGGGGAGACCTATAATCAGCATAAGGAGGCTTCATTTAGGGAGCTACTTTTTGTTTCTGGCAACCATGGGGTGACGGCCCATGCATTTTGTCAACCTAATAAGACCAGGGGAATGACCAAACCCATTCAGGACAGTGAGATTGGAGAAGGGATGTGGGTGGAGTGGGGGCCATCTGCTGCCTTAGCTCACAATATGGAGGAACACTCCAGCCTGGATTATGAGGGCCGTGGAAATGTCATGGATGTTTACAGGACTAATGGGACTGAGGGAAATCTGCATAATGTCTGTGTGGAATCTGGGGATGATGAGTTGACAAGAAGTGAATCTCCAAAGAGATTTTTGCGCACTTTTTTGACCAAGGCTAAAATTATGGAATCTGATGGAAAATTTTTGACCAAGTTCCCAGAGAAGACATCATTTCCTTCCTCTGCAATGGTTGTCTCGTTTAATATTTTCGATAGTAATTCGCCACTTTTGGACTTCATGAGTCATGCCGATTCTGTATCAGACAAAAAAGAGAGCTGCAACGAATCAGTTCTAGATCCAGTGAATATTATATCTGCTGAGTCAGATTCGAATTTTTCCAGAACAGTAGTTAAACCTGATGCTCCGTCCAACTTTTTGAGTGGGGGCATGAGCAGCTCATACAAATGTTTGAGAGTGTTCTCTAGCAATTCGCATCACTTAATTGGGTTTGTCTTAACTTTGGTCAATCCAGTATCTGTCAACAGCAATTCCATATGCGAAAGTAAAATTTTAGTTCTTGTTGCAAGGTTAGATTGGTGGGGAATACAGTGGGTTTGCTCAGTGAAGCTTGATAAAAGTTTAGAAAGGGGCATAGTGGCTGAGTGGAGTGACTTTCAATTTTCTGATAAATTTCTTATTTGTCTTAATGCTAGTGGCTTTATCTTTTTTTATGGTGCTATAAATGGTGAGTATGTAGCACATCTTGATATTTTACAAATTTGTGGACTCCATCCTCAATTAAGTTCACAGGAGCAAGAAAAATTGCTTGTAGAAGTTGATTTGGCTTCCAAAAGTGATGATATTCGAGATTCTGGTGCAAACGGTAAGTCAACTCATCGAAGTCGTGATTTATTTGGTAAAAGAATGTTCAGAAGGTTGCTTGTTGCTTCACATACCTCACTTTTAGCTGTGATTGATGAATATGGTGTAATATATGTATTACGTGGTGGTGACCATATGCCAGGGAAGTATTGTTCATTTGATAAATTGCTCCCACATTTTCAGCATTTTGGGCTTGGGATATTGGTTGGTTGGGAGGTTGGTGGTACTGAAATAAGCCACCAGAGGGTATTTTCTAATCTTTCAGGTTGTCAAAATGCAAAAATGGGATCCATGAGGAATAAAAGTTTTTCATTCATGGATGATATGGGAAGAAATGAGGTTCCTAGAAACCAGGAGAGTTATCTTAAGGAGAAGGGTGGTCAGTATGACTCATATATGAGTGGTTTCTCTTCTGCATCCCGGACAATGGACGAGAAGTTTCACAGATCTCAACTACCATCACGCCTTATGAGAAAAATATTTCTTCCCACGCATAGATCTAGTGAAGAAGATATTATTTGTTTTTCTCCTCTTGGAGTCACTCGGCTCATTAAAAAGTACAACGGAAACAACAAGAAGTCTTCTCAGATTCTGCATTCCGATTTGCATGTAGACTCAGCAGTGAATGATGACAGATGCATTAATCTTCAAGGTTTGGAAGCTTCTGTTGGAGAAGCTGTTGGTTGCACTTTCCAGGGATATTTTTATTTGGTGACAGAGAGTGGTCTCTCAGTAGTTATTCCCTCAGTTTCAGTTTCTTCGAATTTTCTTCCTATTGAAGACATTGGTTATCGACAACCAAGTATCAGTACAGGTACTGGTTGTCTAGTTGAAAACCTTTTGGAAATGAAAACACTGAAACAGCATTGGTCGCCTTGGAAAGTAGAAGTTTTGGATAGAGTTATTTTATATGAAGGCCCTGAAGAAGCAGATTGCTTATGCTTGGAAAATGGTAAGAATCTTTAAAACTGAGGTTATTATGTTTTTGCTGGTGGAGTAATGTTCATGCCATTAAGTCGTAACTGTGTCCTGGTTGGTGCTGCATTTCTGCACTGTTAATTTAGTAAGCTGTTTCCAGCTTGTTCCGTAGAGTAAGAATTTTGTTCTAATTTTCATCGAGTAGCTGAGGAACTTTCAATTGATAATTTTATAATGGTTTTAACACTGATTTCTTTTATAATCACTATTAACTGTTCTAGTCTAGATTTTATTTGATAGTATATTGTTAAATTTCAAGTCTGGTAGTTTTTCCAACCCTCAGGGGGGACCTTTGGTAGTTACAAGTAGTAACTGTTGCAGAATTTACCTTACTGATGGTCAGTTTGATACTAAATTAGGGGAACTGCCATTGTCAACGCTATAAACCAAGAATCTGTTGGTGGATGGGTGGAATATTGTGGCAAGGACTTTGGGTGTTGGACACCAACACTGAATTTTTTGATACATACACGTGCATATGGACCCATACAAGTTGTCTATTTATTTTGGGATTTGCTATATTGGAATTAATTAAGTAAAACCATGAAACAAGTAAAAGCAGAAGCATGAGATATCCTTTTCAAAAGGAAGAAAGAAGAGACCTTCTGATACAACAAAGAAGACAGACTCCCAAGAAACAAACTCAACCCTAACAAATTGCTATCTAATTTCAAGGAGGGTAAAAATGGCGCCTCATATGAACTAACTGAAGCTGCTCCTTGCTTAGTGAAAGATTCCATTCTTTTGTTGTTTGACCTAAGATCTATCTAATCTCCACCTCTAAAGAAGATGACAAATACAAAACCTCTTTTAAAAGGTGGTTATAGCGCTAATAATTCATCCCACCACCACTTCAAAATTGCCGATAATAAAACAATGTGAAAATTTAAGGTGAACACTTCCCTAAGACCTTCCTAAAGGGCTTGAATCTCAAGCTTAATTGCATAGACTCTACCTGCTGCATAGAGAACATAAAAATAGTATTCCCTGCATCATCCTTGAAGGTAAGCGTGATCCTTAAGTGCCCTGTATGTTTAGATTATTGAGGGAGCAACCAAAAAAAATAAGAAATTTAACCTTTACTTCTGATGTGGAGGACTCCAAGTCCAAACATAGGAAGCATACTAAAATTTTAAAAACATGAAGCTTGCTGCACTAAATTGCGAAAATCTATGTACGTTGAGCTGTTGATGAGCTATGGTGCTTTTGTTTTAATATTTTTCTTAAAATCTCTATATTCTATTACATTTTTTTCATTGTTCTTGATGTTTTGTCTTGTATAACGGAAAAGGTATGGAAATAAATCAAATAATTCACATGATTACTATTTCTTTATAAATCATATGGAACAAAAATGTAGCATGTTGAGGAATATGTGATCCAAAATGCAAATCATATGGTCTTAGAGTTTCTTGTACTTTGGTTATACATATAATGGTTGTACAGGTAAGGAAATATCTATTTTTTATGGAATTGCCCACACATCCATAAATAAGAAGTATTCAACATTAACTTCTTAATCCCACATATAGGTGTTTCAAACTTTCAGTATCATTTATGCCAAGACCACACACTCCATATGAATCATAACTGCCAAACCTGATGGACTCTCCTATTGGCACAACCTCCAACCCAACAACTGAGATGACCTTTCATTCACTTGGGCATAACCCACCTCACTCCAAACAAAGAGAAAATGCACCACAACTCATGTGCCACCACAGAGTGAAGTAGAAAGAGGTTTGTGGTTCTCCCATCACTCTCACTCATGCATCACTAATCAGGAACAAGCTCTGTCCTTCTCAACTTATCTACGGTAAGGATTGCCTACAATGCCATAGTTTAGACAAGGAAAGATAATTTTGTGAGTGTTTTGGCCTTCCAATTACCTTTCCAAGGAACCCAAGTCTATCACCTCCGCATAAGACCCTGTAATACAATCTCACCATACTCTAAACTGGTCATTTATATCTCACCAGAGACTTTTTATTTTTGGATTCACAGGTAATTCCCAAATCCTTTAGTACCTTTTGTAGATTGCTCAAGTCATTTGAGTCGCATAGATGGAGACATAATTCCAATGTTAAACATAATTCAGATTATATACTTCAAACATACAGAAGGTATGAGTTCAAATGTTAAACATAGTTCAAACTTCATTTTTAGTACATATTAAAATGTAGAACCAAATAGTCACACTTTTATGACCAACAAATTAGCCACCGTTCATTAATATCAAATTTTCAAAGAACTAATTCAGAAATGCTATTTTGTGCGGCTCACCACCAATATAACCCGTGACTAGGATTAGAAAATCAAAATCTAATCAATGATGGCTAATCATAGAAGTATTCGAGAAGTAATTGACAATATTGAAAATCTAAAATACATTTGAGTTCAATAAGTAATCTCTAATAATTTCATATGTAAATTTTTTTTTTTGTTGATAAGTAATATGTAACTTAAATAAAAAGCGCCCAAGGGGGACACACCACAATACAAAGAATGTACAAAGATTGTACACTTAAGGGCTTAAAAACCCCAAAAAATCTACAAGAGAACCTATAGAGGAAGGAAGATTCTTATTGGCCCAAAAAAACAAAAGGTGTAACAAGCTATCCTTCAAAACAAAAGATGGTTTTTCACACCTTCAAAGACCTGATTGTTCCTTTCGCACCACAGGCACCACATCACATAATGGGGGGCCATTTTCCAGATTCCTTTGATGTCCTTCCTGACCTCGAGTATTCCCAACAAGAGACAACATCCATTAACCCAACTGTCATCACCCATGAAAACCCAAAAGTAGACAAAACCATGTTCCACATGTCACCTGCCACTGGACAATGAATCAACAATTGATCCACAGATTCAGCTTTCCTCTTGCACAAAGGGCATTTACTCACCAGCTGGAAACCCCTCCTTTTGAGATTATCACTCGTCAAAATAACTCCCCAAGAGGCCGCCAAACAAAAAAGGCGACCTTTGGGGCAACTTTAGTATGCCACACAATCTTCCAAGGGAAATGCCTTCCTCTATCACCCACCGAAATCTCATAGAAGGACTCAATAGAAAAGCTCCCTTGAGTCTCCTTGGACCATTACATGTCAAATTTTAGAAAGAAATAAAGAACACCACTAGCTGTTAGCTTGAGTGGTATCTCCTCCCACTTCCAAAGGGAGAGGTGCAGGGTTCAACTCTCGGTTGGGACATGGGTGTGCGTATTACCTATGAAAAAAAGAAAAAAGAATGAAAAAAAGAACAATAATATGGCAATTTCAAATTTCATTAGCGGATTTGGATCCAAAAATTGCATATAAGAAAAATTTCCTTAGCATGGAAAATAACACCCACCTTTGCTTTACCAAAAATCCCACATGAACAAGCTTAAATCCTTAGCTTGGAGAAAGAATTTCAACCTATAAACAATTGACACATATATAAATTTCTCCAAATTTGTACTACTATAGCTTAAGAAATTAAATTCCCTTGACTACTCCATTACATTTAGTCCCTAAAATCCCCTATTATTATGATTATTTACACAAATGAATCATCAAAGTAGTAGTAATAGTCTCTTTAAGTCCTTCTAAATTAGAACTGTAATTGATAATTTTGGTTGCACTAAACAGTCACTAAAACCCAATAATAGTGTGCTGAATTTTCCAGCACTAAATCAGCCCATTTTCACTCATGCATGCTATACCATTGCACGCACACCATCACACACACACACACGCGTGCTCTGACACGCAATATTTGACACACCTCACCCATTCACGGTCCAAAGCAAGCATTATTTTTATAATTATTTTTTGGAGACTTTATACACCCATCACACACACCATCACCTACACACACATAACAGTACACACTCTCACATACAATATTTGACACGCCTCACTCATTCATGGTCCAAAGCAAGCAT
This sequence comes from Nyssa sinensis, assembly GCA_008638375.1. Lineage (NCBI taxonomy): Eukaryota > Viridiplantae > Streptophyta > Magnoliopsida > Cornales > Nyssaceae > Nyssa > Nyssa sinensis. The sequence continues at coordinate 15,753,265 of CM018043.1, read as the reverse complement.
TATTGTTGTTATTATTATTATTTTGAGACTTTATATAGACACCTCATGACTCAAAACCACTATGGCTGAATTTCATACATATTCAAACTCACCAAAACCCACACAAGCTTCAATTCTCTCCTCTTTCTCTGTTATTAAGACATCTATAATTTTTCCAGGACTAATTTAAACAAAGAACAATTATAAAATTAAATGCTCAAATTACATAAAGTAAGATTAGTAACTTACCTGAAAATTCTAGAGCAAGATTTTTCTCTCTTTTCATCTCTTCCCACCGAATCCTTTCTCTTCTTTGTCTCTTCCTTCTTCTGTTCTCTCTCTCTCTCTCTCTCTCTCTCTCTCTTCTTTTCTGTCATTTAGTTCTCTTTCTAGATTGGGCTTTCTACCATAAATGTTTATATTTATATGTATACAGAGATTCTCTACTGCCACATTTATAGGGTTCCTTGAGATGTCTTAAAGTTGGGCAACACGACCAATATCCCCTTTCTTTTAATTTTTTTTTTTCATTCTTTTGTTCTCCACCACAAGCACTCCCACCGCTATTCTCCCTTCTTCTTCTTCTTCTTCTTATTATTATTCATTTTGTCTTGTTCCTTTGAGTGAAGTTGGAGACTTACCCCAACCCTCTTATCACTTTTCTTTTCCTTCAGTAATGTTGGTTGACTATTCTTACTTTTCTCTCTCTCTATTTTCGGTCCTTTTCTTTTTCCGCTCCACATTCATTCCCCACAAGTCATGGTTTTCTCTCTCTCTCTCTCTCTCTCTCTCTCCCTCTTTTGGTTACATGTCCAATTTTGGACTGTGTAGGCTTACACGGATGTCAAAAGTCGCCATATCAAAACTGCACCAAAATTGAGTGAGCAGCGCTTTTTGACACAGATTCCGATTGTGAGGTCCGTTTTGTCAAATTATCACTGAAAATTATTCTATGGACCCTGCTTTTTATTGGTGTACGTGATACTGTATTTTGTAATACTTGGGGTGTTACATTTTCAGCAATCAATGTTGGGATAATGAGAATGACATAAAATAGGCAGGCAAGCTTGAGAGGGTAATCTTTATAAGAGTGAACTTTTAGCCTACTGATAAATGTTGCCCTTTCCACCTTACCAACCTCTGTTTGAACCTTTTCACTACTAAATCGCATATCGAGGTCACATGAAAATGCATCTAAGATACTGCAGCATACTGCAGCTGAACTTCCTTACACCCTTACAAAATACAATGGTGTCATTGGCAAACAGAAGAGGGGTGACTAAGTAGACCTTGCACTGCCAGCCCCAAAATCTTACAGAGCCTCCATGCACAGCCTTACTGATCATCTGGATCAAGACTTCCATCACTGAGATAAAGAGCAGAGAGAGGATCACCCTAACTTGTTTCTCTAGAACTTCACAAACACCATTAACCAAATAGAAAAGCAAACAATCAGATCATCACCATAATTGATAATTTCCTTGATTTGTATGCTATTCTTATTTAATTTGCAGTTTTTGAATCTTTTCTACCTCGACCTCAGGACTTCTGACTGTTGGTAACCTTTCATGAATTCGTTCTCAATTTCAACCATTCAAATTATGGAGTTCCATCAATTGTGAAGAAAACAGCCTTACTTGTCTCTGTTTGTCAGCCTCTAGTTTCTCTTTGTGCAGCAACAAACAAATGCTGTTGCAGGCTTCTACAGGATTGCATAGATGAGCAAAAAGTTGCTAACATTATGAATATGTAAGAAGATCCTCTGTGTGCTTGCAATTTTTTTTTCCTTTTTCTTTTGTGGATGGAGTGTTTTTTTTTGGGCTGGGGCCCCGCAGGCCGCGGGGGGGGGGGGGGGGTGTTTGTGAGTATTTGTGCTAGGCGGTTGATGTAGTTGAATTCACCTGGCATATTTAACTAGTCTTTAGCTGGAAATTTTTGAATTGGTGATTCTGGCTCCATGTGGCAGCAAACTCGTGTCAAATACTTTGTTGCAGGTCTTTTCTGAAGATTCACGTGAACTGCAAAATCCAGATCTATTGGACAATTGAATTTGAATTGAGAAAATTTTAGTAAAAAAATTTTGCTGTGAAGACTGAATATTTGGCTAAATTTGAATTTGGTGTACTAGTTAAAAATGGCTGGTATGAAATTATAAATTTTTATTGCCCAAAAATTAGGATGAATTATTACAAATTGGTTCAGACTTGGCTTATTAATTAACAAACTTAAACCTTGCCAGAAATTGCTTATTTTTGGCCAAAAATTGGGAGAATAAGGAATATTTAAACTCCTATTGGACTTTGAGTTGATGTGAATTGGTGGCCTAAAAAACTTGGTCCAAATGAGATTCAGTTGGAGCTTCAGTTCTGGAAATTTTGTCACTGATTGAGTAAAGGTTGTAATATTAAGAAAATTTTGCTCTGCATTTTAGAGCTTGAGAAAGATTGGGAGAGGGAGACAGGGAGAGAGGGAGAGAGAATATTTGAATGTTTGCCAGTAAGCTGAAAATGTGTTTAATCAGTTCTGTCTGGGAGGAGTCAACTGAGAATATAAGCTTCTGGCTACTCATCCTATGGAACAAATCTTAATAGTAATAGCCATTTTGACTGTGGGTTAATGCTGACTTTTCTGGGCCAGTCACCAATCATCTTTAAATGACCATTATTAAAAGTAGATGGCAGTTTAGAAATTAGTTTAGTCTGGATGAGAGAATTTATTATGGGATATTTACATGCGTAGACATCTTTTGTAGGTACAAACTATATTTATGTGTGATACAGAGAACTATATAATGAACTACTGTCTTTTTTTTTTTCTTCCTCTTTTTGATTTGGTGATGATGGATACTGTGGCATATTTTTTGAATCAGTGCATTTTAGTTTTTATGGAACAAACTTTGGATACATATATGACATGTGGACTGATATCATGTCAGGGTGGGACTTGAAAATTTCACGGATGCGTCGCTTGCAATTGGCTTTGGACTACTTGAAATTTGAGGAGATTGAAAAGTAAGATTATGTATTATATTTTTTTCTCTTTATTATTACCTAGGGCCGGCTCTACCATTAAGCCACTAAAGTAATCACTTTAAGCCCTACCTACAAGGAAGGCTCCAAATTGTATACATGTCATATTATATAATCCAAATTAGAAGTCTAAGACTCATAAAAGTCTAAGCCCCACAAAGGAGGCCTCATAAATGTCAATTTTTTTTAAACCAGAACAATTACATTTGATATATGAAGACCTTCATATTGAAAAATTGCGTAAATAGTTTTTTTGTATTGCGCAACTTATAGATTTTGTAAATTCTATTAGTAGAGTTAGTTTGAATTATTCTCATTTTCTATTGCTATTTGTATATGTAAAAAAAGATGTGTATAGTTCTTTTGTATTGTCTAGTTTGTAGTTTTTATAAATTTCATTATTAGAGTAATATTTCTATTGTTCAACTTGTTGGATTATATCAAAACTCTATTATTAGTGTTTTATTTACCATCTATATATATGGTATTGGAAAATTATTACAATTTTATATTACAATATATATATATATACACACACACACACACATAAAATCAAGTTTTATTTATAATTATATTACTAAGAATTCCTATTTTGACGCTTAAAATCACTAGGTATTGAAACGTGAATGGGAAAGGGAATCAAAATCTTAAGAATAGGGGGATCAAACTCTTTTTTTCCGCTGTTCTAATAAATAATAAAATAATAAAAACTTGAAGCATAAATTTTAAATTAATATTGAAAAATAAAAAGGTCTCAATTAGAGTTGTTGCTTTAGGCCTCAAATTGTCTCGAACCGCCCCTGTTATTACCTTTTTCTTAACACACCTGAGTAACTTGTTAAATGGTAACTCAAAGGGAGGTACATGTGCAGTCAGTAGCAGAATGGGTGTGTTTGTTGCATAGTTTCTCTCATGTGAAGTTCGTTCTTGTGTGTGTGTGTGTTGGGTCCCCTTTTTTGTGTTCTATGTTTCTTTTTTTTTTTTTTTTTTTTTGGGGGGGGGGGGGGGGTTATTGAAATTTAGTAACCAGATTAAATACCTGTGGGCTATTTGGACTGAGTACATCTTTGGTTTTGTTGTTTGTTCCACTACAATCTTAACCCCCCCTCCTTTTTCTCTTTTCTTTTGCCCTTCCTTTCATCCTTTTTCTTTTTTTGGATTGCGATTCTATATTGAGGCCCAAGTCTCAATTTGACATGATAATTCACACTTGCCTTTAGGCGAGAGTAACTTATTCACGTGTGATGTGTTGATCTGTTTGTTTTTATTTTCCTGTCTTTAATAAATTCTGCTTCTCTTTTCTTATAAAAAAAATAAAACAAAAGTTAGGTTGGCATACAGAATAAGTAATTTGGGGAACATTATGTATCAAAGAAAATTTATTTATAGCCATATTTGGTAGTAGGATTTGCAGGAGTTTAGTAAATTAGTTTCCAAATACTCACACCGCCATTATGTTTACTCAGTGAGAACATACACATTGACAACAAATTCCATAATCTTCATAAATAGGCAAGTGGCTTCTTTTTAATTATGTGAGTTTAATTATTACAAATAGACTGGTCTTCCTTTTCTAAGTCTCTCATAATGTGAAAATACATAGATCATAAACCTAAGAAGATCCCAATTGTCATAATAGTGTCATCCAATGGCATTGATGTGATGGTGTCCGTTTTCTCATAGAGATTACATTTTAGTTTTGTTAAAGAAATTAATACTTAGATATCCTTGTATTTGTAATTGGAAGTTTAACTGGGACCTGGTCCCCGCCCTTGTGGGATGCGGGAGAGTTGTTCACAGATTCAAAACACCTTATCACCCCAGTTCTTCCTTATTAAATTGTTGTTGGGCTTGCTTTACTGGTTGGCAGGACCAACCCTAATTGAATTTTCTGATATTAGTTTTCTGCTGGGCCTGGGGATAGCAATTAAGGTCTCTCTTGGCTCAGTTTGGGTAATCTATTGGATGTACTAGTGCAGATTTTGTTAGATGTAAACATCCAAGTGTAGATGCTAGAGTGCTTACATAAGTTTATGGATATCTATGAAGTACGGACACTCTATTTTGGGCACGTATCCGTGTTGTGTCCGTGTCGGATACGTGTCGTGTCGTGTCCTTGTCGAACATGTCTCAGACACTTGTTGGACACAGGGAAAAAAGGTTGTCCAATATGTTTTATATTTTTTTTGAATTTCAAACACGTTTTGGACACGTTAAGGACACCATTTTTTGGGTTTTTTTTTTTTTTCTCCTTTTTTGTTGGGATTTTCCCCTTTTTTCTTTTTTTTTTTTTCCTTTTTCTCTTCTTCTTTCTTTTCTCTTGGGTTATAGATACATAATAATTAGCATTTTTGTTTTAGAACTTGGATTATGGATGTTAAAGATTAAATAAAGTAGTTCTTGAATTTTTATTTAATAATTTTGTTATTTTGATATCTTAATAATATTGTTGTAATCATTAAAGTACGGTTGTGAGAAGGGAAACTAATTCTCTTAAGGGAGGTAGGGGTCCGTATGGATGTGGTCTTTGGAGGGCTACTTCTTCAGAAAGGGAAACTTTTAGGCAACTGGTTAGATTGGAAGTGGGGGAGGGGAGGAGGGTGAGATTCTGGGAGGATGTGTGGTGTTGTGATGGGGGCGTTGAAGGAGAAATTTCCTCATCTTTTCAACATTGCTTATTTGCTTCAAACAAGGAGGCTTTGGTTGTGGACTATGTTTCTTGGATAGGCGATAATTTTGCTTGGAATCCTTGTTTTTGGAGAAATTTTTATGACTAGGAGCTAGAGGAGGTGGAGGAGCTTATGGGAATGTTGGAAAAATGGAAGATTAGGATGGGCAGGGAGGACACTATGGTCTGGAAAGCTGACAAGAAGAAGGCATTCACTGCAAGTTCCTTCTATAGCCACCACCTGCTGGGGAATAATGAAGTGGCTTTCCTTTGGCAACTTATTTGGAAGTCTAGAATTCCAAAGCAAGTTGCATTTTTTTGTTGGTTAGCAGTGCAATCCTTATTGCGGATAATCTCAACAACAGAGGTTTCCATTTGACGAGCAGGTGCTATATGTGTAAAGAAGAGGAGGAAACAACTGACCACCTTTTGGTGCATTGCAAGGTGGCTAGAGACATGTGGGATTTGGTTTTTTCTTTGTTTGGCTTTAGTTGGGTTATGCCTAACTCAATTAGAGATGTTTTTTTGTGTTGGAAATGTGGAAGAATGAGGAAAGAGTTAGGTAGTGTGTGGAAGGTGGCTCCCCTGTGCTTGTCTTGGTGTATATGGAAGGAGAGGAATCTTAGGATTTTTGAGGGGGTCGAATCTTCTATGTGGCAAATCAAGGACAGTTTCTTGCAGTTACTTTTCTTTTCAATTAGAGAATAATTCCCCATGTATTTAGATACTTTTATTGATGTTTTGGGGGACTTTAGGCTTTAATTATTGTTGCCAATGTCCTTCTTTTGTATATCTGGGATGGCCATTCTTGCGCTCCCTTTTAATGATATATACTCTTATTTTATTGGTAAAAAAAAATTTGTTATGATTTGTGTGTTTTTATGTCAATTTTGATTGAAATAATGTTAGGTTTTTATTATATAGTAATATAAAATAATAATAAAAATATATATTTAACGTCTTCTCGACGTATCCGTGTTCTACTTTTTTGAGAAATGCCGTGTCCACATATCCGTATTCGGTGGTATCTGTGACCGTACTTCTTAGTTGGATATGTAATGTTCAGGTCAGGTTAAGGGTCAACGAACTGAAGTAATTAATATCATATATGAAGAACGTGGTTTTAAATATTGGTTGATACCATTAAGATTGCTGAATCCATGATGGACTGATATAACAGTCTTGTTGAAGTTCATAGGTGTAACAGCCACTTGTTACGGGGTCATAATGGACATAATTTTTTTTATACCCATTTCTGCTCTTCTCATACTTATTTTTTAATTTAAGTTTTGGGGGTTAGGGTGCTATGGAAACACTATATATCCGCCCTCCAAAACAAAAGATCTAGAAGATCTAACTTTAGATCTTAATCAAGACTCTTGGACCTCGTTTGGTTAGAAAGAAAGAAATGGTAGAAAATGAAAGTGCTAGAAAGTAAAGTGAAAGGAAAAGTAAATATATTTTTTTCCTACATTTGTTTGGTTATAAAAGAAAATGAAGAAGGTTATAAGAAAATTAGATTTATTGTTTGACAATTTTTTTATTTGTCTAAATTACCCTTTTTATATATTTTAAAATTATAATACTTACATGTACTACATTACATTGTTGCAAATGTATGTATACTTTTGGTAAGATTCATGTAAACTCGGATGAAGCATCTTCTTATAAAAATTATAATTTTTATTCTTCATTTTTTACAAGGTATCTAATCACAAGCATAGCACAACTAAATATAATGAAATAATTTCTAATTATGTGGTTGAAATTAATAATATTGAGCACGAATTTTGTTCATACTTTCAGCTACTTAAAGTGAATTTGGGTAATATAAGGAGTTGGAGAAGATAGCATTTGAAACCATCAGTGACACCAAACTAAGTCCTTGTAGAAAAATGTAACTTAATGTACTCATAATTGGTTCCAATACAAACATGTAAACTAATAGACATTCATATACCACTGAATCAAATTCAAGTCCTTTAATCAAATACACAGGCAATGTGATTTCTCTCTCAAATTTAAGTTCTTGAAACGAGCACGTTCTTTTTAATTTTAACTATATGGAATGTTAAACTTGATTTCTCTCTCAAATTTAAGTTCTTGAAATGAGCACGTTCTTCTTAATTTTAACTATATGGAATGTTAAACTGGAACACGAACTCTTATGCATCTAATCGAATTAACTTTTGCCACTATAAATGAAGGAAGAGAGAAGTTGTGTAGAGATAAAAGAGTGGGCAAAGTTGGAACTTAATTATAAACTATTATTTTTGCTGGTAAAAAAATTTTACAATGAATTTTGAGAGAAACGGATGGCCACTTTTACAAGAAAATGAGGCGAATACATGTATACGATCTTTATGAAATTTTTTCTCTTTCTTTCTAACCTAACTTATAACAAATTTAACCTTTTTCTGTTTCCTTTATTTTCCATCACTCTCCAACGAAGCCTTGGGTTATTCCCCTAAAGTGGAAAGTTTCAAACTTCTTTAGATTTTTTGTTTTTTCACTTTTTTGGATTGATATAGGTTAAATTTATCAAAAATCTACTAGGTCTCTTTCTTAAACATGCTTTGACTTCGAGAATTTTTTATGTTAAGTGCATTTGTTCTCACAAAAATAGTGAAAACATAGGAAGCATTTCTTGCTGATAGTGACCTAAAAATCAATACAAAATTTTGTTACCCATATCAAATCATGTTTTTTTTAGTTCCAACTCATTAAACATCCAAATTTATGGGATTTTTGGGTGTTAAAACTATGTATATCGTTACATTTTGTGGAAGTTGTGTGATGAAAAAATAGTATCCACGTCCATTATGTAACATTGGTTACATCTCGCATATGCATCCATTATCGTTATAACGACTGTTACTGTGATTTAGAATCTTGCTTAAGAGAGCGGGCTAGTTCGTTAAAAATTGTCTTAGACAACTAAATGAAATAGAGAACTCCTATAACCAATAATCTTATATAAAGTTAATATGACATCATCCTGAAAGACGAAAGTGGAAAGACACTAAGGGAGAGGGATATACTCCTTTATTTTTGTAATCACCGAAATTCTATGACGTGCTCCAGGCGTACAACCTTGATACGTTACAGTTTCATTTTGTCGGCCTGGCTAGCACGTAGAGTCTTAGGGTTTTCCTTGGCTTCTTTGAATTGAATAAAGAATTGCAATTTGCTTTTATTAAAGGTTTGCAACAAGAATACTTGAAGTGAGGCCATGCAGAGAAAACAAAAAGTTCAGGGAGAAGAGGGATACAATTGTTAATACATGGATGGATAATCATTTATGCCTTTGCTTGGTGGACATGCATTGCATACTACTATGGACATGCCAAAACTTTGAAGTAAATTTCGTCATAAAAAATGTGTTGAAGATATGGTTGATGTGTTCAACAATCAAGCGAAGTCTATTCTTTTATAGATTGGATAATTTTTTGGTGTCATAGGTGGAGGAGAGTTTTTCAAATGTTTAACAATCTTCCTTGTTAAGGCCTGCATTAGATTATGTGTCAATCATGTTGGATAGTGGGGCCTCACAAAGGGGAAAAGCGTCTCGACTTTTGGTATTACTTTACTCTAAGTGGTCTCTTTCAAACTCAAACCTGTGTCCTGTCCTCATTCTGGGAGGTTTGGGCTTTTACCGGGCAATCACCTCTAGGAAATTGAAAATACTTGAGGAATATATTGGATATGGTGTGAGTGGTTAACGATTGTATGGATTCCAGAATTTGAAGCGATGAGCTAGGTGCAATTTGTAAGTTGGATACTAAAAAGGCTATGATTATGAAAATTGGTTCTCTTCATATTTGGAAAGATTGGGCTTTAGATCTATGTGGAGACAATGGATTTAGACATACATTTTGATTATGAGATTATCTGATTCAATTAATGGTAATCTGGTTGGCCTTAGTTGCTTGCGAGGCCTTGGACAAGGGCATGGTGATGGAGAAGCGTGCTTAAGGCTTAGTATATGTGATTGGATTTTGACTTGTTAGAGCTCATTCATTTGTGGCATTGGTTACCGAATGGCTGCCCTTTGGAATAGGCTAAAGCTTAAAAATGATGGTTGTTCTCTTAGCAATTTAGGTTAAGTGGCCAGTGGAGATATCCCCAAGGTCTCTGGTTGAAGTTCATTGAAGCCCCACCCAAGGGTCATTGGATGAGTTGGGAAGAGACATGGGTAATATCTCTTGGGGCTGCGGTTCAACTCCCACCCCAAGGGCTACCTACCTGGGATGCAAGTTTTACATCTTACTGGCTCTTGTGTATACTAAGGTGTTGCACGAGCTTGGAGAGGTTTACTTGCACATACAAAAATTGGTGCCGCGGGGTTCCTCTGTTTATTACCGGAAAAAAAGGTTTAAGTGGCCATTGGGGATATAATAAGAGATAATGAAATTACTACTTGGTTTCTATTGGTTTTGGTTTTGGTTTGGAGTTAAAATTGAGATCTTGGCTCTCCCTTTGAAGGTAATTTCTTAGGTTTTCTCTACTTTTTTTTTTTTAGAGGGTAGGCCTAGTGGTTACTTGGGGGCTATTATGAAATAGATGCTAGGGTTCAAATCGGCCTATAAAAAAAGCTTGTTTGGATCTCTTTTCTTTGATAAGTAATGTTGGATTTCTTTCATTAATTGAAGATGGACCAACTGAAAAAAAGATTTATGAAGCTGGATTTTTGTTGGGCTCTTAAATCAAAATTTAAATATTTATTTTAAATTACGACATGTTTAAAAAATGTAATATAATCCCCACGTAATAGCATTTTAAAAAATTCTCATTTCTTAAAGGAAGAAAAGTTACTGACTTTTCAAAAATCTTAAGTAACATAATTGGGTTAAATTAATATACTCTTTCAAGTTCGCCACTTCTTTGTATTGACTAGGAATTTCAAATTTTATCAATTGGTGGAAGTGGTGCAATATACTCCTCTTGTATATACATTTTATACTCTTGTTTTGTGGTATGTAATAGCGAGATATTTATCTATGAAGTTGAAAAGAACCAACAATAAGATCAGGGTTAAAATGTCGGGCAATTGCGAAACATGTTGTATTAAATGACTTCAGATGAAATTTGAATGTTTATGTGGATGCGTGGCAATTGATAAGGTAAGAAAGGATCAAATTTATCTCTTTAGGGTTTCTGTTGATACTTGATAGATAAGCCATGGTAATGGACTAAATGCAGTTTTCAGGGGGTAGATTGGTGTGGGATATTCAGTTTCATATACCTTTATAGGATTTGGATTTAGAAGAGATTGCTGCCCTTGTCACTATCTTTTATGACCAGACAATCAGTGAGAGGGATGAGGATCATTGGAGATGGAGAGTCACCTAGGGAGGGTTCTTTTTGGTTAAGTTTTCGGTTTGGTAGGTTCAACAATCTGGATAGAGGGATTTCTCGTGGAAGGTTTTCTGGAAATTGGATGGAGTTACTAATTCATGATTTACCATGTACAAAATGAAAAATTCATTCTTGATTCTATAAGAATTTTTATGGAAGCTTTTCATTTGCTTCTCTTCGACGGAAGTTCTATTTTCCTAGAATGTATCCTATTTTTTGGCATAATTCTTCTTTGACAACAAAGGTGGTTTTCTTTAGGTGAACCGTAATTTGTGCCAAAATTTTGACTTTGGAAGTGGCATGGTGCCCATTGAGGATAATGCTACAAGGGAAGGGGAAGATTTAAATTAACGCGAGCTGAAATAGTAAAGAAAGGCATGGTAAGATGTGGCTTGATTGAAAGTAAGGCCCTATGTAGAGCGGAATGGTAAAACGTGATTCATCATCGGGAGAAGGATTTGTTTTATTGAGTTTATCTTATTCCACTACATAGTCAATTTTATAGTAAATCATCTATCAAGAATGTTATCTCTTAATATGTTCTATTGTATAATAAGTTTTATAGGAGATAAAAATAGAACCGCTATACAAACCATTGTCATTGCAAGAATGAAGAGAGGAAGAAAATGTTGTGAATATCAACCACATTAGTGAATAATAGATAAATATCAATGGTTTTAACAAATATCTTAATCTTCCAGTAAGTTTATCAATAATGGTGTTAATATTAGACTCTGTCAACAGTTTTACGGAGGCATTAATAGATTGTGATACGTCGATAATTAACGTGATGTTTTAATATTGGCATTAGTGATATGTCGATAGTTAATACGACGTTTTAATATTGGTGTTATGGTATCTAGAGATACTTCTAGACATTAACTTGCCACCAATGTTTTTTTTTTTTTGGGTAATTGACTCACCAACCAATATTTGGTTCTACCGTAGCCACATATTTCCAAAATTTTGAATTTTTTTTTTTGGGGATATCTGGCAGTAATTTTTTGTACTAGAACAGTATATTCTTTTGTAGAGTTCATGAGTGACATGCGGATGATTGATACTTTTTATGAAATACTTCTCTTATCATATATATATATATATATTGTAATAATTACATTTAGTAATTTATTATTTTTGGCAATACACTGGTTCTTTTTGTTCCATTCAGCTGCTTGATCAATATAACATATCAGTTGAGGTTGTCTTGCTTTAATACAATATGTAGGTGTAATAGAAAGTATGAATTTATTTATGCCTTTGGTGGATGAACAGTTCTTTGGAAATGCTTGTGGGTGTCAATTTGGCGGAAGAAGGCATCTTGAGATTGCTCTTTGCTGCTGTTTATTTGATGTTTCATAAAGTTGGTAATGATAACGAGGTTTCTGCTGCATCAAGGTATGATCTTTCATGGTTACTCCGTTTGTCCCAATAAAAGAGTCACTTTTGGGAATTCCAACTTTTCAAGGAAACAAACATTTAATGCTTTCCCAATTCAGTGAAAAGTATAAATTTCCACTAATCGTTTTTCACAATAGTTATTGCCTTCACATCAACTAACCCCTACCCCCCCAACCCATATACTTTGTGCATTGACTTTTCAAACTGGACTCATATTTTGGGACATCCCCAAAAGGAAAAAGGCACTCTTTTATTGGGACAGAGGAAGTATCATTGTTTTCTCTTGGATATATTGAAGGTTTCATCTGCTTACTATTCGTGATGGAAATTATAATAAAATCCAATTATTTCTCTACAGATTTTTGAACTAGTAATAAAATTTTCTTTTAATCTATATCTATATAGACTTTATATTTCTTAGATGAAATCAATAATGTCTCTGGATTTGGATAAGCTGGTTGTGTGTGCATGTCCATGTGTGTGCGTGTTGCCTATGTTCATTTATGTACATGCATGTGTGCGAACAATGAGAAATTTAAAAGAAAAACACTTCACCTCTCTCACACACATAAAACATTAAAAACAAATGATCTAGAATCCGTTATTTTTTAGTTTGCATTCAGAATGGGGAAACTAACTGATGCTTTAAATGTCAAATACCAGGTATATAATACTTGGATAAGAATTTGCTATAGGGGATCAAGTTCTAATATGTATATACACACACACACATATTCAATTTGGTTTGTTATTTCTTGTTACTAGTCAGCCCCCCACCTGCCTAGAGGGCTTGACATAAGCTTGTGATGTCATCATTGAATTTAGAAAATTAAAAAAAAAGCTTGTTATGTGTATGTGAATATTTGGGTTTTGGCCACCGAGAGTTCGAAGGCAAGGAAACTTGCTTTTCCCAATGCCTATTTTGGTTATGGAGTCTTTGAGTAAGGATGATGTGGTGAGTGGTTAGATAAAGAGAAGGGGGGGGGGGGGGGCATGTTGAGGAGGTTTAGGTTGGGGTTGGAATTGCTATTGATATATCCCATTTTTTCTTTGCCTATGATATCATTGTTTTTCATTTTTTGGTGGAGTTGAGGTGAGGAGTGGTTGAAGTAGCTCAAATGTAATTTTTGTCGTTTGAGGTAGAATTGGGTTTAAAGGTATATATTGTTAAACCACCAACTCATTTAAAAGCTTAAGTTGTTAGAGATGGTGTAACTTTAATATTATATCCTCTTAACATATATTAGCAAGAGATTTATGAGAAAAAGTTATATATTAGCAAGAAGTTGAGAATAGGTATGTTTCGAAAAATAATTTGGGGTGTAAGGTTTGTTCATTTCTGATGACAATCTTTTGGCTTCCTCTGGATCTTCCTTCAAAACCAATGCTGTTCGGAATTTTGTGGTTGAGTGTTTTGAAAGGAGATTAGCATTATGGAAGAGGGAGTATTTGTGAAAATGAGAGAGACTCACTCTTGCTCTATTTAGTCTTTCAATATACCTTTATTTATTTTTTCACAATTCCAACTTCATGATTGAGAGATTAGAAGGCTTAAAAGGCACTTACGGGGAGGCTTGGGAGCGAAGTTCAAATATCACTTGGTTGGTTCAAATAAGGCCTTGAAGACTTGGCACTTAAACTGAAGGAAGACAAATCAACATAAGAGGTAGCAATGGCAGGAACGTGAAATTTCTCCGGTACATACAACCTTCCAACTCTATTGCCGGTTCCAATCAGTCTCTTGGAATGAGGATCCTACACAATACAACCAGAAGATAAGAAGTGAACAACATAACCAAGAGCATACAGTTGACCAATAGAAATCAAATTCAAAGTCAATTGAGGAATACAATAAACATCAGGAAGAGATAACAGAGGAGTCATAACTGAACTAACACCTGCCAATGACATAAAAGTGCCATTGCAGCCATAACAATGGATTTAAATTGCAGTCACGGGATACTACTTGGTTATGGTCCCGGTGTAACAATATTGGGAGTATCGGGTCATTTGTCATAGGATTTGGAAACCGCAACCATGAATTTTTTTCAAATACTAGAAATCTCTTAAAAGTCATTGATACGCATATCTTGACTATATTTATCACATTTTAATATTTTTACTATTAATTTTTAATTTCTAACACCTAAAAAATATTTTTTTATAAATAACACTTAAAAAAGATATTTTATTATTTTATATGAATTTTTTAAAGTTAAACTCATAAGAAATATCATTTAATTTGAATAACATTACAAAAGTAATATAAATAATAACAAAAAATAATTATAAGCATGAAAATCAATTTAGTTGATTAATTATGGAATAAAAAAAATTTAAAAATTTTGAGGCCAAGAGGCCTTTTTGAGTTTGTATTGACTTGAATATTTTAGTAACCCATTTGAAATTTTTTTTGGAATATTTTGTTAAGTATATTTCTTGTATATAAATTTTATAAAAATAGAAATCATAAGAAGTCTATAGAAAAAAAAATAAAAATTGAGGAAAATTAAAAAATTGAAAAAAAAAAACATAAAACAGACATAACAGTCCCGTAATGGATGCAACGGTCTTGTAATGGCCATAACGGCCGATATGTAACGGTATTGGCTGATACGACTATGAATTTTAGTCACACCGATGTATCGCTAGTATTGGTGTTAGAGAGTCAAAAAATCGATACGTAACGACTGTTATTTAACACCATGGCCATAATAGTAAACAAAGGAGAAGTAGGAAAGAAACAAAGACAGATCATTAAACGTATGATGTGTAGTACCATAATCAAATATCCAAGTGGCAAGGATCAAAATTTCGTTTCTTTTTTATCGAAACGGCCGAAACGTTTTTGTTTCTTAATGAATCGAAATGAAACACCAGTGGAATACCGAAATTCACATCTTTTCATAGAAACAAAGTTATTTCCGTAGAAACATATCGAAATTAGTGTAAACGTACCGAAACAGTAAAAACATTTCTTTTGTATTGGAAATAATTTTAAAAGTTGGTAAAAGATAATATCCATTTGTTTTTCAAATGATGGAGAAGATTTAAGACCTAAAATTATAAGAAGATATATCTATTTTTTCAAAAAACAATTGACAAGGAAAAAGTAGAAGTATATATCTATTATATTATAGTATTGTATTTAATTATAATAATTTTACATATTTTATAATAAATTCATATTACATAAAAATTAGATCTAAATTTTTTATACTAGTTTTTAATTAGTAAAGACTAAATAGTTATTTGGTATTAATGACTAATTTATATTTAGTATCTTCTTGTGTGAATGGACATGTATCCAAAACCATTTCCAATTAATTAATTAGAATTTTAATCTTCACATATTCATATATTTTACTTTATGTTTCCAAGTGTTTCTATATATATTAATTTTTTTTATCGTTTCTACTATGTTTCTGAAATGTTTCCATTTTTTTGGGTCATTGAAAGAACACTACGAAACGAAATTTTGATCCTTGCCAAGTGGAGCGAGATATATCTAAAGGAGTGGTTGAAGACAAACTTATAAAGGAGGAGATGGATAGGCCATTAGGCTGGCAAGAAGAGAGAATTTTATGCAAATGCTGAGCGAGTAATGTGTTGATCAAAGAGGGATCAAGTGTTGTCTGAGCTGATGCACTATGATCATCCATAGAAGAGGCAACCATTGCAGTGTGTTGGTCAAAATTCTTCTTCCACAATGCTTGCCATCCAAGATTTCGCCTACCTGGAATTTTAGGACATTGAGCCTTCGCGTGATCTTTCTGAGGACAAAAACTACACTCTTTAAGAGCTACTCGAGGATGCTCCTTGTTCTAGAAGTTGGGCTGAGGCTTAGGTGGAACAGCCAAGACTATACAAGTAGGCAAAGGAAGCAGTCCCTTTCTCAAAGTAGTTTTGAATCGAATTTCTTTAGCCAAATGTTTATTCACAACAGAGTTAATAGAGGGCATTGGACTTAGGTGAAGAATGGATCCATGAAGTCCGTCAAAGTCATCCCGAAGAGACATTAGAAATTGTACCAATCTTTGCTCATCTTTATACTTGCAATGCACCTCATTAGTACTCGGTTCCTTAGGCTCGGTAGAGGCCAATTGGTCCTGGAGACCAGTCATAACAGAATGGAACTCTTGAATACTTTAATCTCCTTGCATAGGATCCCGAATGTTAAATTCCGACTGAAATCTGTTGGCAAAATTAGATTGAACATATAACTTGGACAAATAATCCTAAATTTCTTTGGCAGTGAGAAACTTAGTTAAGTGAACACCAATTGATTCATAAACAAAATTATTAATCCAAGTGATGATTTTGGAATTGTTCTGTTGCCAAGTGGAACACAACTCACTATAATTATCTACCTTAGGGTCTGTGAGAAGCTTAACATCCCTAGTAACATAGTTCCACATGTTCTTACCCATGAGGATTTTTTTCGTCACATAACCCCAACAGGTATAGTTATGACCAGTCTATTTCACAGAAATAGCCTGAAGAGAATCATTGCTATTAGCCATAATTACTTAATAACCTGTAAACACTGTTGGGCTGGATCGAGATGAATCTAAGTAGTTAGGTTCAACCAAGTTGCAAAACAAAAGTGCAGAAACAGCTATGCAGAGAACTTATTTGTGAGAAAAGACAAACTGATAATCAGAGAGTAATTACGAGGTCTTGCGAAGGGGATTGAAGACGACGACCTACGACAAAGACTTGCAAAGAGAGGACAACTGCGACTGAGATCATGCGATGGTTTGCGAGGGAAGATGGCTGCACTTCAACTGAACCCAAGCGCGAGGGGAAGAGAGAGACTGCTGCGTAGAAAGAGAGAAAGATTTGCAAAATAAATCAATGAACAGTGCCCATGAACAGTAACAATGAACAATAGTGATGAACAATAACGGTGAACAGTAACCGTTCTTCACAAACCTGCTCTGATATCATATTAACTTAGGTTATGCAATACAAAAGAGAAATAGGGAAGAGATGTAATGTCCAACCTATGCATATATTTTTGAATAATAATAAATAAGGGTACAAGAATACATATATAGGAACAAAAGTAAAGAGTAAGAAACCCTATAACACCAAAATGACTAAACTACCCTTAATGAATATAATAAATACATATAAGAATTACACTCTTAATAGTAGAAAGGTCTTAACTCTTACCTATTTGAAGAATGGCCGCATTATGTGTAATATGGCCCATTTGGCTAGAACACAAAAAGAGAATTTTTTAGGGGAGCAACATACCAGCACTTTTTTTCAAACAATGGATACTTTAAACTTCATATATATATATATATATATATATATTTTTTTTTTGGAGCACTAGCTTGTAGGATTGATATAGGTTCTTTTATGGAGTTCTTGGGGGAAATGTATGTATGGATCTTGAGGATTTAAATTTTCTTTTATTTCCATTGAAACGGTTAAAACATTTTCCTTTCTCAATGAACCGAAGCAAAGTATAGGTGAAAAATCGAAATTCACATTTTTTCATAGAAATAAGTGTTTCCATTGAAACCTACCAAAAATGGTCGAAACAAAACGAAGCAGTCACAATTTTTCCTTCCTTCGGCAATAATTTTGATAAGTAAATGATATATATAAAAGCCGCCAGGGGGTAACCCATATACAAAAGGGGACTTATATCCAAAATATAATAATTAAAAAAAAAAAATCTTTAACCCTATTAGCTGATTCCTCTTCCCCATTAAAAACTATTCTATTTCGTTTTGTCCACAAAGGACACAAGGGGGCAAGCTTCTACACCTTCTTCACAAACCTTCTCACTCCAAACCCTTGCCAACTCCTGAAGAAAAAGCACTAATTGAAACTGGCATAATCCAAGAGCATCTAAACACAGAGAATAGAAGACACCATATTGTTGAGAGTTTGATATACATTGTTGGCCCATTCTCTGATAACTTATACTTTTGGAGCAACTGATGATTTAATATGGTTTCAGAGCCTTAGTTACGACAGGTCTTGGGTTCAAGTCTCTCCATTTGTATTTTTTCCCCGTTTGCATTTGCATTCTCTTCTGCTTCGCATTTGTTTGGAGTTGTGCCTCTCTATATCCGAGTCTCGTATTGCACATGAGAGAAGGTGTTGAGAGCTTGATACACATTGCTGCCCCATTCTCTGATAGCCTAAGCTTTTGTAACAATTGGTGATGATGCACAATGGAGGAAGAGGTATCAATTGTCTCCTATTTGCCACAAATGAGACATTTGCTAGCCAAGCTGAAATTCACATTGCTAGCCCAAATGTCATCCGACAACTTGACTTTCATCCCATTCCCAATCTTTTGAAATCCCAAATGACGAATGAACTCCTTCCCCTTCTAAATTGATTTCCACAACCTTGTCCCATAAGCCCCTTCAAACTGCAAACAAACTCACTCGCAACATACTTAGCAATGATGAGATCTCTCCACTTAGCATGCTCCACTGCAAACCACCAAAGTCACTTACCCAAAAGACCCTTGTTAAAAGCCCGCAAATTATTTATCCCCGATCCCCTCTCCCGAATAGGGTTTCTAACACGATCCTAATTAACTAGGTGAACGTTCCTCTCCTTTTCTTTCCACCATACAAAAGTCTCGTTGTTACTTGTCTAACCTCTTCTCCACTATCGTTGGCATTTGCAACAGGGACATAAAATAAGACTAGCCAGTGTACTTTTGATCAACGTGATCCTCCCTCCTTTTGACAAGTACTTGTCACTTCTACCCTGCCAGGCTCTTTTGAAAGCTACCCAACACTGAATCCCATATAGGTGACAAGTGTGAAGGAACCCCCGAAAGGCAATCCTAAGTAAACTGAAGGGAATTGACCCACCTCACACCCCAGATTGCATGCCAAACTTTCCACCTCCACCACATCCCCACTGCAATTATCTCACTCTTGTTCAAATTGATCCTCAAACTGGAGACCATCTCAAAACAAAGGAGGAAACACCTTAAGTAATTCAACTAATTCTCCTCGGTGACACAAGATGATCATGTCAACTGCAAATAAGAGATGGGAAACTTCAATTCGAAAGAGTCTGATATGACAGGACTTGATCCCTTAGCATCTCATGGTAGGGCACAGTGAAGTTGGTTCACAAGGCCATAGGTGAATTGCTTGTGCTTTTTAAGATGTAGAGAGTTAAATGGCCAAATTTTAAGATGCTTACCCAGTAGTGGGGTGAGTTACATGCTGTTTCCTCTCTGTATAATGCCTGTGTAATGAACACTACTACTAGCTGTTTGCTTGAGTGGTATCTCCTGCCACCTCTAAGGTCCTAAAGGGGTAGGTGATGGTTCATGTCCTGCTCAGGACACAGGTTTGTGTGTTGTACTTAAACAGAATAATAATAAGAATGCCTATGTACAGAGAGTTTATCTTCGTTTCTTTTGTAATGCAATATAGTCATTCATATAATTTGGAGTCTGTTATCAGTGATGATTAGATCTTAATTAATTGTTCGAAAATTGAGTGGAAATGTTCTGCAGATTTTTGTCTAGATCTTGTTTTAAAATTTACTTTTTCAGTTCTGTGTTTCTTATGTTCAGATTGTAATACAGGCTTCTTGCATTAGCCACCTGCTTTGCATCCAAAATGATACGTAAATATGGGTTGATACAACATAAGAAAGATGCATTTATCTTACAAGGCATTAGGGGAATCCAAAATTATACCCTTCCATTGGTGTTACTAGAGAAAGAACATAATGAAATGGGTAATTCGAGAAGACTTCGGGAGATGGCTCACTTTTTGGAGATCATCCGCAATCTCCAATCACGACTTAGTGCCAAATTCAAAAGGCCAGGTCAAGGATTGGTATGGTTTTGTGTGGTTCTGCTAATCTGAATAGTATTTGACTGCTTGGATCTTACTAGTATAATAAAAGAAAACCATTTGCATTATGTCACAGGTGAATGGTGTTGGGGCATTAAGTTCGGTGGATACTAATTTAATGCAGGATGACTCCGAGCTTTCAATTCTTTCTGCAGATGCATTATCGTTGGAGATATCAAACCAACATGAACTTTCTATTCCTGCATCTGATTTGGACTTTAACAATACTGAAAATCTTGCTTTGATGCCCATGGTTTCCTCTGAATCCAAAGCACATTTGGATTCAGATAATGTTAGTGGAATATCTATCCATGTGTCAGGAGGAAGTGACTTGGGGAGGAACTTTTTTCCTTTCGAAAATCCTAAGGATATGATTTCACGCTGGGAAATAGAAAATTTAGACCTCAAAACTGTCGTCAAAGATGCATTACTCTCTGGTCGTCTTCCTTTAGCAGTTCTTCAACTGCATCTTCATCGATTAAGAGATCTGGCCACTGACAATGAACCTCATGATACTTTCACTGAAGTTCATGATGTTGGAAGAGCTATTGCATATGATCTCTTTTTAAAGGTATCTTATTGATAGTTATTTACATGAAATAATGTCATTTATCCATTTGCACTAATAATTCATGATCAATAGGGTGAAACTGGACTTGCTGTGGCAACATTGCAAAAGCTCGGGGAGGACATAGAAACCAGCCTTACACAGTTGGTTTTGGGCACTGTTAGGAGATCTCTTCGAATTCAGATAGCTGAAGAGATGAAAAGATATGGGTATCTTGGACCATATGAGTCGAAGATTTTAGAGAGAATATCACTTATTGAGGTATGTGGGAGTTATAATGTTATTCGTTCTCTCTCTTACAAGCTTAGATGGTTTTGATATTAAGTTCCATATTAATGAATGTTTTAAGTTGACACTTGGTTGTTTTTGTGTAAAAGAGGGTCTACCCTTGCAGTAGTTTTTGGAAAATGTTTCATGGCCGGCAGAAAGAATTCATGAGAGCTTCAAGCATAGATTCACAAGGACAAATTAATTTGCATGTATTACATTCAAATTCATTCAAAAATCTTATCATTGACTGTGGTGAGATTGATGGAGTTGTTTTAGGGTCTTGGGCAAATGTCAATGAACATTTCGTTGTCCCTGCTGTTGATGAGGACAGTACTGATGCTGGTTACTGGGCTGCTGCAGCAGTCTGGTCTGATGCTTGGGATCAGAGAACCATTGATCGTGTAAGTCACTACATTGTTTTACCTGAATTATGCTAGTAGAAACTAATATAAAATTATTTGTTATCCTCTAAATGTGCAAAATCGGGCTGAGTGGAGGGGAAATGATGACCTTTTGGTGAGATGGAACACCTCCCTCTCCCCTTCTTTTCCCCTTTCCCCTCTCCTGGTGGGTTTGTACTAAAAGGTTGCCCATCGTGCTTGTTCCTACTCCCGAGGAATCTCTCGGAAAAATATTTTGATAACAAGTGCAAGCTTCACAGAGTTATTCTTGTTGTTCTTTTACAAACATTGATTAAACTTCAAAGGGTAACTGTTATTTTTTTCTTGTTCTTTTTGCTCGCTTTCTTTCATTTATTGCTTACATGAGAAATGCAAAGCTTGAGCGTGACTCTTGAAACAGCAGAAGCTTAATGTAAAATGGCTAAATTTTATGTTTTTTTAAGAATAAAATAATGGTTCTTGTCACTTGAAATTGCTTTCCTTTTGGGGATCCATTTAATCCTTTGTCTTAGGCCTAAATGTCCCTACATCTAAAGAAAGGGCATTATCCACTGTTGCTCATGTCAACACAAGGTGCTGGGAGGGATGCTGGGAACATGGACTTGACCATTGGCGTAATTCACACAGTGGTTGCCCTTAAACTCAAAACTGCATTTTTTTAATGCTCATCAGTCTGAATGGGATCTTAGTTGGCCTTCTTGAGCCATCTGAATGTTTCAAGTGAAGTAATTACTTATGTTTTTTTTTTTAAATTCATGTGAATTGAAATTATTGTTAAGTGGATCCTCCTGTGTAGTGTCATCTATTAGCATGTTATGAACATGCCTCATCTGCCTAGTTACTGAGTTTTGTGTTTGGACATGGTAGTGCAGTTTTATGAACTCATATTACTAGTGATTGCTGATTTCTGCATCTAGATTTGTGTACTGTATCTTCTTTGAAAACTTATTATCATTATGCTTCTTAAATTTTGATATTTTTTTAGCAAGTTCAAGTTGTTTCCACTCTTGCTATACAGATAGTGTTGGATCAACCTTTTCTTATGGGTGTCCATGTATTGTGGGAATCCCAACTTGAGTACCACATATGCCATAATGACTGGAAGGAATCTTCCAAACTCCTAGATGTGATTCCTTCATCTTCATTATCTGTTGGAAGCCTCCAAATCTGTTTGGACGGTTTACAATCCCCCTCAGCTGCTGGATGCAATAGGGAATTTCCCGAGTATGGCAACTACATATGTTCTCTTGAAGAGTTGGAAGCTGTGTGCATGGATGTTCCAGAGATCAGAATTTTCAGGTTTTCGGCAAATAATATGTGCTCAATGTGGTTAAAAAAACTTATGGAGCAGCAGCTTGCTAAGAAATTTATTTTTCTGAGGGAGTACTGGGAAGGCACAGCGGAGATAGTACCTCTTCTGGCTCAGTCAGGCTTCATTGCTACCATACATAGAATTTCATTCCCGGATGAATCTATTGAAAGCTCGTCAGATCTGAAATTTTCAAATATTGTTGGACCAAGTCACCCAGATACTGTCCAAGCTTTGCATAAACTTGTTGTACATCATTGCGTGCAATATAACTTGCCAAACCTTCTGGACCTTTATCTTGACCACCACAAGTTGGGTCTAGATGATGATTCCCTTTCTGGATTGCAGGATGCTGCAGTAAGTTACTCTTATCCAGTGACTATACCTGTTCTTATATGTAGTCTGATTTCCTATTCTCTAAAAGCAGTTTTCCATCTTTTTTAGTTGTTTGCGCTTTTTGTTCTGTTGTACTTATGAGTATGTGCACCTATCTGATATGAAAACTGTCTACTAGAAGTAACAAATAAATATTAATCAGTTATTTAGTTTCCCTCTCTCTCTCTCTCTCTCACATATGACATATTATTACATACATTTATTGAGTAGCTTGCTTGATTTACTGAGCCAAAGAGTTTATCTGGTGCTTTTAGAGGTTCATTCAGCAACCATTTATGATGGACAGTGGGGGAATTTTTTTTAGAGTGACTGCTTCTTAGAGGAAAAAGAGAACTAGCTAGATAGACAGTTAATGCATTAACATAAATTCAATGTATAGTCCTTTCATAAGCATGGGTTGACTTTATGTACTTGGGCATCTTATCCAATCATATTGACCCTTTGTGGTTTTCATATTCAGTGTACTGATCATAAACTCTGCAATTATCTGGGCCTTCTTAAATCTGTAAAATTCCATATCTTTGATTTGTAATGTTACTGAAGATAGCCATTCTGCAATGCAATCAATACTTAGGCATGGTTTTCCTAGCATTCTAGAAGTGCTTTCCTTGATTTTGAAAGTAGAACAAGAACCCATGTTCTCATGCTTGAAAGCCTGAGCATTTTACCATTGCACCAATAGATGGGCCTTAAAATCAGTCCATTCTCTATAAGAAAAGGCTGGACTGTTATGAACTCTAAAAGCCATTATCCAATGTTGGTCCCTCTAATTCAGGGTACTAAGTGGGTATTTTGCACAAAGTAGCTGCTGTCAGAGTCGAACTCATGTTTCACGTTTGACATCCCAAGCATTTTACCATTGCACCAGGAAAAAGCCCTTAATATCAGTCTGTCATTTTCCATGGGAAAAGGGTGGACTGTTATGAACTCAACCACCCCCCCCCCCCCCCCCCCCCCCCCCCCCAAAAAAAAAAAAGGAAAAGAAAAAACACAAATGCCAAAACCCCACCCAAAAAAAAAAACCCCACAAACGCACAATAGAAAATAAAAAGGCCGAAAGCCTTACTGCTGTTATGGCAACAGGAAGGCATAATATGCTATTTTTCAACTTTTGAATGCCACTACAACGAAAATCTGCAATCCCACCTTAAATCAATTTTTAATACTTCATAAACTTTAAATAATATATGCTTTGGTTGTTGTCCAATGCAAAAGCAGGTTATTGTAGATGATCATGTCTTGTTTTTTGGAAGTATCCAAGTCTGTTATTATGTTATACCTGTCAGTTGTACACAAATATGCATAGAACCCTCTAACATTATTAAATTCTTTAGAAATATTATTTTGTGGTACAGCTTGTTGAATGCAATGAACAATCTTCTATGTTTTTTGACATCAGCTTTGTTTCTGCAATGTGTCTTTACAGGGAGATAGTCAGTGGACAAAATGGTTGCTCTTATCAAGGGTTAAGGGGCATGAATACAATGCATCATTCTCTAATGCTCGCTCTATTGCATCGCGTAATTTAGTTCCGGGTAACAATCTCAGTGTTCTGGACATTGATGATATAATTCGCACTGTTGATGACATTGCGGAAGGAGGAGGTGAAATGGCAGCTTTAGCCACCTTGATGTATGCCCCTGTTCCAATTCAGGATTGCCTCAGCAGTGGTAGTGTAAACAGGCACCGTAACTCCTCAGCCCAGTGCACATTGGAGAACCTTAGACCTGCCCTCCAGCGCTTCCCGACACTGTGGCGCACACTTCTATCAGCATGTTTTGGACATGATACAACTTACAACTTTCCTGGCCCTAAGGCGAGAAATGGTTAGTTTTATCCTCTTATTTTCTTTTACTTTCCCTTTTTATGTTCATGCGTGAAATAGTCCTACAGTATCCCTAGTTTTCTAGCGTTATTATTATTATCTAATAGTTATCTTCCATTATACAGTGTTTGCCAATTCTGATTTATCAGATTATCTGAATTGGCGTGACAACATATTCTTCTCTGCTGGACATGATACTTCACTTCTGCAAATGCTTCCATGCTGGTTTCCCAAGGCCGTGCGGAGATTAGTTCAGCTTTTTGTTGAGGTTATCTGTGTTTCCCTTCATGTGTGACTGGACCTTTTTCATTGTATTGTCTTATAAAAATTTATCTTTACCTTTGTAGGAAATCACAGTGTAGTTGTGTTACTTCCTGAGCTTTCTTCTTGACTAGAAGTCTTGGTTAGGGAATTATATATATATATATATATATATATATATTCCTATGCCCTTGCAAAAATAATGCCTTTATTAATCATCGTCACATTTCTTCTTTGTGATTGATTGTAAGTTTCAGATTTATGTCCAGGTTATGTATGTTCCCCTACAGATGTCTTTGAAGCTCTTTCATCTTATTTATAGAAAATTTCTTGTTAGCTATCTACAAAATTAGATCGTAAAATCACCTAAAAAAAATAGATTGTACAATCAATCAGGTTTCTTACTGAACTGCCCCGACTACAAATCTAGTTTAGACAATTATTTATTTATTTTGTAATGCCATCATGAAAACAATGTCTTGAAAAATCATTGCGATCATCAATATTTATTCTTAATCACGACCCTTAGATGTATTCTTGTTGATTTATCATATATTTTTTTTCTGGTGCTGCAGGGTCCTCTTGGTTGGCCATCACTTGTAGGTCTGACTACTGGAGAATCTTTTCTACTTAGGGACATTGATTTTTTCATTAATGCTAATGAACATGCTGAGATCAGCAGTGTGTCTTGGGAAGCTGCTATCCAAAAACATGTTGAAGAGGAACTGTATGCTTCTTCACTGGAGGTAGGTGCAGCTCTGTCTCAGAATGCTTCATTCATAATACAATTTTTTGAATTCTGATCCTGAATCTCAATCTTGTAGTAATGTAGTTGAAAATGAAGTGAGAACATACCTGTTGCATTGATTAGAGTGGAAAATCTGTCTTGTGGATGACATTAAGTTTTAATGTGCATGGCTGTTTTTCTTGTTTTATTTATTAATTTTGGTATTGTAAAATATCTCACCCCCTTTTGGAGGTTAGATGAGTCCCTTGGATACACAAGCTAGCCCACAATCCGGGGTAGGAAGTTGCACTGCAGACCTCGGCTTAATTCTATTGCCTACACCTGGCAGGCTTCTTGTTTTATTTTTGTTCAAGTTTTTTATAAGAGGAGGGGAGAAGTCACAAAACGTGCATGAGATTATTCTGAGAACAAAAATTTTTGCATGAGATTATTCTGAGAAAAAAAATTACTGCCAGATATATAATCCCTAAACAACACCCCCCCCCCCCCCCCCCCCCAAAAAAAAAAAAAGAAAGCAGAAAAAAGAAGGCAAAAGAATCTTGAAACTGGTTAGCTTAAGCAATTATATTTTAGAATATCCTCGATGGCTTTGTGAATTTTCCCTGGTTTGGATACAGTTTCAATGCAGCATCCCTTTTGGTGGATTATTTTTCCTGGTCCTTGAACAATGCTATTGCAAATATTGTGCAATATGGAATTTGTTAGTGTCATTTAAGAGGTGGTCAATAGCTATCTGTTTGTGGCTTCAGCCACCTGTCTGCTTTAATGACATTTTCTTAATGTCTCAGTTTATTTATTTCTTCAGGAATCTGGACTTGGACTTGAGCACCACTTGCATCGTGGACGTGCATTGGCAGCTTTTAACCATCTTCTTGCTGTTAGAGTTCAAACTTTGAAATTGGAGAATACCCATAAAGGACAATCTGGCACTTCACTACATGGGCAAACAAACATTCAATCAGATGTGCAAACACTTCTTGCACCTCTAACACAAGGCGAAGAGTCTCTTCTTTCATCTGTACGGATCACTTTTCATTTAGATTTATGTTTGAAGTGATTGAGATTTGCTTATTTAAAGATGCACTAATATGGACAAATTTTGGTTATTTTGTGTTAGTTAACTTTCTTGCCTCTGTTACAAAAGCAACTATTTTGGTGAGTTCTTGAAACAGAATATGTTAACTGCAGTTAAAAATTGATTTTTTTTTTCCGGGGGGGGGGGGGGGGGGGGGTGTTTGAGAGAGGGGGGGGGGTGTTTTGAGAGATCAAGGCATGTTTGGAGAGTTAGTGATGGCAATAGCTAGAGCAAAGATGAAGGCAACAATGAGTTGGCAATTGCAGCAATAGTGTGGTGGATGTTGGGCATGAAATGATTTGAAACTGGAGCACTTCCATGTGAATATGAGTCTAATCTAATGTTATTGTAATGTGGAATATTTTATACATGGAATAGGATTGAACGCCTTGCACCTTTTACTCTGGGATGTGGCACAATGGGGTAGACTTATTTTAGACTTCTTAATTAAGAGTTACAATGTGATTGGTTTCAACTCTTTTTTGCCTTGCGAGTGAGGATAGAATGGAAAAATTACAAAGAAACTTTTTGGATGCTAGATTTGGTATTCAAATACAAAAGAATAGCACATATTGGATTGCGTGATCTGGTTTGGATACTAATCTTTTTTGGTAATGGTGGTCTGATCAATTTTCTTTAGCATACATATGGATTTAAATTTGGTTTGGTCTTAAGAATATGGATTGTTTTGTTTACTTGTCCATAAAATCCAATTATAAAACTTGGACCACGTTGGGGTGCTAAACCTGAAGGTTTCAATACACTAATCAGAAACTGTTAAGGAAGTTAACCATAATATTAGAACATCTGGAATTAAAAACAATGTTATCATAACCACTAAGGATTTTTTTGGACTTACCACCGAACCTGATTCAGATTTTGTTGACAATGGACATATATTTAAAATTTATTTGGATCCCAGTATATGAATGCAGACTCGCAATAATCCCTGACAGAATCAGTGTGCCTGCTCTATTTCATCATAGGTTAAGATGGTTGTGTGGAGATACAGGTGGTGCTAATGGTGATGGTGATGGCTCTATGTTGATTGTTTGCCACTGCAATATGGTGGCAGTGCTAATGGTGAAGGGGGCAGTGGTGGTATGATCAAGGTGGCAGCGACTGTGATGGAGGTGGAAATGGTGATCTTGTCATGGGGTGGAGAAGGATCTCTGATGTGATGCTAACCCATTTTGATTAGAAGTCATGTGGCATTTGCAAGTATTGGGGGCATGTAGCAAGTCAATCGAGGTCTTCTCACAACAAATTTACACATGCATCCATGATCCAACACACACAAAGTTTGTAACGAGGAAAATTAAGCAACATTTGGATTTAAATGCACAATTAAGAATCATAGAACTAAATCAACCCACTGAAAGTGGTTTAAAATTAGCCAGGACTGTGTGTAAGTTTTAAATTTGTGTGATACTCAATTCTTAGGGCCCGAAGGTATGATAATGTTGTCAATGTACATAAACTTTATTATTATATACAATAGGTAACTTCGTGTGTCTTTGTATCATATGCATGTTAGACAGGACTGTATAACACTCAATTCTCAGGGCCTGAAGTTATGATGATGTTGTCAACATACATTAACTTCATTCTTATATGCCTTAGGTAACATGTAAAAAAAATATACCTTAGGTAACTTCACAAGTCTCTGTCTCATAGGCATGTTTGACCTGGTGACTCCACTCTCGAGAATATAATGGAGGAACAAATTAATAAATTCTGAGGCAGAATTTCTATTGAATAATATGTTCTTCTCTTCCTTTGTTAGACATGCCCGTTGAATATCTGCCAAACAGAAGGTGTGTTGGGTACAAATGCTGTATCCTTTCCCATGTTATGAAATTGTCTAGCATGGATATTTCACTTATGTTGAAGTGTTCACGCACATGACAGGTTATAGAAAGTGCCACCAAAAGGGCATCTAGTGTTTTATATGTGGTGAGCTATTGTGGAATGATAACATATAGTGACTGATCTTGTTGATTTTATCGGAATCATTCACTGAAAATTGTCACTTCAATTCCAGGTCATGCCACTCGCCCTTGTGCATTTTGGGGATTCTGTGTTGGTAGCTTCATGTGCTTTTCTCTTGGAGCTATGTGGTTTATCTGCCAGCATGCTCCGAGTGGACATCGCAGCATTGAGACGGATATCTTCTTTCTACAAGTCCAGTGATTATACTGATCATTACAGGCAACTTTCACCTAAGGGCTCAGCATTTCATTCAATATCCCATGAAGGTGATATTACAGATTCTCTTGCTCGAGCGTTGGCAGATGATTATGTGCACCGTGATAGTGCTAGCATCATTAAACAAAAAGAAAAACTAAATGGCAGTACTAGTAAACAACCCTCTCGAGCTCTCATGCTTGTCTTGCAACATTTGGAAAAGGTATCTCTTCCACTATTGTCTGATGGAAAGACATGTGGTTCTTGGCTGTTAAGTGGGAATGGTGATGGAGCTGAGTTACGGTCTCAGCAAAAAGCTGCAAGCCAGCACTGGAATTTAGTTACCGTTTTTTGTCAGATGCATCAGATTCCCTTGAGCAATAAATACCTTGCTGTATTAGCAAGGGACAATGATTGGGTGTGTCTCTATAGATTTTTTCTTTAACTTTGGAATTATGAATATAATGTTTCTGTGACATAAAGTTTAAAGTTGTTCTATCTGCTGTTAGGTTGGCTTTTTGTCAGAAGCTCAGGTTGGAGGATATTCTTTTGACACAGTAATCCAAGTAGTAAGCCTCATGCTCCTTTTCCCTTTCTATTTTTTATTTTCTTTAGTCATTTTTGAACTGCATGATACTACTTTTCTTATTAGGAAAAAGACGCCAGTTGTTTTTCTATTATAAAAATTCTATCTATCATGTTTCCAGGCATCAAAGGAGTTTAGTGATCCACGTTTGAAAGTACACATATTAACAGTCTTAAGAGGATTGCAGTCAAGGAAAAAAGTTAGCTCTTCATCAAACTTGGATGCTGCAGAAAAAAGGAGTGACATTTCCTTTTCAGATGAAAACACTTATATCCCTGTGGAACTCTTTGGAATTCTTGCAGAGTGTGAGAACCAGAAAAATCCTGGAGAGGCCCTTCTGCAGAAAGCGAAGGAATTGTGCTGGTCTATTTTGGCAATGATTGCATCATGCTTTCCAGATGTGTCTCCATTGTCTTGTCTAACAACTTGGCTGGAAATAACTGCAGCAAGGTTGCCATCGGCTTTTGCAGATAAAACAATTCTTTGTTTTTTTATATATTTTTTATGATTCCCAAATTTGAAAATTTTGAGCCTTCATACTGAGGTCATTTTTCCTTGGAGTTTCCATTATAGTATCCAATTCTGTATGCCCCGGCTATTTCCAACAGCTTGTATGGTTGAATGCATTATTTTTTCAGACTTTTGGGTTTAGATCTCATTGCGAGTGTTTTCTTTTCAGGGAGACATCATCCATCAAGGTGAATGACATTGCTTCCCAAATTGCAAATAATGTTGGAGCAGCTGTGGAAACGACAAATTCCCTACCAGCAAGTAATAGAGCCCTTTCATTTCATTACAACCGGAGAAATCCAAAACGCAAGCGGCTTGTGGAGCCCATATCACTGGATCCCTTGGCCTCCTCTCTGTCTGATGTTTCTAGTACTTCTAGTACTGCTAAAATATTTGCTGCCCGAGGCATTATTGCTGAAGAGGAAGGGAAAAAACAAGCTGGTGAAAATGTTGAAGTCTCAAGTGATTCTGATGAAGTGTCCGTTTCTTTGTCAAAGATGGTTGCAGTGCTTTGTGAACAACACCTGTTTCTTCCTTTGCTAAGGGCTTTTGAAATGTTTCTTCCTTCATGCTCTCTTTTACCTTTTATCCGTGCGCTTCAGGTATGCTGAAATAAGATAAAACATTTTTTTCCACTCATGATATTCTTTTATTTATCATTGTCTTTAGCTTGTCAACTAAACAAGCTTTCCCATTTGTCTCCATGATTCTTCAAGTTCGAGAGAATTCCCTTCTTTCCAATATCAGTTTTTACATTTTTTGAACAAAAACTTAGCACCCTTCACCTCCCTGCCCAGGTATTTCTGTCCAATCAGTGGCTCTTCCTCCTGATATTTTACAAACAGGTTGGAGATTCCATTGCTACCAACTGCCGGCCCTCCGTCCAGCTAAACCCCTTATATTTGCATGCAATTGCCTGCCAAATATATTATGTAAGAGTGCATTGTTTTGAAGTTAAATTATGTGCATTATATTGGACTATGAAGCATGGATACTCTATTTTGCCTCACGTATCCGTGTCAGATACGCGAGAAAAGAGTATTTTTTTTGAATTTCAAGCACGTTGGGGAAACGTTTTTTATTTTTATTTTTTTGATATTTTCCCCCTTTTTTCCTCTTCTTCTCCACTATTTTTTTTATACACACAAATATATATAGTAGTTAACAAATTTGTTTTGAAATTTGAATCATGAATTTTGATTATTAAATGAAATTCTTAAAATTTTATTTAATGAATTTTTTATTTTGATATATTAATAATATTTACGTGATTTGTGTATTTTTATACCAATTTTGATTGAAATAATATTAAAATTTTATTATATAGTAATATAAAAAATATTAAAAAATATATTCAACTTGCTCTCAATTTATTTATGTCTGTGTTGTATTATATTTGTTTCTCGTGTCCGTATTCGTGCTTTTTAGATATTAGAAAATTTTGGTCAATAAGGATAGCTCACAACACCTTTTAGGAAATTGGCAATATTCCTTACCTTCTATCCTTCTTAGTTTAAAACATTATTCAACAACTAGAAAAAGGCAACCCAATTCACAAGACTCCCACCACTGTGCGATTTGGGGAGGGTTAGATGTACGCAGCCTTAGCCCCACAAGCGGAGAGGCTATTTCCATGAATCGAACCTGCGACCTCTCTATTCTTCTATTATTATTTATTAGACATGTTTTCTGCTACTTTGGTGATTTTGTGACTTATCAATACATGTTCATTTTGCACATATTAGGCCTTCCCCTTGATATCCAAATGAATGCATTACAACTCATTTTTTCTTTTCAGTCGTAGGTTGGTCCAAAGAATGAGAGTCTGCTTCCTTAAGTTCATTGTTCCTCGGTAGCTCAATGGTAGAGTGGTCGGCTGCTAAGGAAGGGGGGGGGGGGGGGGGTTTGAACCGAAAAAGCTTTACACATTATTTTTTACTACTTCGGCATTTTTGTGACTTATCATTATGTTTTATTTTGGAAATGGAGGAAAATCAGCAATGTTAAATTGTATGCTATGAACAAGACCTGTTCCTTTGTAGCATAGAAAGATACAGGACAGGACATGCCAATTGCGTAAGTGTTGTGCCAAGGCCCGCCCTCCATTCCCCACATCAAATCTTACCAGCCACAACAACATTCTCAATCATTTGACTCAGAACCTTTATCAGAATAGTGAAAAGAAATGGAGACAATGGACCCCCTGCCTCAAACCTCAAGAGTTCTAATAAAAAAGAAAAAAAACATCTTGAGCTCAATTCACCAGAATAGAAAAGCAAACTGTGGAGATGCATCTCGGATTTTTTTGTATGCGGGTTGTGCCCCTTTTGGCACTTTGTTTATAATAATATTTACTTATAAGAAAAAGGGTGTGTATTGCATGCTTTATTTGTTTTGGACATGTGTACATATTCTTCTTTTCTTTTTCGGAGAACATTTTAGGCATTATGGTTGTGTGTCCAATGTGTTTGTTGTAGTGTCATGTTTGACACCTCTCAAGTAGTGTTTATGCTTCAATCATCACTATATGGAAGGTTTGGGAAAAAAATCAAATTACTTGAATGTTTTGTTGAGTGTATTTTTTTTTTTGGATAAGTAATCCTATGCATTAATATTTAGAGCGCCCAAGGGGGCAAACCCTTTTACAACAACTATACAACTATGGCCCCAAAGACCCCAAAAATTCTACAAAGGACTCTACATATAGCGGAAAGGTTTTTTTGGCCCAAAAATACAATAGACATAAAAAAGTGTTCTTCAAGGCAAAAGGGGATTTTTCATTCCCCTCAAAAAATCTACAATTGCGCTCTCTCCAAACAGACCAAAGAAGACAAAGAATTGCCATCCTCCATACCCCTCTAATCTCCTTCCTAATCTTAACTCCACCTCAACATAAAAGCAGCTCCTTCAAGCTCTTTGGCATCACCTACGAGCACTCAAATAAGGACATGATAAGGTTCTGTTGAGTGTATATATAAAAAACAAAATATCTGTGTAATGATGCTTTTTGAAGTACCTTTTAATGTGTTTCAGCTAAGTTGTTTCGAGTAAAATTTAGATTTTTATTTAGCTCAATTTGTTTGAGTTTTTAAGTTTGTTGATTCTTTCTTGACTTCAAATATGGATTGAGAAAACAAACAATGGCTTCACTCTTCAAATATGGCCTTGATTTTTATTGTTATTATTTTTTCCCATTTCCAGGCATTTTCACAAATGCGCCTGTCTGAAGCTTCTGCACATCTAGGATCCTTTTCTGCCAGAATTAAGGAAGAACCTCCCCATATCCAGACAAATATGGGAAGAGAAGGGCAGATTGGGACTTCGTGGATAAGTTCAACTGCTGTGAAAGCTGCTGATGCAATTCTTTCAACATGTCCATCACCTTATGAAAAAAGGTGCTTACTACAACTTCTTGCTGCAACTGATTTTGGTGATGGCGGATCTGCCGCAACATATTATCGGCGATTATATTGGAAAATTAATTTAGCAGAGCCTTCATTACGCAAAGATGAAGGTCTACACTTAGGGAATGAGACTTTAGATGATGCTTCACTTCTATCAGCATTAGAAAGGAATGGGCATTGGGAACAAGCACACAATTGGGCAAGGCAGTTGGAGGCTAGTGGTGTACCATGGAAGTCTGCTGTACACCATGTTACTGAGACACAGGTACTCCATATTCCATCTGCACCCCTGCCTGCCTCTTGTAGTAATTTTTAATGTTGTCAAAAATTTTCTCATTATGACAAGGTTAACATTAATAAATATAGTATTCATTTGTAGCATGTCCCTGGTGTGGCTATTTTCAAATATAGTATTCATTTGTAGCATGTCCTTGGAGTGGCTATTTCATTAAGGATTGTCTAGATGTGGTTAGAACTGTAGAGGACTGAACATCTTTCCAAATATTTCACATGCATAAATAAACTTAATTTTGTTGACGCTTGACACAGAATATCTGCTTCTGCCATAAAGAGTTTTCCTTGCTGTGCTTATAGTGTTTATGTATAAGATGGTTGTCGTTCCTACACTGGTCAGTGGTGGCGGTTTTAGTATGGGGCACCTGCCCCCCACTGAAATTTTGAATATTTTTTTTGATTAATTTAATATTTTATAAATTTTTGTAGAGTTTCCCCCACTAAATAATTTTTTTTAATTCCCCCCCCAAAAAAATAAAGTTTGTTTTACAAATTTTTATTAGTAATATTGAGGAAAAACAAAGAAAGTGATATGCCACTTCATTTACTCATCCAAACATGAAGCTCCTAGATTAGTTTATATGGCTACTCTAACAAGCATTAAAAGAAAGAGAGAGAAGAGGGAGAGGGAGAGGGAGAGAAATTCCTTAATATAATATATACTTTGTACATATATATAATTTTTTCTATACATATAGATATTATATACAAAATAAACTATTCAATTTTCAAAAATAAATCGTGCTTCTTTTTTTATTTACGAATACTAATCAAAGTTAAAATTTGTATTTTCTTGCAATTCAGTCGAAATTTGAAAGAGTAAATGTGAATGAGAAAAAACTATTTCAGAATTAGAGTTGCCAGCTGAGATAATTTTGGGAGGGGTTAATTTTGTCTATTTATCTGACTACTTTAATTTATTTTGTGTTAAAAATTATCTATTATTTATCCTTTTTAATTATTAGAGAGATATGTAATCACATTTAAAATTTATAAATTTTATAAAATCAAATTTAATTTTATTAGTAGATTTGAAGTTGCCCCAACACTGAAAAAATTCTAGCTCCGCCCCTGCTGGTCACTTGTTTCTACTCTTATTTTTACTCATAAAACGTTCATATTTTATATCCTTTTTTTATTTTTTAGTTAGATATGACCTTCACTCTAGTCTTGCCAACTGAAACTCCATCATCAGCTTGTGTACTATGTATTATGTAGCATGCAAATGCATGGTTTAAGTGTGTGGTGGACCCTAATGTTATCATTCGAAATTTTCTTAGTGTTTGTAATCATTTGTCTAGCTGATGCCAAGTTTCCTCTCTCTCTCTCTCTCTCTCTCTCTCTCTCTCTCTCTCTCTCTCACACACACACAAACACACACTTCCAGGCAGAGTCCATGGTAGCAGAGTGGAAGGAGTTTCTTTGGGATGTTCCAGAAGAGAGGGCTGCTTTATGGGGCCACTGCCAGACACTGTTCCTCAGATATTCCTTCCCTGCAGTACAGGTATGTTAATTGTGGTACAAGCAACAGTGATATAACAGTTAAGTGTAATCACATTTCTTTTCATTCTATATGTATCCATTGTTACCCGCTTGTGGCTCATCTGGCAAGTTGCTCACTTATTTGTTGGGATGTCTTGCTGTTGTTTTGCTTGTAGGCAGGATTATTTTTCCTTAAACATGCAGAAGCTGTGGAGAAAGACCTTCCAGCAAGGGAGCTCCATGAATTACTGCTTCTTTCTCTACAATGGTTGAGTGGGATGATAACCCAGACAAATCCGTAAGTTTTTTATTTTCGAAATATTGCACTACTGCTTCACATCGTTGATTAAAATTTGTTCTTTAACCTGTATAATGATTTTACCAGAGTTTACCCATTGCATCTTCTCCGAGAAATTGAGACTAGAGTATGGCTCCTGGCTGTAAAATCAGAAGCTCAGTTGAAGAGTGAAGGAGACTTTACCTCAGCCAGTTCTAGCCGGGAACCTGGGACTGGAAAGGGCTCCAATATTATAGACCGGACTGCAAGTATTATAACAAAAATGGACAATCATATTAATACAGTCAGGATTAGAACTGCAGAGAGGAATGATGCGAGGGAAAATAATCAGACTCATCACAAGATTCCACAGGTCGTGGATCCTAGCTTTTCAACTATCAGCGGGGGGAGCTCAAAGTCAAAACGGAGAGCCAAAGGCACTGTGCCTTCAAGACGACCTTTAATGGACACACTGGATAAAAGCACTGATTCTGATGATTGTTCTGGTCCTCTCAGTTTCAGGAATGACTTACATTTGCAAGATGAGAATTTTAGAATAGAAGCATCCTTTTCAAGGTGGGAGGAAAGGGTTGGGCCTGCAGAACTGGAAAGGGCTGTTCTTTCTTTATTGGAGTTTGGACAAATAACAGCTGCCAAACAACTCCAACATAAGCTGTCTCCAGCACACATACCGTCTGAATTTGTACTTGTGAATGCTGCTCTAAAGCTTGCAGATATCTCTACTCCTAGTAGTGAAGTATCCATATCATTATTGCATGAGGAAGTTCGTTCTATTATAGAGTCATACAATATACTGACTAACGACCATTTGGTTAACCCGCTTCAGGTTTTTATTCAAAGCTCTTTCTTCTTTTCCTTTCACTTGAGTTCTTTTCCATGCT
Organism: Nyssa sinensis; assembly: GCA_008638375.1. Taxonomy (NCBI): domain Eukaryota; kingdom Viridiplantae; phylum Streptophyta; class Magnoliopsida; order Cornales; family Nyssaceae; genus Nyssa; species Nyssa sinensis. Next base: position 15,716,476 of record CM018043.1, on the reverse strand, counting down.
TCTAGGTGTTTAAGAGCAAATGATGATGCTATACAAACAAACAACCTGACAAACATATAAAACCTTATGTATCCATCATTTCTAATTCTACCTTATCTTAAAGAAGAGTGACCATTATTCTCCACCTTAGTTCAAAAGTGACATTATTTTAGTCGGTATTTATTTATTTATTTTTCCAATTAGAGACTTTTGGTAAAGCATATTTCAAAATTATGTTACACTAAGAAAATTAGTATAAATGATAAGGCTGCCTTGAGATGAGATGACAATGGTGCATGTTAACGGGAGATCGTTCGAGCTTTGCTGCTGGAGTTCCGATGGTGCGCCGAGACGATGCGTAATTGAGAGTGGTTTAGGTATCACCTGATAAATTCTGGTTGATTATGGAGATTTTATGTGAATCTGTGATGTTCTTGAGGCAGCTTCGAGGGAGGAACGGAGAAAGGGTGTTCTAAGGTATTGGGAAAATGGGAATCATATGTGGAAAGTTGTCTGTAATAATGCTGTGGAAGGTTAATTTGTTTATTTGGAGGTGTGTTCTGAGTTCTCTGTGGGGTACATCTACATACTAGAGAAAGTGCTCAGCAGCAGGTGGTTCGAGGTGTCCACGATTTTGCGAAGAATGTATTGGAAGTGGAAGTTTGAAGCAGAATCGTCTCGTTCGTATTTGGATGGGGCTAGGAAAGAGGTTAGTCAGAAGAACCCATTATTTGTGCTTGATGAGAAAATGGCGTCATGCAGGTGGTAAGAGTTTCAATATGAATTGTACAAGGGTCCATTGGGGTGTCCCTGATGTTTTTTGGTTGGCCGTATTGGGGAGTTGGGCACTGAGGCTCTGGAGAAGGGATATTTGTAGCAATGGGTTGATCAAAGATGGACAGTTCTGTCAGGGATTTAAGTTTTTGAGATGCATGGATCCCTCTTTGAAGACAATATGACTTGAATTGAATCAATATCTTATTCTCAATTGATTACATGTTTACATACAATGTTCCTATTTATCATGTACAATGAGGATCAAAATATAGAAATAACAGAGAAAAGGAAACTAAGGAAAAAATGGAAATAAAAATATGTCAACTAATAATCAGCCTAAATCTCCTACCATAATCTTCTCCAAATCACAATCAAATTATTTCCCATTTAAATTATTCGGGATTTCCACACTCCCCCTCAAGTTGGATCATAGATGATGATAATGTCCAACTTGCAAATAAAATCTTCAAAGCTGGACCTCTGTAGACCCTTAGTGAATATATCTGCTAATTGTTCTCTTGTAGGGATATAGGTCATGCAGACTGTCCCTTTCTCAATTTTCTCCTTTATAAAATGCCTATCAACTTCTATGTGTTTAGTCCTATCATGCTAGACCGAATTATGGGAAATGCTGATAGCGGCTTTGTTGTCGCAGTAGAGTTTGATGGGAAGCTCTATTGTGATATGTAGTTCCTCCAAGAGCTTCTGTAACCACAGCCCTTCACACATCCCTTGTGCAACGGCTCTGAATTCAGCTTCAGCACTACTTCTGGCTACCACATTCTACTTCTTGCTCCTCCATGTTACTAGATTTCCCCAAACATAGGAACAGTAGCCCATGGTAGACCTTCTGTCTTCTACTGATCCTGCCCAATCTACATCTGTATAAATCTCCACCTTTTTACTATCTCCTCTCTTAAAGAATAGACCTCACCCTGGAGAGCCTTTCAGATATCTGAGAATCTTATATAATGCTTCTAGGTGACCCTCCTTTGGTGAATGCATATGCTGACTGATCACACTCATAGCAAAAGCAATGTCAGGTCTGGTGTGAGATAGGTATATCAATCTACCTGCTAGTCTCTGATATCTTTGTCTATCTACTGGTTTTCCAGCGTCTTCCATTCTTTTTCCTGCCTCGATCGGAGTATCTCGCTTGGCTTGCAACCAAGCATCCCAGTCTCAGTCAAAAGATCGAGTACATACTTTCTCTGAGATACACTAATTCCTTTCTTTGACCTGGCCACTTCCATTCCCAGAAAGTATCGCATTTGACCTAGGTCTTTTACCTCAAATTCTGTGGCTAAGACCTTCTTCAATCTTTCTATCTCTTCTGTGTTATCTCCAGTAAGAATGATGTCATCGACGTATACAATCAGGATGGTCCTGCTTCCATCACTGGATTGTTTGATGAACATCATATGATCTGACTGTCCCTGTTGATATCCTTGATTCTTCATCACTTTTGCAAATCTATCAAACCATGCCCTTGGTGATTGTTCAAGTCCATACAGGGATTTCTTCAGTTTACATACTCTGGTTTCATCTCCTTCCTTGTAAACTCCTGGAGGTAGCGTCATGAACACTTCTTCCTCCAGTTCACCATTCAGAAAAGCATTCTTGATGTCAAATTGGTGGAGTGGCCAATCCAGATTTGCTGCCAAGGACAAGAGTACCCGTATAGTGTTCAGCTTTGCCACAGGTGCAAATTTCTCGGTGTAGTCAATACCATATGTCTAAGTGAACCCCTTTGCAACTAGGCGAGCTTTGTATCGTTCCACTGTACCATCCGCCTTGTACTTCACTGTGAATACCCACTTACAGCCTACTGGCTTCTTCCCCTTTGGCAAAGACATTACTTCCCAAGTTCCATTTTTTTTCAATGCTCTGATTTCTTCCATTACTGCTTTTCTCCATTCTGGAGTTCCCAAAGCCTCTTGGATATTCTTAGGAATCTGGATCCTATCAAAGTTAGACGTAAAAACATGACATTTGGCTGAAAGAGCATTGTAAGAGACAAATTTTGAGATAGGATGGGAAGTACATGAACGAGGTTGTTTTCTAAGAGCAATGGGTAGGTCATCAAGATTTGTTACCTGGTCAAGATTGGATTTTGGCTCATGAGGAGTCGGAGCTATCACCGGTTCTGACTCTTTTGGTGCTTCGGATGTGAAGATCTCATCAGTTTTTGATTTAGGTGGTCTCCTTGAGTAAACAAGTGTCTCCCTGCCTGTTTGTTTTCTCACATCTCCCCCTGAGTTCAAGGTTCCTTCTGTGTTGAACAAGGAAGGAGGAGGTGTACTGTGTGGGATAGACTCAAAGATCGCCATATCAAAGTCTATATCAGAGTGTTGAGCTTCTCTCAAGGACTCCCCCTGAAGCGAGTAGTAGGGAGTATGCTCAAAAAATGTGACATCCCGACTAACATATAACTTCTGTGAGAGGGGATCATAGCATTTGTAACCCTTTTGAGTAGGGGAGTAGCCAAGAAAGACACATTTGAGAGCTCTAGGATCCAATTTGTTATGTTGGGAGGCGTGAATGTGGACAAACACTGTGGACCCAAAAACACGAAGAGGGAGAGAGGAACTGACTCGAGAATTAGGAAAGGCCTCCTGGAATTTTTGGAGAGGAGTTGCAAATGAGAGAACCCGACTAGGCATTCGATTGATGAGAAATGCAGTGGTCAGAATGGCATCACCCCAAAAATTATTTTTCATGTGAGAGGTAAACATTAAGCACGAGCTATCTCAAGAATATGTCGGTTTTTTCGTTCAGCAAACCCATTATGTTGGGGGGTTTGAACACAGGAACTCTGATGAATAATACCTTTGTCTTGAAAGTAAGGACTTAAGGAGGAATTGAAGTATTCTGTGCCATTATCAGTGCGAAGAATCTGGATTTTTGTGTGAAATTGGGTGTAAATCATGTTGTAGAAATATATGAATACCGAACTAACCTCAGATTTGTCATTTAGTAGAAATACCCAACAGAGACGAGAATGGTCATCAATAAATATTATAAACCATTTTTTGTGGGTCCGATTAGGTATTCGTGAAGGACCCCAAAGATCACTGTGAATTAGGGTAAAAGGCAGTGATGGTTTATAAGAAGATGTGGGAAAACAAGTACGATGATGTTTTGCAAGTTCACAAACTTCACATTGTAAATCCAAAGGAGTTTTATTCAAACAAAGTGATGGAAACAACTGTTTTAAATATTGAAAACTAGGATGGCCCATTCGTTTATGCCATAACAAAAGATCACTATCCCTAGGACTAAATGCAGAATTACAAAGAGGAGGATGACACTGTTTATTCATGGGAACATCATCAAAGTAATAGAGTCCCTCGCATTCCTTAGCACTGCCAATCGTCTTCCCTGATGATAGATCCTAAAAAACACAATGAGAAGACAAAAAAATAGCTGAGCAATGAAATTGTTTGGTTAGCTGACTAATAGACAACAGATTGCAAGAGAGATTAGGAACATGAAGTACAGACTTCAAAGTAATAAATTCAGAGATACGGATACTCCCCTTGCCAGCTACTGGGGATAAAGTACCATCTGCAATTTTTATTTTCAAGTTACCAGCACAAGGTGAATATGTGGTGAATAAATGATGGGCATCAGTCATATGGTCAGATGCACCTGAGTCAATAATCCAGGGAGTATGGTGTAAAGTGGAACTAAGGGCTGACAAAAAATTACCTCTGTGGGCTAAGGAACCCGATGGCAGTTGATTAGAGGACTGACCCGAGGTTTGGAAGGTCGAAAACAGAGCATAAAGCTTCTCAAGTTGCTCGGGGTTAAAACCTCCACTAAAGGGTTGTTCAGTAGAAGCCTGGTATCCATGAGATTTATTGGGCTGTCTGGGCTTCCAATCTGCAGGCTTGCCATGTAAGGTCCAACAGGTATCTTTGGAATGGCCCGATTTTTTGCAATGCTCACAAAAAGGTCGTTTATTTTGTTTTGGGCCAGATCCATTATTTGGGCCGGATCCATTATGAGGCCCATGAAGCCCACGGCTTATATAAGCTTCCAACCCGCCAGACATATGGGTCTGTCTCGACCCATTGGACGACCCAGGCAACATATGGTCTTCTCCCTCAGAGACGTGGTTCGGTCGTGAACCAGACCTGCCCGTCGACACCATTCCTCGACTCGCAAGAGCAGAGCCCTCAATCCCTGTCTCTGCTTTCTCCTTCAACATCACCTTCCATCTCTGTTCTTCCCGTCGCACCTCTGTGAAGACCTCACGGATGGAGGGAAGTGGTCGTCGACCCAGGACTCTGTTGCGAACATCGTCGAGTTCGCGATTCAGCCCTGCCAAAAATTCGAACACCCTCTCGGCTTCCATCCTCTTCTGGAATCGAACACTGTCACCCGTGCACTCCCAATCTTCGCTCCGGCATCTGAGTACGTCTCTCGCACTGCGTCCCACACGTCTTTTGCAATCGGGAGGAACATGTAAGTCCTTCCGATGGTTGGTCGCATGGAGTTGATCAAGCATGAGGTGATGAATGAATTCTCTGAACGCCATTTTTGAAGAGCCGTTGCATCACTAGAGGGAGGCTGCTTGATCTCGCCTGTCAGGAATCCCAGTTTTCCTCTGCCGTCAATAACCAGCTTGATGGATTGGGCCCATTCCCGGTAATTCTTTCCATTCAATTTCTCTACAGTGAGATGGAATGAGGAATTCTCAATTCCTACAGTCGAACTCGTGGAAGTGATGGTCTCTGACTCTCCTTTCTGAGTTACCGACTGGGTAGATTCATGGCTGGCGGCCATATTTTGCTAGGGTTTTTCGAATCCCTGCTCTGATACCATGAAGACAATATGACTTGAATTGAATCAATATCTTATTCTCAATTGATTACATGTTTACATACAATGTCCCTATTTATCATGTACAATGAGGATCAAAATATAGAAATAACAGAGAAAAGGAAACAAAGAAAAAAATGGAAATAAAAATATGTCAACTAATAATCAGCCTAAATCTCCTACCATAATCTTCTCCAAATCACAATCAAATTATTTCCCATTTAAATTATTCGGGATTTCCACACTCTTCTTGTTTGAGTTCTAATTGGAGTGTTTGGCGGAAAGAATTGTGCGTGCAAATCAGTGGAGTTTTGAAGGAAGATCATTGTATCTTGTTTGTTGGGCTTCAACCGGAGAATGTCACTGGGTGCTTACAAAGTCGTGTAGTGTTTGGGTGCAATATGTGGGACTGCCATTTCATCTTTGGAGCATGGAGGTGTTTAAGGTATTGGGGGATCCTTGTGGGGGGTTTTGTGGCTGTCAATGAGGACACGGTAGACTAAAAACACTTCCGATGGGCTCGCATTCAAGTTCGACGTATGTTATTCCAAATTGGATGGAGTCCTTGCCTCTCTTCATGCTGGACAGTCAGTCGATTGGATCTGATCGGAGGAATTTTGCATGCTCAGAGATGGAGAAGATGATGGGTGTGGAGCACGTGCTTGGCACGAGTCAAGGAGGAAGGTGGGGCATGATGTGTGGGCTCTCAAAGAATCTGGGATTGCGAGCACATTATTTTGGAAGGTCTGAGACTCTGATGGGTCTGTTCAATTTAAAACGATTGATGGCCTGACCAGGTTGGTTTTGAATGGATTAGGCCCAATTACATTACGGAATGAACTGTAGAATTGAGACGGAATGTTAGGTTTCCAGTAGTGAACAACTTTCAGACCTTGAGCACCTATAAGCTTAAACAACTTAGTTGGGCTATGTCTTCTACTCGTTGGATAAGGTTTGGTGGGCTTCTGAGGCTGGTTACGTGGAAAAGTTACATGGGCTAGCTCTTTATAATAGGAGGAAGCCTACAACGAATGTACAAGGGCTAGGTTGAGCGTATTCATTTTGATCACGAACAAGGGGATTATAAAGTTCATTTCTTTCAAAGATTAAGGTGTTCAAATCAACAACGCAGGCTACAGAGCAGCAATCTCAGTGTAGGCGGAAGGATGAATGGGGTCCGTTTTCAATGGTAGATTGATTGATGGACGGGGGGTTCTTCCTGGTGAGTCAGTGGTTCAAACGCAAAGAGTGGCTTCAACGGAGGGCCTAGGACGAGATTTTGAGAGTAGTGATGGGACGAAGGTTGTTCTAGATAATAGGAAATTGGTGGATTCTTCAGTCTTCTCGGGCTAGTGTGGGTTTAAAGGGGGTTAGTAGTGTGGCTATTGGCGATACTGCAACAGCTGGTGCAATGGTGAATTATTCTTTACATAGTGCGGTTTCTAGTTCTCCTCCTTCACCTATAGGTGTAGGCTCTATTTTGGGTTCAAAAGATGTTGAGGAGGTGGTGTGCAGGAACTGGACGACAACCAAACTCTAGTTGGGAGAATATTTTGACACAGGAACATGCTAGTTTGGTTAATGTGGGTGATGGCACAGTTTGGGAAGATGGGTATGTGAATGTGGGTGAAGTACTTGCAAGTTATGAGGATGTGCCTGCAGCTTCTTTGGAGATGGTGCAGGTGGCTGTGGATGAGGTACTACAAACTAGGGCACGGGAATATTTTTCTATGACCGGGGGAGCAGTGGGGTGACGTGTAGTGAGAGATTTACAGATGTTAGTAGTATGGAAAGGGTGGGGGATTTAATTCCTGTTGCCAGCTTGCCTTTGGCTGATATTGCGCTAAAAAGACTATTTAACTAAGGGGAGGGAGGAGTTGCAGGGGTGTTGGGACAGATAGAGTTTGGGAATAGGGTAACAGTTATTTGATAGATGGCACAGAAGTGGGGATGGTTGCTGAAGAGAGGGAGGAGCAAATGGCTGAGTCTCTACTAGGGTGTTGCAAAAGATGAAGGGCTGGGTAAGCTTTTGGGTGGTTTCCTCTGCAAAATATGAGGAAGAATTTTTACAAATTATCGAGGCAATCAAGAGAGAAAGAAGGGCAGATGAGAAGCGAGGTAAGGAAGGGAAGAGAGATTTTGTACATGGGCGATTAGGACGGGGGTTATTGAATTTATCAAGTTCAGTGAATTATGACTCAAAGAGGAATAAGGAGGGGTGGAAAATGGGGAGGGGGTCTGAAGTTTTGGCTATTGCGCTATGAAGTTAAAAATTATTTCGTGGAATGTTTGGGGAACAAATGATTTCGACAAGCATGGAGTGATTAAAGGGTTGCTTAGCCAGTAGAATCCATCCATTGTTTGTCTTCAAGAACTGAAAATAGAGAGGGTCTCTAGGGAGGTTATTGGGAGTTTAGGATGTGGAAGGTGCGTAGATTAGGTATACTTAGGAGCTAATGGTACTGCAGAGGTCTTCTTGTTATGTGCAATACTTGGGTGTTGTGAAAATATGGTTTAAAAATGGGGACTCATTCGGCATCATGTTTGTTTAAGTTGATTGAGGATAGTTTTCAGTGGTCCTTTTCTGGTGTGTACCCTCCAACATTGGATGGTTGTCGTGGGCAGCTTTGGCAGGATTTGGGTGAGGTGCGGGATTGCTTGGCTTTTTTTTTTTTTTTTTTTTTGGGGGGGGGGGGGGGGGGGGGGTGTTTAATATCGTTTGTTTTCCATATGAAAGATGGATTGTTCAAGGGTTTCAAAGTAATGCATGGTGGGGATTTATTTTACATGGACTAGTGGGAGAAATCCTCCAACTATGTCAAGATTGGATCTATACTTTGTCATTGTTTCATATTTCAACTTCTATGGAGCATCAACTAGAGAAAGTGCAAAGGTTTTTTTTTTGGGGGTTGGGATCAAGAAGTTGAGGGTTTTCAATTAGGCTTTCTTGGGTAAATGGTTATGGCTTTTTTGTATAGATAGAGAGACATTATGGTGGACAGTGGTGGTAAGTATGGTTGTGAGTGGTGTGGGTGGGTTTCGAGGGAAATAGGAGGTTCCTATTGGATGGGTGTTTGGAAAGGTATTAGGAAGGGTTGGGAGATGTTTCTTGGACATATTGGTTTTGTAATTGGGAATGGGGAGCAAGTTCGCTTTTGGTATGATCATTGGTGTGGTATGGATACTCTTCATGCTATGTTCCCATTTCATTTCTTTTTCAAATTGCAGAGAATCAGGGTGCTTCTCTAGCAGAGTCTTTTACCTTCTATCCTGATGGTGTGATGTGGGTCCCTACATTTTGGCTGAATTTTCATGATTGGGAAATGGATTTGGTGCTAACTTTGATGAAGTTATTAGCTTCGTGTAAAGTGCAGATGGGGGAGACTGATTCTATTTGTTGGAAGCATTCTACCAGTGGTGTGTTCTCTGTGTGGCTCTTTCTTCTAGAGGGGACACATGTTTTCCATATAAGAGTATTTGGAAATCGAGGGGCCCCTTGAAGGTGGTTTTTTTGTGTGGTTCTCTTAATGCGATTTTGACAATTGATATCTTGTAGAAGTGTGGATTTTGCTTGATGAATTTGGTGTTCTATGTGTAGCTCATGTGCGGAGACAGTAAGTTATTTGTTGTTGCTATGTAAAATGGCTTCAAATTTGTGGAACTTCTTGTTTGGTATTTAGTGGGTGTTATCCCAGCATGTGATGGAGTTGTTGCAAAGGCGAGGTTGGTAGCGTTATTGGCTCCTCTTTGTTTATTGTGGTGTGTGTGAAAGGAGAGAGATTGTCAAATCTTTGATGGGATTGAGAGGTCTACGCGGTCTTTTAATGACCTGTTACTTATAAAAGAAATGCATATTCCAAAATTAAAATATATCCACTTCTCTTGTCAGGGACTACTTCTTGTCTTATTTTATTATCAATGGGGTTTTTCTTCTACTTGATGGATGCTCATAGATATCTGGTACCAAACCTTTTTTTAAAAAAAAAAAAATTATATTACTTTCTTTTGCAATTGTAGGTATTGGAGAGTTTAGCAGCCATTTTCGTGGAAGGTAGTGGACGAGGACTATGCAAGCGAATAATAGCAGTTGTAAAAGCTGCAAATGTGTTGGGTCTTTCATTTTCAGAGGCATTTGATAAGCAGCCAATTGAACTGCTACAGCTGCTTTCTCTTAAAGGACAGGATTCGTTTGATGAAGCACGTCTCCTAGTGCAAACTCATTCTATGCCAGCTGCTAGTATTGCTCAAATTCTTGCAGACTCCTTTCTAAAGGTACGTTGTTCCACTTAAATTTTATTTCACGTGGGCATGTTGATCGTTGCATCTTTATCTTCTAGACATTTTGCATCTGCATTGGGGGGGAAGATAGCTATGATTGGATAGGACAAACATGTGGCATCTACTTGCCATGTCCAGTCTCATCCAGAACCTGGACTATAAGATTGTATTCCCAGTCTCCCCCACAATTGGCCACACTGGGTATTCAGCTTTGTCAAAGAAATTTAGATAAGCAGTTTGGTTTGGGTCAAATGTAATATAAAGTTGCATTTGTTTGTCATGTCGGAGTCCGACATAATCTGCATTTAAAAGAAAGGAAATTACTTTACTTTGATGTACTCCAGGGTTTATTAGCTGCGCATCGTGGGGGCTATATGGATTCTCAGAAGGAGGAAGGACCTGCTCCTCTATTGTGGAGATTTTCAGACTTCTTGAAGTGGGCAGAGCTTTGTCCCTCAGAACCAGAAATCGGCCATTTATTGATGCGTTTAGTTATTACCGGACAAGAAATACCACATGCTTGTGAGGTACTATTGTTGTGGCAGTGGCTGTTCTATGTGCCTAAATGATAACATATTTTCAATCAAAGTGTTCTAGTTGGATTTATTTTTGCCAAGAAATTCTGTTAAATGAATTAGTGAAAGTGATGCCTGTTGTATCATCATTTAAAAATTGTGCTCTTAAAGCTGTTTTTGGTATATTTCATGTTAGGTGTCATTGCTAACTAAAAGGCCATTATTGTTCATGTATTTATGGTAAAGCATTTTCATGCCAGCTTCACCACTGCACCAAGCAATGACTCCTCCTTTGATTTAAATAATGGCTTTATGACCAGCTCCTTTTAAGGGGGGAAAAAAAAAGATGAATAGAAAATTTAACTATTTTAATTGTTTTGTAATATGGTGTTACAGGTGGAGCTTCTAATTCTGTCACATCACTTCTACAAGTCATCAGCTTGCCTCGATGGAGTCGATGTTCTTGTATCCCTTGCAGCAACCAGGGTAGATGCTTATGCATCTGAGGGTGATTTTTCATGTTTGTCTCGGCTGATTACTGGAGTTGGGAACTTCCATGCCCTTAATTTCATTCTTGGAATTCTTATAGAAAATGGTCAGTTAGAGCTTCTTCTTCAGAAGTATTCAGCAGCTGCCGACACAAACACAGGCACTGCTGAGGCCGATCGAGGATTCCGAATGGCTGTTCTCACATCACTGAAGCAATTTAACCCAAATGATCTTGATGCATTTGCTATGGTTCGTATATGCACTCATGAATTTGCACATTCAATACTGAATTATTTTACATGCCAATTTTTATGAAAAGCATAGCATGGGTCAGATTGGGGTGAAGTTCTGCGGCAGAACTACATAAGAAATGCATTTGCCGTATACATATGTAATGGATGTTGTCAGAGAGGCTTTTAAATTTGCAGTTCCCTTCGCTGAGCTGTGGCTCAGAAATTAGCCTTCTGGTGTTCATAGTCATTTTCTCTGTTCCTTTTGGGAGGTCTGGTTTCATGAACTTCCCCCACTTTTCAATTGGTTTGGATTATTCAATCAGCATTTATTTTGAGTGACATGGTCTCCAAGACAAGTTGGTGAAATTGCTTCCACTGCAATTGTTTCACATGCATGGGCACATGTAGCAAGTAAGAATACTAATAGCAGTAATCCCATATTCTCTTCCAGTTTATAACTTGTCTAGATATGATATCTCCATTACAACCTCATAGCATGGCAATGCAGTGTGAGAAGTCTCAGAGAGATCAACTTTCCCTTATTTAGGATAGAAATCTGAAAAGCAGCTTATCTTCGGAAGACATGCTTAGGTGACTCCCAGAAAATGCTCCTCCCACTCTAGCACTAGAAATCTATCTAATCTGGACATAGCAGGCGTCTTTGTCCCACTAGTCTATGTAGATCTGCCCACTTCCACAGGTAAATCTATCAAATCCAATCCATTGATAAAGTCTGAGAAAATTTCCATTTCTCTGATCATCATTCTAGCACCAGATTTTGCCGTTAGAGATCTGACCACATTAAAATCTCCTCTAATACACCATAAACAATGACTCCTTATTCTAGTCTGCTCTAACTCCTCCCACAACCTGATCCTTTCATTATCAGTAGTTGGGCCATAAAATCTGTAATAAGTCCAGGACAGATAATCCTCTACCATCGTGAAATTGTACGAAGCCGAAAACTGAGCTGTCCAATGCTCATTACAGGAGAGCACTCTTGAGTCTCACATGATTAGAATAACCCCAGCTGTACCAATTGCACCCAAGCTGTGCCATTCCACCCATCTGCTACCCCGGATTCTTCTCACCAATTCTGAAGAAATCTGCTCCACCTGTCTCCTGTAAGCATACAACTGTAACTTCACTTCCTCAAGAAACCTTTGACCGTTGTGCATTTGTCTGGGTTATTTAACCCTCTCACAAAATGAGACGCAGATTCAGCAAGCTATGGGCATCAATATCTTCACTTCCCCTTCACTACCCTCCTCTACCCACCTCCTCAGCTCATAGTTTACTGATGATGTTAAATTCTTCAACTCCCTGTTCAGCTTCCTTGCAGATTGTTCTCTTGTCTTGCCCCTACCATTCATCAAAGCTTGCCTCCTATTCCTGTCTATCTCTTGAAACAGTTTCATCAAGTCTTCCTCCAACCCCTTTGCAAGAAAGGCCGCAAAGATCTGCTGGCTCCCTTGGCCTTTTTCAGAACCTAGTCAGATGCCTCAAGCATCTTCTTCGATTGTAACTCAGACTCCACTCCCTGCCTTTCTTCTGGAACTGGAACGAAGTCCCAACAGCCCCTCCCTCTGTATCTGATAGACTAACCTCTGAATCCATAGGCAGGATTATTGCCAATAGGGTGCAGAACATTGGATCTTCTCCTTCCTCTGTCTAACTTCCACCTGAAGTTCTGTCATCTTCACTTTATAGGTCAGCGCAATGCCGGAAGCCCTCTGTTACATTTTCAATTTCCCTGCATTGAATCACGTCAGCAGCTTCATTGCTTGACTCCACCCTCACCTCAGCAGCCCTGTTTTCCTCTGTTTCCCCCATGTGCCTTCCCACCCTCTCTACTTCCATGTTGACTGCTTCCTCAAAACTGAATGCAGTTCTGCCAATTGGACATGCTGCTGCCTTTTCCTTTCTGCTTTGCTAGACTCCTCCCTTTTCTGTGACTCGGAACTCCACCAGCACATCAACATTTCTTCTAGTACTTCCGTTCTCCCTCCCAATGCCTTTGCCATAGCTACCTTCATCAACTGCTCACATTCCAGCTCATCCATCAGTTGGCTCCTTAAAAGATAACTTTTTTAAAATTGTTATACTTTTGGGTTTTAGAAGCATACCCTTTTTGTGTAGATACTTACATTGATTTTTTGGAATGATTGAGATTGTAATGATGTTCTCTTTCTTATCTTTGTAAATGGGTTTGCTTTCTTGCGGCTTCGTTAATATATTCTGGTTTACTTATTAAAAAAAATTCTTCTTTTACAGGTCTATAATCACTTTTGTTTTTTCCCCTTCTGCAGGTTTATAATCACTTTGATATGAAGCATGAAACAGCTTCTCTTCTGGAGTCACGAGCTGTGCAATCATCTCAGCAGTGGTTCTTCCGTTATGACAAGGATCAGAATGAAGACCTCCTAGAATCTATGCGCTATTTCATTGAAGCCGCCGAAGTTCACTCCTCCATTGATGCTGGCAACAAAACACACAGTGCTTGTGCCCGAGCATCCCTCATCTCCCTTCAGATTCGAATGCCAGATTTCCAGTGGCTGAATTTAACTGAAACTAATGCCAGGCGAGCCCTAGTTGAGCAGTCCCGTTTCCAAGAAGCACTGATTGTTGCAGAAGCCTATGGTCTTAACCAGCCAAGTGAGTGGGCCCCGGTACTTTGGAACCAGATGCTCAAGCCAGAGCTTACTGAACAGTTTGTGGCCGAATTTGTGGCCGTACTTCCTCTTCAGTCTTCTATGCTTGCTGAGCTTGCAAGATTTTATAGAGCTGAGGTGGCAGCCAGAGGGGACCAGTCTCAATTTACAGTTTGGTTGACGGGGGGAGGGTTGCCACCAGAGTGGGCAAAGTATCTAGGGAGATCATTTAGATGTTTGTTGAAGAGGACTAGGGATTTGAGGTTACGGTTGCAGCTGGCCACAATAGCCACTGGGTTTACCGATGTAATTGATGTGTGTGTAAAGGCATTGGATAGGGTTCCAGACAATGCTGGACCACTTGTGCTGAGGAAAGGGCATGGAGGGGCCTACCTCCCTCTGATGTGAAAAAATATATATTATTGAAGAAGAAGAATGAGACGAAAAAGAAAAGTTTTATTGCTCAGTTAAGAGTTTTTTTCTTTACGACTTGATGGCGATGATCATGACTGGTGATAGATCCTCATTCGTTATTATTTTTCTGAGAAGATGTGTGAAAAATGGGGATAGTTGTAAATTAGGTTGAAGAGTATGATAGATTCTTTACCAGCTTCATTGGGAAAGTCAAAGCTGCATAGATAGTTTTAGAAAACGTAGGGTTGATGTGAAAAAGTTTGCAAAATTTTGTGGTTTTGTTTTCATTCCCCCCCGCCTTTCCTGCCTTTTCCTTTCAAGTTGTGGTCAGTTGAATTGAATGTATTGATTTGGCTTTTGTCAATTTTGCTGTAAGAAATGTACAATCTGTGCATAATTCATCATCAATAAACAATATCTGAGCCCAATTTCTTTCTTAAATGTTTTTTTGTTCTATTGACTTCTTAGTGCTTGAATTTATGGGATTACACGAACCATAGATACTGTGACAACCTATTTGAAAGGGAAGGAGATTGAAAGAGATCAATACTTCATTAAAAATAGACTACTTTTGGACTAAATCAAGGAAAATGATCTCATTATTTCTGGGGCATTGTTTTTGCAAAAACGTCCAAGCTTTATGCATCCCTCATTCATTTTGTAGATAACCTCTCCATCTGTGATACAGACTTTCAATTACAAGAAACATGACAGATGCAGTGCCACGTCATACAATATTGGTAGACTTTCTAATCCTTTAAGGCTACGTTTGGTAAGCTGGAATGGAATAAGACAAGAATAAAATAACATCAAAAATGAAATGAGAACAATTATTTCATTCTTTTGTTTGGCTGAATACCTAGTAATGGAATGATTATTACATTCCTGTGTTTGATTTGAATCATCAAATTGTTGGAAAGAAATTAATATTAAGTTTAATATTCAAAGTACTTGTATAAATTTCAAAGTTTTCATGTACTTTTAATAAAAAAAAATTTAACTTGCATTTATTTTATTGGCAAAAAAGAAATCAAGGGCCATTTATGCTAGGACATCAAAATTATTCGAAATTGTAAAAATCATTTTAGTCTTAAATTTTAATAGTAAATTATTAAAAAAATATTTTTTGACATTTTTACTCTAATAATAAAATGCTATTTTTTGACAAAACTATCACCTTTTTTTTTTTTTTCTCAATTACCATTGCAGCTGGTGGATTGAAACAAGAAAAAAACTATAACTTGCTTGTCTCTTAATGGGGGTGGAACATTGTTTACACTAGTACATGCAGAGATTTGAAAAAGAAGAACTTCATCTGTATGTCGTCAACTGAAATTGATGACTCTAGCTCATGAATTGCTAGGGACGAGAAAACCAAATGAGTTGAACATAAGTAAATATATCACATTTATAAAAAAAATTACTAAAATAAAATCCAATAACAACAATAACAGCATGAATGAAAGTGCATCCACCAAGCAGAACTGTCCAAGGAAACAGATCAAACTCTTGCTACCCAAATATCATAATCGTTTATAACATGGCCATCTGTTCAGTAAGCATTAGAGGGTATTTTTTTTCCTTTGACCTGGAAATAAAATTACCACCGGCATATGCAAATTTATTCTCAACTTGACAAAGAAGTTAATATCCCATGCAAAGAACTACTATTTAATCAATTATGAAAACAAACTGATATTTTCAACATCCCTAATACATATTTCCAAGTAGTGTGTATTCTGGAAGTGCCAAAGCAAGCAAAGCATTTAACCAAATTACAATAAGGATTGGGGCATCCACCCACATTCCCAATTGTTTAAAAGTTAGCTGATTAAAAAGTTAATAACCATTTGATAATGTAGCAACCATGTGCTGAAGAAACATGTAACAATTCTATGTCAAGTATGAAAAATGAATTTTACCATCTGATGATTTAAAGATAAGATGATGACATTAATCTAGAACTCAATAAGCCTCACAGAACAACCCTTAAAATGAATCAAAATGCACTCACTTGCTTTGCTTTTCTAGCACGGCTACAAAACAAAATGCCCTTGATTGACAGCATCATGATCCATGAACTGTTGTACAAAAGAAACACATCCACTCTCATTCCAGCTTCTTCAAAAAGCTAAGCCACAATGACAAAGCTTACATCTAATTTTCTTGGCTTAGGCATAATTACCTCCTTTATTGGGACCTAATGATTTTATACTTATCTTTGTAGAATGATTTAAGGGCTAGGCAAGAGCATGGTGGAAAATGCCACCATCCAAGGCAACAAAAAATTAATTCCTTTACATTATCTTTTCCTCCTTTCCAATAACTATGTGAACCAAGTAAAGCCTCAAAGTGACTCCATTTTTTATTTTGATAGGTAAGTGGTCCTTGGAGTGGGAATTCAATAACCTGAAAGAAGCCCAAGAAAACAGATCTAACCTAAGGATGGCTCTAAATAAAAGGCTATGTCCTACACAATGAGGAACACCACCTTTCACAAATCAAGAACACAGCAACTTACCAACACACAGAAACAACAAATTTCACATGTCAGCCACTTGCAAAAGTCACAAAAGCTAAAAGTAAATTCTGAAATGTCATCACATATTCATAAATGAAGTGCACGTTTGGTGAACAAAATGCCAAAAATTCTTCCAGAAAATAAAAAACCAAAGAGCATAGTGATCGAGAGACGAATAGAGAGATATCGAGAAGCAGAGGAGATCGATCAAAAAGCATAGTGTCTAAGATGGGTGTCGGTGTTTATATATATATGTGTGTGTGTGTGTGTGTGTGTGTTGAGTGTGATCAGAAGCTTACGTGAGAACAATCGGCACTGGATATGACGATGCTAACAATCGGAAGCGTTGCTCGTCTTGAATCAATCTAAAGTTGAGGGAAATCGATCAGAGAGATGAATCGAAGAATAGAATAAGAAAAGGATTGAAGAGGGAGAGAGATCAGTGAGATCGAGAGAGAAAGTCTTAAACCTTACCAGATCTGTAACGATAACGACCTAGACGCAGTAGATCCATTGTCTTCTCAGGGGTACGAAAGAGACACGTAAATTGGAAGTCTTCTCAGGAGAACGAAAGAGACGCAGGTCATCGGAAGGCTTGTCGAACGAAAGAGGCGCAGAGAGACGCACAGTAGATCGGGAGTGAGTTCGGGAATGGAATGGGCATTCTGCTTCTTTTAACAAGGAATGGTGAATCTGGGTTGTGAAGGATTAGTGATTCCATCAGGAATGGTCATTCCGGTATAAAATGGCTAAACAAACGTGGGAATGGAATGGGGGCAGGAATGCTCATTCCATTCCTACCTCCATTCCTGTGTAACAAACAGGCCCTAAGAGAGAGAGAGAGAGAGAATGGAATCTTATTAACAAATAAAATCCAGTCACAGCTTTCCTATTCATGTGTGCCCTGTTATGCCAAGACAGGAGAACGAGAAGCTGGAAGCCTAACAAGATATCAAACTTGATGCTCTTCATCATTTCAGGTCCCAAAGCTCCATTTGTCTAAGATGAGAATCCGAGACTAAAAATTTACGACTGTTGATGGGATACATTACTTGATTTTAGTAGCAAGAAAGTAAAATTTCCCAGCAGAGAACACAAGACAGCCCGTTTCCCTACATTTTTCCACTAAAGTGATTTCCTGTAAATGTCACCAAATACTCGCAGTGTTCATGGGGAACCTAAAATATTTTCACTTCCTTCAACATTCTAATCCTATACAGACTGCACCTAAGAAAAGGAAAGTAAATAAAACAGAAAAGAAGAAAACTGAAAAATGTAAAGCCACATAAGCCCACTTGACTTTCAGCTAAATTTTAGTCCTTCTTTGAAGAGTCCGATTGTTGATGATGACTGGGACGTCTCTGGGCAAGTAATTGTTTTGTTCTCTCAAGAACACCAAAGAATATTGAACCGCCAATGCCTATCCAGATAACTCTCGGCTCAATTCCCTACAGTGAACCAAAAAAGTATGAGACTTGTAAACTTCTTGCATCAGAATGCTTTAACTAGGTCAGCATTCAGCAATGCCCTGTTTCCACTGTGATCACATTTGCCAAAAACCTAAAAATGCTTAAAAATCAGATAATGTTACAACAGTTCATTTTTTTTCCTTTTGAGTTATCGAAGTCTAATCCATTAAAACCATCATCCCTGCAAATATAAGAAAATACATGCATAAACCATGCAAAGATAGGTGCGTGCGTATGTAGAATTGTAGATGGATATACTCAGACATCTGTGGATGGGGAGATGTCTGGTCATAACCATACTCAAAATCTACTATATGTTTCATGTCCGGACATAAGGATGAAATTAAAAAGGTGGAAGGCCATCCCGCCATATATCAATTACTAGCTGCAGCATGACACGTAAACTTTTGGTGAAGGTCGTATCACTCAAACTCTGTTTTCAGCATGTCTTAGGCCTCGGAATATATCTCCCCGATTATTGTTCATTATTCACTTTCCCTTTTATAGGACTTATTCTTCATCATTGTATCCTTCCTCCTCTCATCAGTAGTAATTTTTTTCCAATAAAAAGAGAAATTTCACCAAATAGAAGAAAGACGATTCAAGGGAGAGAAAACAACATTGATATTCTTATTTGTAAGGAATAGAAGGAAATGCGAGAAGCTTGTACCTTCAAGAGAGCAGGAGGCCCTTCTTCTCTAACAATAGTCTGAACACAATCAAATATCCCTTTGTACTGGTTTGCTGATCCCTGCAGATGAAAAGGTAATAATCCAATGGCTTGCCAGCTAAACTTAACACGGCGTGATATACATTCATTTTCCGTGCACACAGATGACAGAGAATTAGATGAATAAAGGACTGGCCATACCTGCACCATTAACCTAGTCTTAATCACATCGAGGGGAGTAGTTATAGCTCCAGTTAATGCACCTATAAAAATTAATAATGAAGTACTTAATAAAAACAGCAGAGCACTATATGTTCAAGTGTGTAAAAAAGTCCTGCAATTCCTATGCTTTCTATATTTCATATTGCGCAGAAGTTTTGTAATTCATGTTGTATATAAAATATTTCAGATTTTGAAGCACACTACATAGGAGTACATAATTAGAGACAGTTTTCCTCCAAAAAATCATACAAAAATGGCAAGAGAAAGAAGCAACATCAACAAGCCTTTATGATTGGAAACTAGAAGGAAAATAGAAAACAATTAAATGAAATAAAATTAATTAATTAATTGATTTGTACCATATCTATTAATTTCCTAGACACGTGGTTTAAAGTTTTTGTTTCATTTTAGTATCTTCAAAAAGTGTAAGATTTTGCACAACTATTTGTCTTTTCGTCCTTTTTTGTTTCATGAATGTACCCAGAAATTATGGAAAAGACTCTGTACAGTCATGCATGGAAAAATTACAAGATTCTACTACTATCCACTAGCAGAAGTACAAAATTTGTAACTTTCAGTTTCCAGCATAGTGTACAGGCATGCTTATGCCAAATTCAAGGTTGTAAACTCACAAAGCAACACCGAGGAGGGTGACAATCATCTATAATTACTATTACTATTACTATTATTATTATTATTATGGTCTGTCACTCCTAGTTTAGAGTTTGAACATGCATGAGAGATATTCTGCACACATGAATACCATTCATTCACATTCTCTTGGATGTTGTTTTTCATGATACCATTTGCCAAATTTTTTTAATTAAACACCATTTGAAATGTTGGGGAGTATTAAAGAAAATCTTTCCAACTCTTCTGCACATAAAAGTCAGACCCTTATCCTCCTTGAGACAAACGACTTCTTCCACTCTTCTCTGAGATAATGCATACGTCTTGCGTCACCAAATAGAAAAATTGATTACTACTAACTGGCACCGTAGGCATCCAGTGAAAATCGACTGGCTGCATAGAGATTTACATAATATATAATGGTGGAATGCATTGTCACAGTGGAGCCTTGTGAGCGCACCATCTCATAGATGATGCTACAAATTAAAACCCACTTCAAGTAAAAAATTCAAATTGATCCCCTATCACCAACTGTGGTAACTCCCCACTTTTTTTAATGATCCTGCTTTGATGATAGATTTTTGACAAAATTAATGTAAACTACAATAGAGCCATCGTCCAGTTCATAAATCACGTAAATTTCATTGCCTACTTCCACCAGCTATGAAAAAAACTGCAGCATTAGAGTAGAAACCAACAACTTTAAAGCACAAATAGCACAAGGGGCGATGTTCTTTGACAGAAAACAAGTTGATCACACCCATTAATAAGTATTATAAAACCTCTACTAATCATGTTTTGGTATTTTTTCTATTTAATATCAGCAAGTACAATTTCCATGTCAAATATACTGCAAGAATATTCAGCTGTACAACTTTTCCATGACCTTAAGATACTAAATGATTGGAAGTTTCCGACGATTTCTCTTACTTTATTACACAAATGAGGGCTCGTTTTGATCATGGATATAAAAGTAATTACAAAGGTGTTAATCCTTTTGAAATGGTGGGGAACTGTTCACTTTACAGTCTTCCATGCACCAATTCTTTATAGTTTATATAACTGTCATCCTTGGATAAGTCTTCATTTTTTACTATACTTTTCACAAGTTCATTTCTCTGCCAAAAATATTCCCTGCATTTGAAAAGGCCAGATTCCAGTTTAGCGGTTTCCCGCTCTTTTTTGTTCATACTTACAGTCTTCTAGGCTTACTTTAAAGAACCCAAAAAAGAAATGCTTGAAAAGCCAGAGTTCCTTATCATTACCAAACGACTCTCAAGTAAAAAGTAGTTTCTCCATGGAGAGAGAGAGAGAGAGAGAGAGAGAGAGAGTACAAAAATGATAAGACCTGCATAATTAAAATGTAAAGCATATTTTTTAATAATCCGCAAGCAACATGAGCAACAGAAGTCACCCTCACGTATGAGGTATCTTTTTACGTAATTTACTTGGAAACTTAAAATAAAACTAAGAGGGTACGTCACACTGACCTGAGGTTTAATATTACACATGGACCCCTTAACTTCGGGAAATTACCCAGAACTCCCCTGTCGGAGTTGGTCGGTAAACGGTTCAAGCAAAAATGGTAAAATGACTATAATAACCTTCATTTACTGTAATTTGACTCACTCTAATACTGGTCTTCACACAGACATATATATATATATATATATATATATCACACAAATCTTTGAATCAATTTCATTTTTTACATAAATTTTCGAATCTGCATCTTAGATTTGTGAATCAATTTCATTTTTCAAATCATTGAAAAGTTTCATTTTTTTGCACAAATCTTTGAATATGCATCTTCATTCAGGACGATACATATAAAAGTTTTATTTGGGTAGATATATACATACACACAAATCTTCATTAGGTAAATATATAAACACACAAATCTACTATATACATATATACACACACAGTTTCATTCGGGTAGATATATAGATTGACATAAATCTTCATTCAGGCCAATATATATACACACAAATCTCCATTCAGGTGTGTGTCTATCTATATATATATATGTAGAGAATAAGACTGATTTTCTATATTCAATTGTAAATGATTTACAAGCTAAGGATCACTATTTAATCTATACACAGAGAACCAAAAATGGAAATAAAAGAAGGTCAACTCTAGAAATTAGCCTAAATATCTGCCTCAATCTTCTATCACTATCTCCTTCAAATCCTTCCTAAATCATTCAGGATTTCCACACTCCCCCTCAAGTTGGATCATAAATGTTGATCATATCCAACTTGCAAATAAACTCTTCAAAGCTGGACCTCTGTAACCCTTTAGTGAATATATCTGCTAATTGTTCTCTTGTAGGAATATAGGTCATGCAGACTATCCCTTTCTCAATTTTCTCCTTTATAAAATGCCTGTCAACTTCAATGTGTTTAGTCCTGTCGTGCTGGACGGGATTATGAGAAATGTTGATAGCAGCTTTGTTGTCACAGTAGAGTTTGATAAGGAACTCTACTATGATATGTAGTTCTTCCAACAGCTTTCGTAGCCAAAGCCCTTCACACATCCCTTGTGCAACAGCTCTGAATTCAGCTTCAGCACTACTTCTGGCTACCACACTCTGCTTCTTACTCCTCCATGTTACTAGATTTCCCCAAACGTAAGTGCAATAGCCGGTGGTAGACCTTCTGTCTTCTGCTGATCCTGCCCAATCTGCATCTGTATAGATTTCTATCTTCTTACTGTCTCCTTTCTTAAAGAACAAACCTCGTCCTGGAGAGCCTTTCAAATATCTGAGAATTTTGTATACCGCTTCTAGGTGACCTTCCTTTGGTGAATGCATATGCTGACTGACCACACTTACAGCGAAAGCAATGTCAGGTCTAGTGTGAGATAGGTAGATCAATTTACTTACTAGTCTCTGATATCTCTCCCTATCCACAGGCTTTCCAACATCTTCCATTTTTTTTCCTGTCTCAATCGGAGTATCGCTTGGCTTGCAACCAAGCATACCAGTCTCAGTTAAAAGGTCAAGAACATACTTTCTCTGGGAGACACTAATTCCCTTCCTTGATCTGGCAACTTCCATTCCCAAAAAATACCGCATTTGACCTAGGTCTTTTACCTCAAACTCTGTGGCTAAGACCTTCTTCAATCTTTCCAATTCTCCTATGTTGTCTCCAGTGAGAATGATGTCATCGACATACACAATTAGGATAGTCTTTCTTCCATCATTGGTTTGTTTGAAGAACATCGTGTGATCTGACTGTCCCTGTTGATATCCTTGATTTTTTATCACCTTCGTAAATCTATCAAACCACGCCCTTGGTGATTGTTTAAGCCCATACAAGGATTTCCTCAATTTACATACTCTGGTTTCCTCCCCTTTGTAAAATCCTGGTGGTAGCATCATAAACACTTCTTCCTCCAGCTCACCATTCAGAAAGGCATTCTTGATATCAAATTGGTGAAGTGGCCAATCTAGATTTGTTGCCAGGGACAAGAGAACCCGTATAGTATTCAACTTTGCTACTGGTGCAAATGTCTCAGCGTAATCAATGCCATATGTCTGAGTGAACCCCTTTGCAACTAGGCGGGCTTTGTATCGGTCTATTGTACCATCTGCCTTGTACTTCACCGTGAATACCCACTTATATCCCACTGGTTTCTTCCCTCTTGGCAAAGACATCACCTCCCAAGTTTCATTTTTTTCCAATGCCCTAATTTCTTCCATCACTGCTTTTCTCCATTCTGGAATTTCCAAAGCTTCTTGAATATTCTTGGGAATTTGGATTCTATCAAGGTTAGATGTAAAAGCACGACACTTGGCAGAAAGAGCATTGTAAGATACAAATTTTGAGATAGGATGAAAAGTACATGAACGAGGTTGTTTTCTAAGAGCGATGGGCAAGTCATCAAGATTTGTTACCTGGTCAGGATTGGATGTTGGCACATGAGTAGTTGGATCTATCACCGGGTCTGACTCTGTTGGTGCATCAGATGTGAGACTCTCATCAGACTTTGATTTAGGTCTCCTTGAGTAGACAAGTATCTCCCTGTCTATTTGTTGTCCCACATCTCCCCCTGAGTTCAAGATTTCTTCTGTGTTAGACGAAGAATGAGAGGGTATGTCTGGGGTAAAGTCAAAGATCGCAACATCA
This sequence comes from Nyssa sinensis, assembly GCA_008638375.1. NCBI lineage: Eukaryota > Viridiplantae > Streptophyta > Magnoliopsida > Cornales > Nyssaceae > Nyssa > Nyssa sinensis. The sequence continues at coordinate 15,692,665 of CM018043.1, read as the reverse complement.
AAGTCTGTATGTGAGGGTCGAGCTTCTCTCAAGGACTCCCCCTGAAGCGAGTAGTAGGGAGTATTCTCAAAAAAGGTGACATCCAGACTAACATATACCTTCTGGGAGCGAGGGTCATAGCACTTGTAACCCTTCTGAGTGGGAGAGTAACCAATGAAGACACATTTGAGAGCTCGGGGATCCAATTTAGTACGTTGGGGGGTATGAACATGGACAAATACGGTAGACCCAAAAACACGAAGTGGGAGGCATGAATTGAGTCGAGAATCAGGGAAGGTCTCCTAAAATTTTTGGAGAGGCGATACAAAGGAGAGAACCCGACTAGGCATACGATTGATGAGGAATGCAGCAGTCAGAACAGCATCACCCCAAAAACGATGGGGCATGTGAGAGGTAAACAATAGGGCACGAGCTACCTCAAGTATATGTCGGTTTTTTCGTTCAGCAACCCCATTTTGTTGGGGGGTGTGAACGCAAGAACTCTAGTGAATAATACCTTTGGCTTGAAAATAGGGACTCAAAAAAGAGTTGAAGTACTCAGTGCCATTGTCAGTACGAAGAATTTGGATTTTTGTGTGAAATTGGGTGTAAATCATATTGCATAAGTTTATGAACACTGAATGAACCTCAGATTTATCGTTTAATAAAAATACCCAACAGAGACAAGAATGATCATCAATAAATGCAATAAACCATTTTTTGTGGGTCCTATTGGGAACCCGTGAAGGCCCCCAAAGATCACTATGGATCAGGGTAAAAGGCAATGATGGTTTATAAGGAGATTTAGAAAAAGAGGTGTGGGTATGTTTTGCAAGTTCACAAACTTCACATTGAAAATCCAAGGGACTTTTATTCAAACAAAGCGATGGAAATACATGTTTTAAATATTGAAAGCTAGGATGGCCCATTCATCTGTGCCATAACACAAGATCACTATCCCTAGGACTAGATGCTGAATTACAAATAGAAGGAAGATACTGTTTACTCATGCGAGTATCATCAAAGTAGTAGAGCCCTTCATGTTCCTTAGCATTGCCAATCGTCTTCCCCGATGATAGGTCCTGAAAAACACAATTGGAAGACAAAAAAATGGCTGAGCAATGAGATTGTTTGGTTAGTTGACTAACAGACAACAGATTGCAAGAAATATTAGGAACATGAAGGACAGACTTTAAAGTAATAAATTCAGAGATACGGATACTCCCCTTGCCAGCTACTGGGGATAAAGTACCATCTGCAATTTTTACTTTCAAGTTACCAGCACAAGGTGAATATGTAGAAAATAAATGATGAGCACCAGTCATATGGTCGGATGCACCAGAATCAATAATCCAGGAAGTGAGGTGCAAAGTGGTACTAAGGGCAGTCAAGAAGGTACCTTTGTGGGCTAAGGAACCTGATGGCAGTGAATTAGAAGACCGACCCGAGGTTTGAAAGGTTGAAAACAAAGCATATAACTTCTCAAGTTGTTCGGGGTTAAAACCCCCAATAACAGTCGATTGGGCATCTGTTTCTGTCTGCTATTCAGTGAAGGCCTGGTACCCGTGTGATTTGGGCTATCTGGGCTTCCAATCAACGGGCTTTCCATGTAAGGCCCAACAAGTCTCTTTTGAATGACCCAATTTTTTGCAATGGTCACAAAATGGCCTTTTAATTTGTCTTGGGCCGGATCCACTGGAAGGCCCACGGGTTATATGGGCTGAGACTTCCTGCGCAGAGCTTTGTCACTGTTTCGAATTCGAACCAATGGTGAACGGCATCTCGCGAGGTATCATCCCGCGACTCACAAGTGCAGATCCGTCGGCAGCAACTTCTCCGTTCACCTCTGCTCGCTCCTTCAACATCACCTTCCTCCGCTGTTCTTCCCGTCGCACCTCGGCGAAGACTTCTCGGATGGAAGGCAGTGGTCGTCGGCCCAGAATTCTTCCCCGCACATCATCGAGCTCTCAATTTAGCCCTGCCAGAAACTCGAAAACCCTTTCGGCTTCCATCTTCTTCTTGAAACGAACACTGTCACCCGTGCACTCCCATTCTTCGCCACAACTGAGATCGAGTTCCTGCCACAGTCGCACCATCTCGGTGTAATACTCTGTAACTTCCCGACCTTCTTGCTTCATCTGCCATAGTTTCTTCTTCAGTTCAAAAATTTGAGAGGCATCCTCAGTGTCGGAATATGTCTCTCGCACTGCATCCCACACGTCCTTTGCCGTCGGGAGAAACATATATGTTTTTCCGATGGTTGGCTTCATAGAGTTGATCAGACATGAGGTTATCAATGAATTTTCCGAGCGCCATTTCTGGGAGGCAGCGACATCGGTGGTAGGTGGTTGACGTGTTTCGCCAGTAAGAAGGCCTAGCTTCCCTTTGCCGTCAATGATGAGTTTGATGGTCTGCGCCCACTCCCGATAGTTCTTCCCATTGAATTTCTCTACGGCAAGATGGAATTGGAGACGTCTCGAACATACCAGACGAGCTCATGGAAGAGGTAAGCTCCGGTTCTCCTTCCTTGATTTCTTGGATTGTCGACTGACTCGACTCATGACTGTCTCCATTTTGGGCAGCCATGGATTGCTAGGGTTTCAGAGTAACCCTATCTCTGATACCATGTAGAGAATAAGACTGAATTTCTATATTCAATTGTAAATGATTTACAAGCTAGGATCACTATTTAATCTATACACAGAGAACCAAAAATGGAAATAAAAGAAGGTCAACTCTAGAAATTAGCCTAAATATCTGCCTCAATCTTCTATCACTATCTCCTTCAAATCCTTCCTAAATCATTCTGGATTTCCACAATATATATATATATATATATATATTGGAACACAAATCTATGAATATTTAAATCAAGTTTCATTCTAGATGATTTTGTGTGACCACCCAGAAACAACTTAGTGAGAGAAAAAAAATATACAAACCCTCTTGTCCGATTTAATTCTCTTTCTTACTCCAATTCCACCATTTCCTCTCTAACTCCTCCTTAGCTATTTCCTTGAACAATCTTTCATTTCCAAATGGAGGTATATATCTGGCATCCGTGCAACAGGGAAGAATATCAGAAAATTCTAGCCACTACCATTAGGGTTTTCTACAAATTCCACAAAAGAATGAAGTTCATTGGAAGCCAGCTCCACCAAAAATTGCTGAAGAGATGTCAAGAAAGAGAGCATGCTGTGAATGGTTACTGTGATTGTTGAGATAAATTGATGATGGTCGCTGAATGTTGAGGAGAGAGAGAGAACTCATATAGAGGGGCTTAAAATTGTGAGGAGATACGATGCAGAGAAAGAAGAGGGTAAATAAATCTATTTTTTGTTTTTTTTTTTATTTAAGATGATATCAGCATCATCTGTTTGGTCAACTAACAGTTGACTAACGGAAGGGAGGAATTTGTTATTGACATCAAAGCAAAGGGGAGGTTAGTGTAATTTTTCAAACGTCAAGGGATCCATGTGTAATATTAATAAACCTCGAGGGAGGTCAATGTAATTTACCCAAACTAAAATTATTATCTACCATCCAAGTGTCATGCAGGCTGCTGATAAAAGTGTCATGCAGGCCAATGTCCTAGTATCATGTGCATTCTGTAACCAGGTGCATGAAACTAATATGTTTTATAAACTCTTCATTTCCTCCTTTGACTCTTTAATTTTTTTTTTTTCATGTGTTAGATTTCAAATGCACATGCTAAGCTATAATTAAGTTCTGCATCCAAGTCTAATCTTAGAGGCCCAGAATGGGCGAAATAGAGGAACAGACGTGACATAAAAATTGCCCTTCTTCAAAATGAATAGAAATAATAAAAGATACCATCAGAAACAGAATGCTGAAAATGAAGATTTTAGAAAGATGAATGGATGAACTTGCCAGAAAAAGGGAAAAAAATCTAAAGATGGAAGGAAATAAATGCATAAATATGGCTCTCATCCGTTGAATTACCAGCAAATGCACCAATAATTGCATTCTCAGGATCGTTCAGATCTCTCTTCACCTGAAAGAAGGGCAAAAGCACACTAAATTATCAATTCTGCAAAATTTCACAGATAGAACTGGAACTGTAATACAGAAGAAGAGGAGGGCTTCCTAAGTCCTGTTATCAATTGATCTTCCACTTCAGCGACTCATCATTTATAACAATTTAATAGGGATAATCATAATATTCTTAAAGATTAACTAACATAGTTAATTGTAACCATGCTTGAAACTACCGAAGCATAAGCCTAAGAATATCACTTCCGGAACTTTTCATGTTACAGCCATAGGCAAAGGAAAGAAGAGACTGGGGCACTTCCCTCCACAACGTGATGAGGGATATTAGCGGACCAAGTTTGCAAAAATTATGCTTGAATTAATGTTTTTGGACTATATCTTTTGAACATTCATCTTCCTAAACATCTTCTAAGTAATTACCACCATTTTGTTTTGATTTTTTTCTTAAAAAGCAAGTTGATTCTAATTTCTAATCATATTTTACCCAATAAATGGGAGACCTAAAATCATGTGCTAGATTTTTTTTTTTTTTTATGCTGATGTGCATGGTTTTTCACAAACTCAGCAGACTTTATGTGGCTGACAGTAATGCACGTCATACCCAAAGGGTGCATATCCTTGGTTCTAAATATCAATTACAAAACCCTCCTTCAATTTGGATAGTCTCGCAAAGCAAAACCTATGAATTTATTTTATGAAGGTTGCCCAGGATTTTATTCATGGCTAGTGACTTTACCATAAAGACAACTAGTTGACTAATATTTATACAAGATGCCTGAATTACATTGAGGACATAAATTGAAGAAAACACAATGTTTTTTATATAGAATGTGACAGAAAAGGAGAAAATAATGATATTCTTAATATTTTCTTTAGAATGCAATTTTAGCATTCTAAAGTTCAAAATATTCAGCAAAATTTGAAAAATCAGGAGTAAGCTAAAAAAAAAATAAGAAGTTATAACAATTCTCAATTTTAGTGAAAAAGGAATTTGCTGCTCAACACAACACCCATGAAGCAAGACAGATTGTTGCACAGTTGAGGAAATGGTGAACCAAATCAAAGAAAGGATATTCAATCCAGGTGCACACCATACTAATGTAAACTTCAATTGACATTCGAAGGAGGAAAAAATAAACAAACTTACCGCCTGCTTATAACGTATTCGAATCTGCTCATATAGGCAGAACTGGATCGCGTCAAATGGCAAATCTCGCAATAGAAAAGATCCATATCCCTACAATCTCAAAATAAAGGTCAAGGCACATGCAAAAAATCATACACAAAATTCAATAACTGCCTGCAGTCTGCAGATAATATGAAATATCCACATATAACAACTACTAAGAACAAAGAGCAAAGCTCAGAGCCATTCTCTCATGCAAGATGATGATGATGATGATAATAACAATAATAATGCTCGCGGAATAAAGAAGAAAAATCTGAAACTTAAAATGGTTAGGTTGGACAACGACAGGTAGGGACTTATGTTGCATCAAAGAGATGAGGGGGAGAAAATTTTTATACCGCATACAGACCCTTGAAACCCTCCCTGGAAACAATAAGGCGGACAGCATCAGGAGCTGAAGCAAATTGCCTGGTCTGCATCCTTTGCTTAACAACCTGCAAATGTCAAAACAAAAAGAAAAAAGGAACAAAAAAGACGGAAAAAGAAAAGAAGGCTCAATGAAGCAGTTTGAGAAGATAGAAATGCACAAGTAAACTAAACTACCTCTGTTGGAACACGGATGAGAGAAGCAGCAATCCCGCCAATGGCACCAGCAGTCTGCATGAAATTTGACAACCTTTTGAAGAAACAAGAAAAGGATAGCCCATGAACTGGAGAAAGCAGTAGTGATTTATAGAGCAAAGCAAATTAACAAGAACCTATGTAGCATAGATACTTCTTGAAAGGAGCAGTAGCAGCATCAAGTATTTGGCACTGATACTGCAATTGATACTCCCAGACAAGTGTCCCATACTTCCTAGTTCCTAGACACATCCACTATTCAAAAATAAAATAAAATGAGTGCACAATACTGCTTGGATAATCTCGAACATGAGTCTGACATGCCTTGAACATTGAATTGTAGTAATTTCAAGAAGGTGTAATAAAGGGTATTTGAACTATATTTTAAAGAATACAATTAAGTGAGATAATGAGAGGACAATTAGTGCTGAATCTGCCGTCCAGTTTGTGTCTATGCAAAATAACTCCATTTTTCTCACGATCTTTTATATTATTAATTATAAACTCGAAATATTCAATAAATTCGTAAAAATGATTTTTGGTTATAATTATTTATTAATTTATTCAACCTATTTGAAGTTGTGTCCCTCCCACATGTGCAACCTATTTTTATAGAATTTGTGTTATCGGCATGTCGATATCGTGTCAGCCCCATATCTGTATGTGTCCAAGAGGCTGCATAGAGGTGCACATATTATACAGCCAAAAATCAGCCAAAGTCAGATTCCAAGCAACTACACTCAGGAGGCTATTGGAGAAATAATAAGGCATTCCAAGAATATATGGGTGGCTGATATTGCAAGAGTTAAAGACTGTAAAGTGGAGGTGAATCATATATAATGGATAAATTTTGGAACCCAAAGCATAACTCTTATATAAGAATAAGATAGATGTATTTGGTCAATATTTATATTAGTATAGATTTTCCAAAACACCACCTGGGAGGGGGAAGTAAAAAGAAGGGGGAAAAAAACTGTTGCTCAGACCATTAAAGTGCATTGGGTTTCAAAACATTGTAATATACTAATCACCCAAGTGAATCATATATTCATTCTGCTTCAGGAAGCCTTCATATACTCTACTGTTGAGGTGAGAAGCATGTCTTGGATACCATTGTTGGTGTGCCAAAGTTATGTATATATATATATATATATATATATATGCATATCATGAAAGGAATGAGAGAAGAAATGCTTACCAGGTGAGCCACAGCACTAAAATTTTCAGGAAAAACCTTCAATAACTTCTGCTTTGTGGGTTCATAAACACCAACAAACATGGCAGAAGCCCTGTAAATAGAAGAATTATGATCAAAAGCAACCAATTACAATATCTATGCATCTAAGTTAGATTACAGCAAACATAACATTGTTCTATATTTCCTCTCTTTGCAACACTCCAGACTAGAGAAAATAAACTTCTTAATTAGCAAAGAGACAACTTGTAATATAACCATAACTTTGAGACCCAACTACATATGTCTACCATGCATCTAAGTTAGATTTGCAGCAAACATAACTGTGGAAATCCCGGATAATTAAGTGGGATTTAATTTTGAATGTGATTATGATTTAGAGAAGATTATGGTAGGAAATTTAGGTTGATTAGGTAACACATTTTTTATTTCCCTTTTTTCTTGGTTTCCTTTTCTCTACCGTTTCTATATTCCAATTCTCACTGTATATATAGAGTCATTGTATGTAACACAATACATTGAATAGAAAGAGAATTTGATTCATATTGTCTTCATGGTATCAGAGCAGGGATACGAAAAACCCTAGCACAATATGGCCGCTAGCCATGAATCTACCCAGTCGGTAACTCAGGAAGGAGAGTCAGAGACCATCACCTCTATGAGTTCGACTGTAGCAATTGAGAATCCCTCATTCCATCTCACCATAGAGAAATTGAATGGAAAGAATTACCGAGAATGGGCCCAATCCATCAAGCTGGTTATTGACGGCAGAGGCAAACTGGGATTCCTGACAGGCGAGATCAAGCAACCTCCCTCCAGTGACGCAACAGCTCTCCAAAAATGGCGTTCCGAGAATTCATTCATCACCTCATGCCTGATCAACTCCATGAGACCCACCATCAGCAGAACTTACATGTTCCTCCCGACTGCCAAAGACGTTTGGGACGCTGTGAGAGAGACGTACTCAGATGCCGGAGATGCGTCACAGGTCTTCGAACTCAAAACAAGGCTGTGGCAGTTGAAACAGGGAGATCGAGAAGTCACAGAATTCTACACCGAGATGCTGGGACTGTGGCAAGAACTCGATCTCAGTTGCGGTGAAGACTGGGAGTGCATGGGCGACAGTGTTCGATTCCAGAAACGAATGGAAGCCGAGAGGGTGTTCGAATTTCTGGCAGGGCTGAATCGCGACCTCGACGATGTTCGCAGCAGAGTCCTGGGTCGACGACCACTTCCCTCCATCCGTGAAGTCTTCGCCGAGGTGCGACGGGAAGAACAGAGACGGAAAAGTGATGTTGAAGGAGAAAGCAGAGACAGGATTTGAGGGCTCTGCCCTTGCAAGTCGAGGGATGGGGACGACTGGCAGATCTGGTTCACGATCGAGTCTCGTCTCTGAGGGAGAAGAGGTTGTATCGCGTGGGTCGTCCAACGGGTCGAGACAGACCCATATACCTGGCGGATTGGATGCTCATATGAGCCAGTGGGCTTCATGGGTTTTATAATGGATCCGGCCCAAATCATGGATCTGGCCCAAAACAAAATAAACGTCCCTTCTGTGAGCATTGTAGAAAATCGGGCCATACCAAAGATACCTGTTGGACCTTACATGGCAAGCCTGCAGATTGGAAGCCCAGACAGTCTAATAAATCTCATGGATACTAGGCCTCTACTGAACAGTCCTTTAGTGGGGGTTTTAATCCCGAGCAACTTGAGAAACTTTATGCTCTGTTTTCGACCTTTCAAACCTCGGGTCAGTCCTCTAATCAACTGCCATCAGGTTCCTTAGCCCAGAAAGGTACTTTTTTGTCAGCCCTTAGTTCCACTTTAAATCATACTCCCTGGATTATTGACTCAGGTGCATCTGACCATATGACTGATGCTCATCATTTATTCACTACATATTCACCTTGTGCTGGTAATTTGAAAATAAAAATTGCAGATGGTACTTTATCCCCAGTAGCTGGCAAGGGGAGTATCCGTATCTCTGAATTTATTACTTTGGAGTCGGTTCTTCATGTTCCTAATCTTTCTTGCAATTTGTTATCTATTAGTCAGCTAACCAAACAATCTCATTGCTCAGCTATTTTTTTGTCTTCTCATTGTGTCTTTCAGGATCTATCATCGGGGAAGACGATTGGCAGTGCTAAGGAATGCGAGGGACTCTACTACTTTAATGATGTTCCCATGAATAAACAGTGTCGTCCTCCTCTTTGTAATTCTGCATTTAGTCCTAGGGATAGTGATCTTTTGTTATGGCATAAACGAATGGGTCACCCTAGTTTTCAATATTTAAAACAGTTGTTTCCATCACTTTGTTTGAATAAAACTCCTTTGGATTTACAATGTGAAGTTTGTGAACTCGCAAAACATCATCGTACTTGTTTTCCCACATCTTCTTATAAACCATCACTGCCTTTTACCCTAATACATAGTGATCTTTGGGGCCCTTCACGAATATCTAATCGAACCCACAAAAAATGGTTTATAACATTTATCGATGATCATTCTCGTCTCTGTTGGGTATTTCTACTAAAAGACAAATCTGAGGTTCCCTTGGTATTCATGAATTTCTACAACATGATTTACACCCAATTTCACACCAAAATCTAGATTCTTCGCACTGATAATGGTACAGAATATTTCAATTCTTCCTTAAGCCCTTACTTTCAAGACAAAGGTATTATTCATCAGAGTTCCTGTGTTCAAACCCCCCAACAAAATGGGGTTGCTGAAAGAAAAAACCGACATATTCTTGAGATAGCTCGTGCCTTAATGTTTACCTCTCACATGAAAAAATATTTTTGGGGTGATGCCATCCTGACTACTGCCTTTCTCATCAATCGAATGCCTAGTCGAGTTCTCTCATTTGCAACTCCTCTCCAAAAATTCCAGGAGAACTTTCCTCATTCTCCCGTCAGTTCCTCTCTTCCTCTCCGTGTCTTTGGGTCCACAGTGTTTGTCCACATTCACGCTTCCCAACGTACCAAATTGGATCCTAGAGCTATCAAATGTGTCTTTCTTGGCTATTCCCCTACTCAAAAGGGTTACAAATGCTATGATCCTCTCTCACAGAAGTTATATGTTAGTCGGGATGTCACATTTTTTGAGCATACTCCCTACTACTCGCTTCAGGGGGAGTCCTTGAGAGAAGCTCAACATTCTGATATAGACTTTGATATGGCTATCTTTGAGTCTATCTCTCACAGTACACCTCCTCCTTCCTTGTCCAACACAGAAGGAATCTTGAACTCAGGGGGAGATGTGGAAAAACAAAAAGGCAGGGAGACACTTGTTTATTCAAGGAGACCAAAATCAAAGACGGATGAGATCTTCACATCCGAAGCACCAAAAGAGTCAGAACCGGTGATAGCTCTGCATCCTTATGAGCCAAAATCCAATCTTGACCAGGTAACAAATCTTGATGATCTACCTATTGCTCTTCGAAAACAACCTCGTTCATGTACTTCTCATCCTATTTCAAAATTTGTCTCCTACAAAGCTCTTTCAGCCAAATGTCGTGCTTTTACTTCTAACCTTGACAGGATCCAGATTCCTAAGAATATCCAAGAGGCTTTGGGCATTCTAGAATAGAGAAAAGCAGTAATGGAAGAAATCAGAGCATTGGAAAAAAATAAAACTTGGGAAGTAATGTCTTTACCAAAAGGGAAGAAGCCAGTAGGCTGTAAGTGGGTATTCACAGTGAAGTACAAGGCGGATGGTACAGTGGAACGATACAAAGCTCGCCTAGTTGCAAAGGGGTTCACTCAGACATATGGTATTGACTACACCGAGACATTTGCACCCGTGGCAAAACTGAACACTATACGGGTACTCTTGTCCTTGGCAGCAAATCTGGATTGGCCACTCCACCAATTCGACATCAAGAATGCTTTTCTGAATGGTGAACTGGAAGAAGAAGTGTTCATGACGCTACCTCCAGGAGTTTACAAGGAAGGGATGAAACCAGAGTATGTAAACTGAAGAAATCCCTATATGGTCTTAAACAATCACCAAGGGCATGGTTTGATAGATTTGCAAAAGTGATGAAGAATCAAGGATATCAGCAAGGACAGTCAGATCATACGATGTTCATCAAACAATCCAATAATGGAAGCAGGACCATTCTGATTGTATATGTTGATGACATCATTCTTACTGGAGATAACACAGGAGAGATAGAAAGATTGAAGAAGGTCTTAGCCACAGAATTTGAGGTTAAAGACCTAGGTCAATTGCGATACTTTCTGGGAATGGAAGTGGCCAGGTCAAAGAAAGGAATTAGTGTATCTCAGAGAAAGTATGTTCTCGACCTTTTGACTGAAACTGGGATGCTTGGTTGCAAGTCAAGCGATACTCCGATCGAGGCAGGAAAGAGAATGGAAGACGCTGGAAAACCAGTAGATAGAGAAAGATATCAGAGACTAGCAGGTAGATTGATATACCTATCTCACACCAGACCTGACATTGCTTTCGCTGTGAGTGTGATCAGTCAACATATGCATTCACCAAAGGAAGGTCACCTAGAAGCAGTATATAAGATTCTCAGATATCTAAAAGGCTCTCCAGGGCGAGGTTTATTCTTTAAGAAAGGTGACAATAAAAAGGTGGAAATTTATACAGATGCAGATTGGGCAGGATTTGTAGAAGATAGAAGGTCTACCACAGGCTACTGTACCTATGTTTGGGGAAACCTAGTAACATGGAGGAGTAAGAAGCAGAATGTGGTAGCCAGAAGTAGTGCTGAAGCTGAATTCAGAGCTATTGCACAAGGGATGTGTGAAGGGTTGTGGTTACAGAAGCTCTTAGAGGAACTACACATCACAATAGAGCTTCCCATCAAACACTACTGTGACAACAAAGCCGCTATCAGCATTTCCCATAATTCGGTCCAGCACGACAGGACGAAACACATAGAAGTTGATAGGCATTTTATAAAGGAGAAAATTGAGAAAGGGACAGTTTGCATGACTTACATCCCTACAAGGGAACAATTAGCAGATATATTCACTACGGGTCTACAGAGGTCCAGCTTTGAAGATTTTATCTGCAAGTTGGACATGATCAACATCTATGACCCAACTTGAGGGGAGTGTGGAAATCCCGGATAATTAAGTGGGATTTAATTTTGAATGTGATTATGATTTAGAGAAGATTATGGTAGGAGATTTAGGTTGATTAGGTAACACATTTTTTATTTCCTTTTTTTCTTGGTTTCCTTTTCTCTACCGTTTCTATATTCCAATTCTCACTGTATATATAGAGTCATTGTATGTAACACAATACATTGAATAGAAAGAGAATTTGATTCATATTGTCTTCAATAACATTATTCAATTTTTCCTCTCCTCTACTCAAGTTCAGTTTATAAAGCATGCAACTCCTGAAAACTTTCTTGAGTTCTTCCTAACTTTTCTGGCTCATGATCCCTTTTTTTTTCTCTGACAAAGGATGGAAATTTCTCTGTTTCCTCTGACTGGAAAGCTTTAAGAGATCCCCTTCCTACTGTTGTTTGGCACAAGCTAGTATGGTACAAGAAAGCCATTCCTAAACACTCCTTCATTCTGTGGATGGTGTGCAGGGGTGCTTTGATCACTTTGGATAAGCTCAAAAGCTGGGGCAAACCCAACTCATACCTGTCTTCTTTGTGCTTCGCACATTGAAACAGTTTTTAACTTATTCTTTGAATGCCACTTCTCCAACTCAGTTTGGAGAGAAATCCTGTAAATGTTCTCAATTAACAGGCATACTGTCCAATGGTGTCAAGAGATTCTATGTGCCACAAACTGCATGACTGGAGATTTGTTTCGTAAGCAGATATCTAGAGCAGCTTTTGCAGCCAGTGTACTCTATCTGGCAAGAGAGAAACAGCAGATTAATGAGGAAAAGGAAATTGGATGCTGATCAACTTGTTAAGTCTATCTCCAACAGCCTTAGAGCCACAACTGCTTCATGAAGCCATTAGTCTTATTTTTGGTTTTCATGACTGTATTTTCTATAATACTGGTACAGCTAGATAGTTCTTGATGTATAGTTTTTCTTTGATAGTTTTTGTATACTGGGGAATTTTCCTCCCTCCTGTACATGCTTTTGTTTCTTAATAAAATTCCACTTACCCAAAAAAACAAAACAAACTAAAGAAACTCAGCAATGGATAAGCAATTTTTGTCCCACTCCATGGAAGTCACCACGTACTTATTATAACATTTGAGAGCTAACACCATAAATGCTGAAAGAAACTCAAGCATACAGCCATCGTCAAAACGATTTTTAACTGTTCTCTAAAAGCAATGACAAATCTCAGCAAGGATTATCAAAAAGTTGCTATATCTTACATAATTACAAGCATACTAAATTCAAAAGTACTGCAGAGAGGTTAACAAAGGGACAAAATATCATCAAAGTAATCCACACTGACAACAGATGAATGCAAAAACTAAAATCCTGCCCCGGAAAGTCCAGACCACAAACTTATCAAGGGATGGAAGGGACACAAAAATAGTTTCAATATTCAGCACCATGCAGATTATAATGCACATAACCATTCCAACTGAGAAGATTGAAACAAACAAGAGAGAGAGGGAGAGAGACAGAGAGAGGTCTTCACAAAAATAGCACATGACCATATAAGAATCAAGCAAGTCAAGATTGTGACCTTGAAAGCCTAGTATAATGGCTGATTTAAATGTTAAGGGTCCATGATACCACTGAAAATCCCAAACAACTCACTCCAAATACAGAATCCATAATATTTTAATAAGATCAAATCCTGACGGTCAATCACACTATTGAGAGATGAAGAAATTATTTATAGAAAAGAACTTGAAAGAAGTAAATATATATATAAACAAAGTTCATCACAGAGGTGAAAATTTAGTCCCTAGATTCCGAAGTGTTGCACCTGAACACTGTACACGAGTAACAAGAACAAGGAGATACTGTAACAGACGTGAACCTTGCATTAACATTATTGTACATGTCAAATAAGGAATGCCAGAAGACCATGAAGTAATGCAGTTCAAATTGTACTTACGGTAGGACACCGGCAAGATTTCCAGCCAGTCCAGAATAAAGCCCCTTGAAAATTATTTTTCCTCCACCATGAGCTGCCTATAATAAGAATAAAATGGCACAATTAACTTACAGTCTGGCACAATTGTTTTTAATATGATGAGGAACCCATTTTCGCCCATTAGAGTAAACCCCTCCGGGCCCATGCAACACCCTACTAGCCACACAAGCTAGTAAGACTCGAGACTTGCATCCTAGGTTGGTGGCCCTTCAGTGAGAGTTGAATCAGAGACCTTGGAGATCTTCCCAAAGATTCTTCCCAACTCATCCAACCCTCGGGGTTGGATGAGTTGGGAATGGTGGTATTAAATAAAGCCCTTCTGGGGTTTTTGCACCATTTATTTATATATATATATATATATATTAAATATATATAGCCTCATAGTTATAAGCAATGGTCATTGACACAGGAATACAAACATATTCTCCATCAGATAAGCTCTAAACAAAGAAGTCAAGGACTGAAAAAAAAAAGGTTTAGTGGTAAAAAAGAACAAGAGCAGAATTTTGTGATAGAAAACTGTATCAAAACAATATTTGACCCAAAACTAAAGATGCAGCACTAATCAAGAGAATGGAGGGCCTGGAGGCACATATTCATCAAATTAATCCACAATAGAAATATTGTAATAATAGAACCAGATTTTGCTACTAGACCAGATATAGTTCATCCAAGTAGAAGAAACATAAAGTTCAAATTGCTAGTAATGCAACTCAGATATATGTGGTAGAGGATTTGTTGGAAATGATAGTAATGATGCTCATTCACATGTCCAGCCAATACCCAGCACTTAAAACATCAAGATGTTGAATTATAAAGAACAAATTTCAATCTTCAATTCAAATCAATATGAGTTCATCCATAGAGTTGACCTGCCTGCAGTCGTGTCTTTATTGTATCAATTGGGTATAGAGCTGTTTCAACAACAACACCCGCAGTGCCTCCCGCTATAACACCCTCTGCAAAATTCACCAGAATGATAAGATAAATGGAAAATTTACATGTTAGATTTTTCCCTTCACCATAGCAAGAATAAATTTTATCAAGTTAAAAATTATAAAAATACACACGTGTGAATTTTCTTCCATCAAGGAACCAAGAGTTAGAAAATTAAACTGCATGCATTATTTATTACAAAAAGAAAATTGTCCGATGCAACAATAATTTTATCAAGTTAAAAATAATAAAAATAAGACACGTGAATTTTCTTCCATTGAGGAACCAAGAGTTAGAAAATTAAACTTCATGCATTATTTATTACAGAAAGAAAAAATTTGTCTGATGCAAAACTCATCTTTTAGTATTTTCCTGTTCGAAGCACTAGACATCCAATTTATCTTGGTCTTAGGGCAGACATCAAAACATGCAAGCAATGCAATTAACTACTCATATTTTTTACATGGAATGATGCCTCAACTTGGCCACTTAAGACCTTGCAACCATGCCCCTCAAAGAAATTCAAATATTTTCCAGAAAGATTCGAATCACTCAAAGATAATGTACACATGGGTAACTGGTGTTAAAAATACCTATTTACATTTGCGATTTTATGTTTTAGAAATCCAGTTCTCCTTTTCATTCTTGTAAACTTTGTCATTTACATATGCCTTTTGGTGATGCAGGAGAATCACTAAAAAAATACAGTAGTGTAATCAATATACTGTTATTTATCCCCATGTTTAAAAGAGGGTATTTATATTCAAGATTTCTGCTTTAACAATTCTGTGCCTTAATGGCATTTGGCACTACCTAAAATCAAGTTCAACATATATATGTAAACAAAAACATTCTCCAACAATAAAATTTCCTCCTGTAAAATAAATTCTTTCCTTGAAACTTCTTTTTGCCATTGTTTGGTGTAAGAGGTTGGAGGTTGGGTCTTTCCACAATTCACCCTTCCCAGCACCACAGGGACGAGGCTATTAGGGGCTAGGAGGATCAACACCCACCCCCCACCCCAAATAAAAAAACTCAATTTACTTTGTTAAAGTTTTTCATATATTTTTCAAAAGACTTTCAAATATACCCTTCTAATTTATATATTTTTCACACTTTATCCTTATTTTAATTTTAATTTGACACTTTTAACGAGACTTTTATTGATTTTCTGAGATTTTTTTTTTGTATAGTATAAAGTTTTTTTCAGATTTTTTTTTAAGGGTCTCTTATTTTATTGGACTTATTGTCTAATTTGTAAAGTCTTTTATATTAATTAATTTAGTTTCCTATTAAAAATATTGTTAATTCGTATTAAGTTTTTATACAATTGTCAGAACCAACACTAGGTCATGACGAAACTCATGGAATTTGAGCAAGAAATCCTCCTCAGTCAACCAGTCTGACATTCAATACACGTTATCAGATTGGATCAGACTCCAAAATAACCACTATAGAGAATTCAGCATGAATCTTGAAGCATACCAAATAAAGTACGCAAGAAATCAAATGGATTTTCTTCTCCATTGCTGACGGATGCAAAAAACTTTTTTGGTTGCAGCTGCAAGCTTCGCATTTTCCTATTCGATGCATCTGCAAAACCAGATCACCTCCTCAACCAAGAAGCAAGAAAATAAAACACAAAATTACTAAGGAAAACTTCAAAACCATTAGCAGATAATAAATAAATAAAAAAAGACTTCCTATAGGAATTCTTTCTCTTTCAACATGGATCAGACACTGCACTTATTGTTAATCTTAACAAACAGATGCATAAGTGGATTTTATGTTTTTTTAAGGGAAATAATCAACTAAATCTTTCAGACCCTATTCGTTCCTTATCATTCAAAATGCAGATCCACCTAATGCTCTTGAACACATTTAACTAACAGTGCAAGACTGATCTATACTAAGAATTAGAAGTAAAAGTTACATTACTCAATTTTTGAGATGCTGAAATTTTGCATCCCCTCCCATTAGGGAATACTGAGTTGTTTTTTTGATCAGTATATATATGAGAATTGATAGTAGCCTGTAACCACCGAACCAAAAGTTTCTAAATCCTTTACACGAAGTGACTTAATATTTCCATATAATAAGATGCTAGAAGAAATAGATTAAAATATGTGGGTTAACTGTCCCCATATTAGGACAAAGGGAGATTCAGTATTGCAAATAGAACACTACATGATCAAGAACCAGACAAGCTCAGCATGCATTTTCTGAATCGGTGCTAAAGTGGCTTGCTGGGATAAACAAAACAATTGGGTCTGAGGATGAAATGCTAAAAACTTCAGAAATATATATGGAAGCAAACTTCCTTGCAAAAGCTATACCAAGCCTTGCACATCAACGACCTCAAAAGTTTGGATGTATTACACTCTAAAATCAATTGGGTTCCAGAAATACACAAAGAAAGGGCATTTAAAAAATTCTTCACATTAATATATGTTTGTGTGCGTGCACACACACATGTACATACGTACATATATAGATATACATATATGCATGTATACTTGAATGCTAAAATTGAAGATCTCCACACACCTAGGAAGAAAAAAATGAAATATCAAAACATTTTTGTGATACCCCTGTCTCATCGATGGAGTGAGTAAAGTTTAATTGGCTTATAAGACACCACAAGCCTTATTGCTAATAACTTGGCTTAAGCATTTTGGGTCAAGTGGTTGGACTCTTTCTTCAGGTTATTAGATCAGTAGGCTTGGTGCGTTAGAAATTGAATTAAAGAGGACATAAGTCTCATGATGGATGCCTTGCAGGAAATGTTATTGGGCCTTAAGGGGGGAAAATTGTGATATCCATGTTCCACATTGATGGGGTGAGAAAGTTTAATTGGCTTATAAGATACAACCCTTGCTACTAATAACTTGGGCTTAAACTTTTGAGTCATATAGTTGAACTCTTTCTTCTGGTTATTGGATCAGCAAACTTGGAGCATTACAAATGGTATTAGAGTGGACCTAAGAAGCACGGATACGAACACGGGACATGGATACAATACAACACGGACATGCAAACACATTATTTCTCAAAAAAATAGGATACGGACACGTTAGGGACACGTTGAATTTATATAATTTTTTATATTTTTATATGACTATATAATAAAAACCTAATGTTATTTTAATTAAAATTGGTATAAAAACACACAAATTTAAAAAATATTATTAAGATATTAACATAACAAAGCCATTAAATAAAAATTAAAGAACTTCTTCATTTAATCATCAACATTCATGATTTAAGTATCCGGACACGTGTCCAGGAAATGTCCAACAGTGTCGGTGTCCGACACGTGTCTGACACGGACACGTGAGCCAAAATAAAGTGTTCGTGCTTCATAGGAGTGGACCATAGTCTCATGACGGTGGTGGTGTGGTACTCTAACTACTGTTACCTATGAAGGGACGTGTGGAGCAGCAGTGTGGTAAATCTTGTAGGGAGAATGGACCGTAAGGGAAGTAAAACTATGTCCTACATCGGCCAGAGAGGGGAAGTTATTGGGCCTTATGGGCCATGCGACAACGATGTTCCATAATTAAGGGAGGAGATTGTGATATCCATATCCCATATCGGTGGGGTAAGAAAAATTTAATTGGCCTATAAAACACCACAAGCCTTACCACTAATAACTTGTTTGAGCATTTTGGGCTGTGTGGTTGGGCCCTTACTTCTCGTTATTGGGTCAGCAGGCTTTGAGTGTTACAAATAGTATCAAAGTGGATCTTGGTCCTGTGACGAGTGCCATGACAGTGTGGTACTCTACCTGTGATTACCCATAAGGGGACACGTAGCGCAACAACATGTTGGATCTTGTGGGGAGAGTGAGACCTTAAAGAAAGTGGAGCTACATCCTAAATTTGCCAGCCATGAAAAGTTACTAGGGCTCAAGGGGGAGAGAATGTGATACCCCTGTTCCCTGTGGTTATCGATGAAGGGATACGTTGCACAGCAGTGCGGTGGTCCTGGTGGATCTTGTGGGGAGAGTAGGACCTTAAGGAGGCGAAGCTCTGTCCTACACCCACCAGCCAGGCTAGGGCTTAAAGGGGAGACATTGTGATACCCCGTCCCAGGTGGGGTGAGAAAAGTTTGATGGGCTTATAAGACACCACAAGCCTTCCTAGTACTAACTTGAGCTTAAGCCTTTGAGCCATATTGTTGGGTTCTTTCTACAGGTTATTGGGTCAGAAGCCTTAGGCCATACAATTTTTGTTAATAGAAGCGCATATCAATAGGACGTTAACATTTTCAAATTTTCACCTTATATAAAACCATTCAGACTAGTCCAAGGCTAAGCAACCAGAGTTACCCTATGCATCCACTGGCTGAATTAAATTCAATAATAATAATGCCTACTACATTTTGCTAGCAACGATGTAATAATGGAAAAATATATTTAGCATCAAGCAATAAGTACACATTAACAATCACAGCTCCTGGAAAAACAAGTTGTCTATAATCCAAGAGTGGATATTGAAGAATTAAGTTACCTGATGAGACCATGGAAGAGCTTTTCGAATCGATTGCTAATGTAAAAGGACCCATCAAGGTCCAAACAAATCTATAACTACACAATTAACTAAAAATCATCAGAAAATGACAGCAACATTTTGACAAATTTGATTCCAAAACAACAAAAAGAAACAATTAACAAACCACTGGAGGTCCGGAGCATATACATATACAGAGAGAGTACCAGTGAGCAGAGCTGTAATTCAAGTTTCTTCGGAATTGTGGGTAAGGGAAGGGATAGATAGAGCGTTTGTTTGGAAGTGTTTTCGTGCAAAGCGGTTAAATTTAGAACCAAAGAGACGAACCAATTTGGGTTTGTGGAAGTGCTGGACCAATTGACTTTTGCTGAGAATGGGCCAATGCCCAGAGATACCGTGGGAACAATTTGATCAAAATTTGAAAAATAAAAATAAAAATCAAATTACTCTATTGTTGCTAAAACTACCCTCTTTTGTGTTTTTTTGTTTATTCTTTTACAAATAATATGTTCTCAACTTGCAAGATTTTGATGATTTTGTTTTAAGCTATACAAACTTATAATGCGTAATTCACCCACTCAGATTTGTGCACTCATAGACATAAAGAGGTAGAGTCATTATAATAAATACAGACCCACTTACTTAAATCTAAATTAAGAAAAGTTTATTTAAAAAATTAATAATATATATCATTTTCCTCCTGTTTTTAAATTATAAGTTATTGTGACAACAACAATTGTAAAGTAGTGTATAGAGTTGGTGAAAGTGACATTTTCATTTTTGTGCCATGGATTGCAATTACATCACCAAATCAAAATAATTATAGTGGTTCGGACGCCCATGATTGTTATTTGGCCTATCACTTCTAATAAAAGGGTGTTTGGGACCTTAAAACTATGGTTTGGACCCAATCACAAGGTGGTGTTTGGAAGAGCTTCTCAAAATCAAGTTTTGTAATGGGGTGTACTAAATTCTAGTTGCAAAACAAAGTTTTGGAGAAGTTAAAAAAACCTGCTTCTCAAAATAATTTTGACTTTTTATAAATTTTATCTCTGAATCTGTCATGCCCTGAATTTTCACGAACCCGGGGCGCGAAGGGAACGAACAAAAAGGAAATAAATAAAGACAATTACATGCAATCCAAACACTAAACTAATTCCTGTTCCGATACTAATCCATAGGGCCTTGCCCGTTGTTCTCATAACATACAAATAAACATGAAATAGTCTATGGCTTATGCCCTTGTACAACATCAAAATACGTCCCACGGGCCAAATGTAGTTCCAAGTTCTTTCTTTCATTAAGACTTCATCGAGTCTCATGTAACAGGGTCGTCATCTGAAATATAATATCCCACAAATGGGTCAGCTCAACTGCTGGTATAATATAATGCTAATGCAAAAAATAAAATTAAGGCGTGGCATGTGTAAGTGTACATTT
This sequence comes from Nyssa sinensis, assembly GCA_008638375.1. NCBI lineage: Eukaryota > Viridiplantae > Streptophyta > Magnoliopsida > Cornales > Nyssaceae > Nyssa > Nyssa sinensis. The sequence continues at coordinate 15,671,771 of CM018043.1, read as the reverse complement.
ATATCTACATGTCATCCAATATCATCAATGCAGTACATGAATAATATGCATGACGCACCCATGCAAACTCTATGCCACACCCATGTCTCACTTTACGGTCCTTCCCCGCTGGCATGAGTACCACCTGTATGTTTCACTTTACGGTCCGTCTCCACTGGCATAAGTAGCAATGGCCGATTTTGGGTTTTTCACCGTAGGATATACACCCTCATAATGCACAGCACCAAGTGCTCAACTCACACTATGTCTCAAGGAATCACACTATGCCAATATGCTTTGATTCCAACATACAACAATGCAATCTTAACGAAGCCTTTCATCCATACATGAAGCATGCTTTAAACAATGCATTTCACTTAAAGCAATAATAACATTTAAATCACAAAATTCTTTCCTCATGTGTACATGTTATACATATTCCATTTAAGTACATGCTCAATCCACGTATTCACAATCCTAACAATTCTCGAAGAACATAAATCACATATCGTGCCAACACATAGAACATGTACATAATCATAGTCCACATTCATCACTTAACCAAACTCTCAAGGAGATAATAAGAAACACATAAATACACAAACAATCGAATAAGCATACGAACCACCAAGTCAACATGGAAATTACTCCTAAAATAATTATGTTTCTTACTTAGCAAAATATCAACCTGATGGGTTCGTCTCAATTCTAGGAAGTCGTGTTCGCTGTGTAGCTGAACTAACAGTGATAATGTAAAAGCTCAGACCGCCTTTTCCTTGCTTTTCAGTGTCCCTAAAATTATGAAATATAACTCAGTCTATTGCTACTTGAATTATGCTATTCATCAAATTTTATGTCTTTATTTCATGAGTTTCTATTTTGCTAAGGTAGACTCTACCATTAAGTCCAGAACATTGAATAAAGTCGGTTTAGGCTTTCGCGGAATTCAATTGGGACATCTGTACTGAAAAGGGCAAAACGGTCATTTTGCACTTTTACGGGTTCTTACATCCTGAGACCTCTTTTCATAAATCAGACTCTATGATTGAGTCCGGAATGCTCGAAATAATAAAAATTCACTATTTGTTTACTTTAATCGGAGTCTGTTTGATTGCTTTTTAACTTAGGGGCATTTTGGTAATTTTTAATGTTCCTACAGGACTTTTATTTTTTGGGATCTCGTCTCGCAACAAGGACCTCACCGTTGGATTCAAAATGGTCGAGATAATCAAAAGACACTAATGACTTGTCCCATTTGGACTCTGGACCATTTTGTGATATTTAATTTAATTAATTAATTTAATATTTTATTAATATTTTATTCTGGGGGGTCTAATCATAATAGTCAAAAGTTCTGGGGTCACTTTTTAATTTCTAAAAGTTTTGGGGTTAAATCAAGATTTATGGTTTTTACTATCCTCAATCCGAATAGCCAAACAGTGGCTACCCCCAAAACTGGGATAAGATATCTCTATCCTCAATTTTAATTTCAATTTTAATTTCTTGAACCTGTAACCAAACACCCCCAATATATTTTAAATTCATAACTTAAACGACGTAGCTTTGGTCACCCGTTATGTCCGGGCGGGTCGGGTCTGACCCAAACTCGAACCGACCCAAACCTAGACCTTGAACAGTCCTCCTTCTTCCCCGACTTTCCAGTAGGGTTCCGGCGCCGACAACCCTATTCCGATCGATTTTCCCCCATTTTTCAATGTTGTTCTCTTCCTCCTCTCTCAAAGATCTCAACCTTAACCCTAGTTTCCATCCAACACCTCCTAATCTTCACAAATAGGGAGTCAAACCTCTCTGGCCAAGTATTTCTTTTTGGTTTTACGCATGTTCCTTTACTGTTTTTAGTCCAAACCACCCCCACTGGTTTTCTGCACTATAGAGGAGTGTTTTCCTCCCATTTAAACAAAGCTTTAAAAAAAAAAATTCCTAAAACCCGATTATCATCTCTAACCTGCAACTAGTGATTTTCCTCTTATTTCTTAACCATTCCCACTGATTCTTTTTGAAAAATAAACTACATTTCATGCTCATTCAGATCCTATAATTTAAAATAACTAACATGCTTTAAATTTTTAAAACAGAATTGAACCACTCACCTTTTTTCTCTAATTTCTTCCTTGGATCTTCCCCATTTCTCTTCTGTTTCCTTTCTTCTCCAACTTCTGGATATCAGAACTCCCTTTCTCAGTTTCTCACTTGATCTCTTTCCCTCTGTTTTCTCCCTAACCCAACGGATACTCCTAATACACACACATAGATATACACATATATCACCTCACGCAAGGCCAGCTGCAACCCCCTATTTCTCTATCTTCCAACACCTCTTTCTGCTTTCTTTCTTGTCCCATGCAGAAATGCAACTTTGCATTAAATGCATTGCTTGTATTTTTGGTTTTCCATATATATATTATATTACACGCACACACACATAGCCACCTGCACACACACACACACACACAAGTTGTCTTGCACCCACACTTGTGATATATATATATATATATATGTTTAAATACATGTACATATATATAACATATAATATTTTACACATATACATACATATACCATACACCATTGTACACATTTCATACATACACACATTTATTTCACACATTTATTTAAATAAAAATTTTATTCCAAAAAATATTTATTTATTTATTTTATTTTTGGATCTTTACAGAATCTACCACTTGCACATTATTCAATATATATAATATAAAGAGTAAAAAGAAAAAAATCACAGTTGGAATCACTTTTACATAATTTTTACCAAACAACAAACTGATTATATTTTTTAGAATACATTCCTCAATAATCAATTCTCTAAAAGCAAGTCTCCAAAATTTGAAATCCCTTTAAACGAGTTCTAAAGTCATACAAACCATCATCATAGACTTAGATTGAAGTGCTACAAACCATCATCATGGAATCATATTATGAAATAGCTATTCTCTTCCTGAACGCCTAGGCTTTAGCTAACAATAGCCATATTACTTTGAGGACAATATTTTTTATGCTTTGAGACTCCAATCTTTTGTTTTCTTCTGTATTTTTGCAAAAAGGCAATCAATGCAAGAACCATTTGGCTAACATGGATGTAAGCAAAAAAAGAAGCTTGTTCTATATAATTGTCATAGAGTCAAAATATATCACAATTTTTTCACCTGTGCTATGCAAAGTCTCCTGCAACTTAGTTAGCCAACCACAAAACCTCGACAAAGGCTTTCCACACTCGGAGTTTGAACGACACACTTAGTTTGTAGAGACTAAGGCACACTCACACAATAAAAGGAGGCAACCATACTCACAAAGCCAACACAGTCCTTTCAGGAAAACACCCCAACCTTTATTTTTTAATAAGAACAAGGAAACCAGTTAAGAGATGTAGACACAACAGTTTTCTCTCATAGATTGGTCACCCTTTCTAGTTCTCTACAACTCTAGCATAAAATGATTAAATAGACTACACCCACACACAAGCACAACCCCTACAATTAAGGGTTGTAGACACAATAGTCTTCTCTCATAAATTGGTCACCCTCTCTAGTTCTCTGCAACTCTAGCATAAAATGATTAAATAGACTAAACCAACACACAAGCACAACCTTTATAATTAATACCCTTATGGTTTGTTGGCACCAACCAGTATTAGCCACACAAGGCCTTACAGTTGATAATCCCAACTATTAGATGTGGTGGAGCAATCAACGATTTCCACATATGAATGACAACCCCAACTAATAGGTTAATTTTTTCATGTAGAATTTTTCATATAAGGCTTCAAATAAATCCAAGCAACCACTTTTATTTTGTTGTCTTCGGCCATAGAGTGCCATTAAAGCACTAGGTGGTTTTCCTAACAATTGTCGTCTTGTAGCTATAGATTGACCCACTTTACAAAATAGTTATTACGATCTGCCCAAAGATAACTCTCTTATCTTGTGCCAGCCTATAACTGTCACCAGCTGCTCTATCCTTGATATAGCTACACATAACCATAAGCTAGTCATGTGTTAAGCTTACTCATTAAACCAATGTGTCACGCCCTGGGGTCCCAAAAACCTGAGGATGACCTGTAAATCAAGGTCAAGTTAAATAAACAATTTCTTGTGCATTCCAACCACCCTATGATTAGCATATTCTTACTTAAATTTTTGATAACATGTATATAATCATTCACACTTCATCCATACAACCCAAATGTTTACATATTTCATCTCCAAAGTGTATTCATCTTGAGATTTCTATTTCTAACTCAAAATAATATGAGTTCTATTAAGGCTTCCAAGCCTTCACATCAACATAAAGAGACCATAAGACCCTTTTATATTCCCAAAAATAAACAAAAGAAAAAAAAGAAATTTATGAATTCAGTTATATCTAAAATAAACAAAAGAGTCAAAAAAAAGTGTCATTCCAATCCATGTCATCAAGGCGCCAGCTCATTGTTGTGTTACTTACATCTAGTAGGGATCAAAACAACAACCCTAATAGAAATTATAAAATATGAAAAGTTAAGACGGTACAATGTATAGGCATGCGAAATGTGAAGTGTCAACACAAGTGTTCAACTAACATACATACATACATATCAATAGGTTATTCATCATATTTTCCAACATTGCAAACTGTCAACCCAACCATAAAAAGAACATAACAATGTGTAGATAGAATGATCATTATATAATCAAACTTTAGTGCATGTGAAATAATTTACCATTCAAGCTTCAAGTTATTCCTCTCACTTAAATATAATTACTTCGTCAATTCACTTAATGGCCCTCGAAAAAGTCTAGTACTTCACGAGCTATTAACTCATTGGCTATATATTTTCACTTGTGTGAGGTTACGATTTGCAACTGAAGAGAAACACAATCATCATCACAATATATTCCGGGTCTCTAATGTGACCTCACAACGTGCCGCTCTTTCTTGTCCTTCAACTTGTTCTAAGGATTAATTATCAACATTCTTATCTTCCATTTCCATTTTCATATTTCATCTTTTATTAATGTTTTCCACTTCATTTACTAACATGCCCAAAGTTCACGTCATTTCATTATTCATCACAAAACACAACAATGATGACACAACTTCATAACTTTCAACAATCCAATCATTTAACTCAAGTATGGAAATACACACATACAAGGCATTTAACAATTTCATCATTCATCACAAAGATATATCAATACTAGTGAAATCAAGAGATTCAACATTTCATTATAATCCAAGGCATGAGAAATATAGTAAAATATTACATTGTAGAGAAAAAACCTCAAGATAAGAATAATGTATTATGCTTCACATGGAAAACACCCAACTTTTAACAAAGGTTAGAATCCCTACCTCCAAACAAGTGTGGATTTGTGTATGGAGAGAGAAATTTCAAGATATTGGCTTCAATCCTTGCCCACAAACCTTAAGAAAGATTTTACACTAACCTTTTATTCTTAAAGAATCTTGAAATCCTAACTTTTCAATCGGTAAAAATTCTTCTTATACTTGAATCCTTATGCTATGATGTGTTTACAAGGCTTAGAGATCTATAAATGCTCAAGAAATACTCTAACCCTAACTTTTCTCTTGTCTAGAAAGAGTTTGGAAAAGAAGAGAAAGTGAAATTTATGCATAATTATTTTTTAGCCCGCAACTTAAAAATGTTACGTCGTATGCTTGTTCGAACGAGTTTCCTTCATTCAAACGAGTGTCAAATGAGTATCAAATAATGGTCACAACAGACTTTCGGGTGCTCGTTCGAACGAATAGCCCATTCTTTTGAACAAAGTATCATCAAGTTTTTACCTTTTCAATTTATTCCACATGTATCATCACACTCCATATTAAATTGTTTAAATTCTTTCCATCTCATTATTATGTTCATGAAGTTTATTATCATACACAACTAACATTATCCATTATTTATTCATTTATTTATTTTTCAATTTTATGAAACGTTACACAAAGTTTATGCCAAACCATACCACATGGCATGGTCTTAATCCATAAACCATCACTATTATGTGCCCACCATGTGCTGCCACCTTTAGCCAAAATATGGCTTGGTCTTTGTCACCACAAAGCCCCCACAAGCCACTAAACCACCTTGCCCTATAGGTGCTAAGGTTATGTGCACATATGGGCATGACTTGGTGCCACCCTATGTGCAATACATAATTATAGAAATGCCATTACATGTCAACTTCACTTTAATTGCAGTCTTGCCATTATGCCCACTTAAGCCCCAAGCTAGTTGCCACAAGCTGCCTCATGGGTCATGCCTTGTCTTCAGCTACCATAAGGCATACCTAATGCACACATAGTTTCCTATAAGCTTGCCCAACCAATGCCGTAGGCCATTTGGATGTTTCCCACATGTTTATCTACACAATAAATCCACTTAAGTGAGCCCCAAAGGCTATCTTCTTTAAAGCTATGCCACCAAGGGTCATTTGGGGTCTAATAAGTCATGGCTAACCCATAGCCTACGATGCCACCTAAGTATACCACCACCCTTAGGAAAGAAGGGTGCCACACCCCTCTCTACATATGTTAGACACCAATTCCTAGTTTTGACATGAGTAAACACGCCTATGTGCAAGTCTACCTACATGTCTTTAACATTGACACCATTACCCCCTTACAAATGCTAAAGTTAGAATTACCTATCTGATAGGAACTGTCACGACCCAGATCTCAAAGACCCGACTGTGATCATCAAAACCCGACATTCACCATTACTTTAATACCAAGTTGTCACGTCCCAAAATCTGAAGTCATGACTTAAGGTCATTAGAACCCTATCTAAAAGGTAATTTGGCAAGTCTTAAATAAGTTCATTAATATCAGTCATGTTGTCTTTAACCTTCAAAGTATAAATGGTTCATTTTTCCTTTTCAAGCATTTTCATGATCCAAAATGAGATTAAATGAAAATGAGTCTCATTGGTTCAATAATCTAGGTCTTACCAACTATGGCAACACACAACCGGTGTTAGATTGAATCAATCAATAAGTGATAAATAATTGTAAAGTCATTGTAACTAGAGCTAATTCTAACTACTCGCATATAGGTCCACTGATACTTTTATATATATATATATATATATATATGAATAGTAAATCAATAAGGGCATAGACACCCTTTACACAAAAGATACAATACACACATCACTATAACATATTCATGTAGTATCAATATAACTCTAACTTAATCAACATCCATCTTCTAACTTTTTGTGTGACTGCCATTCTCATGAATAACAAAGGTGAGAAATAATTCTTAGTAGAGTTTCCTAAAATAAATAGTACATAAAAAAGTAACACAAATCCTAGTATGAAAATTTATACATCATTCAACACAATAACAACCTCAAAAACATTCAATAATCGTAATGGTTAATAGATATAAACATATATATTAACATATATTCTAATGAATCTCAAAATATAACAAGCCACCATCCGATCTCACACTGGATCCCAAATACATATCAATAATCCCTACATACCAAATAACTTGCTTATCTAATTTGCTTGCTCATCAAGCATTAAGTTTAGTCATTCATCAATAGAATTCATTATGAGCCATTGGATCAAACCTCTTTACTTATAAATAAAACCCATTTAGATACCATAATCAAGGACAGAAAAATTAGTAGCCAGATGCTGTTGCAATAATTCTCTCTCTATATTTCTTCTTCCATATTTTTGAAGTTTTGTTATACACAAGTCAAGGTTCTACACAAACTTTATTTCATACAAGCTTTATTCTACACAAGCTTTGTTCTAAACAAGCTAGATTTCTACTCCGTTCAAGATGAAGTACTACACAATCCACGGTTCAACATTAAGGAGTTCAAGAACAAGCCTTATCTAATTCAACACAAATAATCAGGTACGCTCCCTCAAACCCTACCTTTTCTCTTTTTTTTAATTCAATTCATCCTATCACTCTTGATAGAATCAATTGAATTGGAGAACTACGTTGCCTTTGATTTCGTTATCTGAACGGATGCGTAGAATGCCTCATAAGCCCGAATTTACTCTTTCCCTTCATCTTATTTACTTTATGTCTTTTACTTATTTTTTTCATGTTATCACTCTCTCTCTACTCTTCTCTTTTGATTTATTTATTTCATGTCTTTTGTTTACTTTATTCGTTCATGCAGTTATTATTACTATCTTTATCATTTATATCATGGAATTTACGCCTTGTGGATGAACACTTGAGGCCAATCCATTTAGACTGGGCGGGATGGGTGCCTAACCTGTAAAGATTTGAATTTTTGAAGCAATTTTTTTTTTAAATATATTTTTTTTAATATATGTGTTGTGTATGTGTAAGTATGTATAATGAAACATATATATATATATAATATGCATGTATGTTGTGTATGTTATATATGTGCATGTGTATATACATATATATGTGCTCAATGTAATGTATGTGTGAGTGTGTATATATATATATATATATATATATATATTTAAAAAGGAAATGCGTGTGGGTGTGCTGCTGTGTTCAACCGTGTGTGTGTGTTGTGTGTATAATATAATATTTAAATATATATATATATATATATATATATATCTCTAATGTCAACTTGCATTAAATGCAAGTTGTGGTGGACAGGGAGGAGAGTCAGAAAGGGGAGTGGGAACAGAGAGAAATAGGATGCTGCAGGTGACTTTACGTGTGGAATGGTGTATATATCTATGTGTATCGGTTGGGTGTGTGCATGGGATAGAGAGAAAGTCAGAGAAGGGAAAGGCTGAATTAGGGGAGTCGTGAAGCACTGAGAGAGTCAGAAGCTTGGACCTAAGGGGAGGAAAAGGAGAAGAAGAGGGAGAACTACACCAAGGAATTCAGAAAAGAGGTAACCGGTTGGTTTCTGTTTTAATTTCTTTAAGCATGATAGTTAGTTTGAATGTTAGGACCATGTTAAGCATGAAATGTGGTTTATTTTGCAAAATGAATCACTGAAAAAGATTAAGAAATGAAAAAGAAAACTTAAGTTACAGGTAGGGGCGATAATACGGGTTTCACGAATTTTGTGTTCAAAACTTTGTTTTAAGTTTGAGAAAATGACCCCCATTAATGCAGAAAACATTTGGGATTAAAATTGGGTTCTAACAGTGACTTAACAGTCATAAAAATGAGAAGAGATGGTTGGCCGAAAAACTGGCCGGAGGGGTTTGACCCTCTATTCGTGAAGATCTAGCACATTAAATCCAAAACGAGCACTGGATATGAGATCCCTATGAAAAATGGAAGGAAATGGCATTTGGAAAATCGAAAAAATCGACCGGAAATGGGTTGCCGTCGCCGGAGATGGCGACGGAACCCTAATGGCTACTCACCGTAATATCGAGGGGGACGATGAACAATGTCCCCCCCCCTTGCAGCGTCGTTTGGGCCTCTCTTTCTTTTAAAATTTTGGGGCTCTTAGTGGGCTGAGTTAATTTGGGCCAAGGAAAGAAAAAGAGAGAGGGGAAGAAGAAAGTGGGCTTAAAGGGGGCTGGGCCCAATCGTCAAAATCAAAAATAAATAAATAAATAAATAAGGGGGGGATTACACAGAAAATGCGGTTAAGGAGGATCGAACCGTGGTGGCGCGTGTGGAAAAGGGCACGTGTGACCAAGTTGACAGGACAATCCCGTGTCAACTTTGGTGCAAATATATATATATATATATATATATATATATTATAACTTCATTTAATTAATTAGATTAAATTAAATACCCCGAACTGGCCCAGAGCCCAAATTAGACAAGTCATATATGTATTCTGACTATCTTGGACCTCTTGAGACCAATGATGAGGTCCGTAACGTGAGACGAGGTCCCGAAAAATAAAAGTCCCGTAATAACATTAAAAATAACCAAAATGCCCCTGAGTTAAAAATGCAGTCAAACGAACTCCGATTTAAGTAAACAAATAGTGGAATTTTATTATCTTAACCATTCCAGACTCAACCTTGGAGTTTGATTTGCAAAAAGAAGTCTCGGGATGTAAGGACCCGTAAGGGTACAAAATGACCATTTTACCATTTTCAGCTCGGATGTCCAAATAAAATTCCAAGAAAGCCTAAACCAACTTTTTTCGACGTTCCGGACTTAATAGTAGAATTTATTTTAGCAAAATAGAAACTAATAAAATAAAGACATAAAATTTGATGAATAGCATAATTCAAGTAGCAAATGAACTAAGTTACATTTCGTGATTTTAGGAATGCTAAAAGGCAAGGAGAAGGCGGTCTGACCTTCTACATTCCTACTGTTAGTTCCGCTACGCTACGAGTACGACTTCTTGGGTTGAGACAAACCCGTCAGGTATGATATTTTGCTAATGTAAGAAATGGGGTTAAGTTTAGGGATACTTTATGGGTGAATTGATTGATTTATTTGCTTAACTGTTGTTTGGGAATTATTCAGATTATGATTATTTGATGACTTGGAATTGGTTGTTTACGTGTTTTGTGTTTCTTACATTCTTGAGAATTGGTAAAGTGACGAATGTGATTATAACCACATGATTAGATTGATAGAATGAGGTATGCATTCATGTGGAATAAGTTGGTGATTTAAATATTATTGTTGCTTCGAATGTGGTATATCATTGAAAGCATGCTTCATTGAGATTATGTTGTTGTGTGATGAATGCAAGGCATATTGGCATAGGGTGAATTCCTTGGACACATGGTGTGAGTTGAGCACGCGGTGCTATACATTATGAGGATGTAGATCCTGTGGTGAAAAACCCAAAATTGGCCATTGCATTGGTACCTGATCCATCAGGGGGAGGCCCGTAAAGGGAATTGGTACTCTAGTCCATTGGGGCGAGGCCCGTAAAGGAGACATGAGTGTGGCATTGAGTGCATGGGTGTGTCATGCATACTTTTATTACATTATATTAATGGAATTGGAAAGCATTTAGAGATAAATGTACACTTTGTACATGCCACGCCTTAATCTTGTTTCTTGCATTAGCATTACATTGTACTAGCAGTTGAGCTGACCCATTCGCGGGACATCATATTACAGATGACGCTCCAGAGACTTGAGACTTTAGGAAGTCTTAGAGCATAGAGGAGACAAGAGTCATGGAAACCTTGGGCCCGTGAGGCGTATGTTGATATTGTATCAGGGCATAAGCCCCAGACTATTTCATGTTTATTTGTTGTTATGAAACAATGGGCAAGGTCTTATGGATTGTAATGGAACAGTGAATTGAATTAGTGTTTGAAATGCATGTGATTGTACTTTATTTATTTCCTTTTCGTTTGTTTCCCTCGCGCCTTGGTTTCATGGAAATTCGGGGTGGGGCATAACCCCTTCCCATCTTATACCTCAGCTCCCAAATTCGAAATTATATGGTTCATTGTAAGACTAGTTTGCTTTACTTTGTTTTGACCCATGTCAAGGGGTTTAGAATGTAAATAGGACCAAAGCAATGTAATTTTAATTTTTTTTGCTATTTACTTTACATATATTCTTCATAGGTTGTACAAGATTTGCTTGTTATTTAGCCTAAAACAAGCTAGCAACTCCATTGTATATTAATGTAAAGCCCAATTTGAAAAAAAAGGGCATTCCTCTTGCACCTCGAGAGAGAAGACAAAAGCCAAGGTTGTTTGTCTTTTCCGTCGCTTGCGCTCACACCTTGGATACGCACATTTTTAAATTTAATTTGCTATAAATCTAAGTTAAATAGAGGAGAAACATTTTTTGTAATTTCCATTAAGAACTATTTCACATCCAGAAGAATTTACCCTAAAAGTAGGTTCACTTTTGAACCATTTCTCATGAAAAACTAGTTGCACCTATTCTAGTGACCAAACGGTCCAATTTGGGCACCTTATCAGGCCACTCGCTTAGGTCAGGCCAAGCCCGTTACTGTACAAAACCTACTAACCCATTTTTGATTTATAAATAGTAGCCTAGTTCTTTATTTAATTGTTCTAGCCCAAAAGTCTTTTATTTGGTCCTATGATCCATCTAACTAAAAACCCAGCCCAATGCTCATGTTTAAGTCCCAGCTTAAAAACCTTGGCCTAGCCCACACGACCCATAACCCTAGAAGACTTCGTTTGAAGACGATCATTATAGATTGTCTTCCCAAATAAGAACAGTGGCGCATAGGTGAAACCCGAAACACCCCTACCCATTTTTGTCACAGTATTCCTCACTTCTTTCATTTCTAAACTAATCTAAACTTCATAGGGGACATTTTTATTTCTTTAAGGTTAATCAAAACTTATTCTATTATGCATCTTTTTCATTACACCAGTAAAGGATAACCCATTGTATAATTTAGATTTTTGTTATTTTTCCTTCATCAAATCTTATTCCAAGTGCATTAAAGGTACATTAAACTCAAGAGCAAAGGTTGAAATGAACTCTAAGGCACTAAACAACCCATAGGTTGAGAAATCCAAATTTTGACATTTACTTATTTCATATAGAATAGGGTCTCATACACATCAATACATGCACACATATACTTGTATATTCTACATTCACTATGTACAAGAGATAATATAGCATTAAGCAATGATAAAAAGAAAGTCACATAGTAGACCCACCATGGTGGCTCTTCAATGGTGGTTCACCATATATGTACTAGTTTATCATGCATGTGCGCCGTAAAATCAATTATCTCAAAATCCCACCAAACTTGGTAGGTTACCTAATTTTGATGCTTAGATTCCAAATATGTTATCCATGTCTCCAAATTATATATCTAAATCTTTTTATTTATCAGTGTTTCAAATTTGACTATGTGGCTCTTTTATGACCCACACAAGTTCGAATAAAACGCTACAATTACATTTTGAGTCCCTAGTGTCATACTTATTACTAATTAACTAATTTCATAATTAATTTAGCACATTTTATTTAAATTAATTGTTTGAACCATATCAAAATGAGAAAATTACCAAAATACCATTTGGAAATATTTTGGGAGATTATAAGAATAGACACTAGCTTGTCCAAAACTCTACTAAAAATCCAAATTGCTACCAAGTCATGTCAGCCTTTCTTGACTCCATTTAGGGGTGTCAATCGTGTCGTGTCGTGTCAAGGTAAGAGTATTATACTATATGGGTCAACCCGAACACGACACGATTAATTAATCGTATCAACTTACTCAATCCTAACACGACCTGTATAATACACGGGTGATACGACACGACCCGTATAACCCGTTTATTAAACAGGTCATGTTAAAATATGAATAACACGACACGACCCGTATTACCCGTTTATTAAACAGGTCATGTTAAAATATGAATAACACGACACGACCCGTATTACCCGTTTATTAAACAGGTCATGTTAAAACACGAATAACATGACCCATTTAAATTGTATAACCTGTTTTCATAATAAAATTACTAGATAAAATCCAATTCATTCATTTTTAACACATTATAGTAATAATAATAAATTCACCACATAACCATATATCGTAACATCATCCAAAAATGTCAAATTAATATAAACCAAAACCACAACCACAAGTCTATAACCATCATAGCATTATCCTAGGTTTCAAATTAATACAAACCATACTAATAAAAGTAGGAACAAGTTCACACCAGCCTATTACTTAAAAAGGTTAAGTAACCTGTACATGTTCCAAATGTACCAAAATATAGTTTAAATAAATCTCTTAAAAAAACTATTATCAACACCACATATCTTCCAGATCTTCTTTCCAAAACCTCTCATTCCCACTTACAAAAAGGAAATCTTCCAAATCTTCTTTCCAAAACCTCTCATTCCCACCTACAAAAGGAAATCTTCCAGATCTTCTTTCCAAAACCTCTCATTCCCACCTACAAAAAGGAAAGGGTTATATGATAACAATCAGTGTAACTAGTTTAAATTTAAAACATATGTTTTTTTTTTAAGAGAATAAAAGAAAATTTTGAAACATTAACAGTTAGAAATAATAGTTTTACTAACTAAATTTTTCTACTCACCGAGCATCAAGTTTCAAGATTTACTTCATTTGAACACTCAGCTGATCCATCTTCATTTGAACACTCAGCTGATCCATCTTCATCTTTATTGATGTTCAAATTCATCATATCTTCAATGAGGTCATTCGAGTTTACTTGAGAAGCTATTATAGAACAAATAAAAAAATTAAAAGTAAGAATTGTAAAAAAATTATAATTATAATTAATAATTTTTATTTGTTACCTCCTCCATACAACCAATCTCTAGTACAAACTAACGCCTCCACAATATCAGGCTTTCAAGAACTACGATATTGATCAAGAACTTGACCACCAACACTAAAAGCGGATTCAGATGCAACAGTAGAGATAGGAACGGCCAAGATGTCCCGAGCCATTTGAGCAAGTACGGGATATCGATATTGATGAGCTTTCCAATATGCAAGAACATCAAATGTTCCATCGCTTTTAATTTTTGGCTCAAGTAAATATAATTCCAATTGAGTTTTTTGAGCGCTAGACATAAACTCTTGACTCTCAAATGTTTCAAATTCCTGCATTAGAGATTAGAAATATATTAGGATAAAAAAAATAAGACATTCATTAATGAAAAATCTAATAGAAAGAAAAACAATGCAAGAAATAAACTCGTAAAATACATGTTGGTATTAGATTGCATGCACCCAGATATACAAATTTGGAAGGGAAGTATAATGTTACCTTAATAAAATCTATGTCATCTTTTTCATGATCCGAGCCATAACTATAAGCACCATCTTGAGAAGTGAATGAGCTTGATGAAGAACCTTTGGAAGATTTACGCATATACTCATCAAAAAGAGAGAACAATTTGTTCCGAACATGTGTTAATTGATTGGAACTATCACCATAGAGCTTGTTAAAAGAGAACTCTATAAATTGAATCTTATAACGAGGATCAAATATCACAGCAATAGCCAAAATCAGATTGAATTCCGACCAATATTTCTCAAACTTTCCAAACATTTGTGTTGCCATTCTACGCAAAAAACCATCATAACTTTGCTTTTCGTGAGTCAAACTTAATTGACGCTTAAACACAAGTGGAAAAAATAAGTTTGCCGTAGGATACTTCATCCCCGAAAAAAGGCAAGTAATATCATAAAAAAGCCTCAAAAACTTGTGAATCTTTTCCACTTTACCCCGTTTCTCTTGAGATGGACAATGCTTGAAATTAGAGTCACTTAATTGCAAATGACAAAAAGCACGGCGATAATAAAGGGTACTTCCAAGCATAAGAAATGTTGAGTTCCATCTTATTGGAACATCTTGTCACAAAGCTTTGCTAGAATCCAAGGAAACTTGTGCAACACATTCCATGAATTTTTTTTTCCTAGATTGTGATCCCTTAACATACTTAACACACTCTCGAATCTTGTCAACAGACCCATCAATTTCTTTCAATCCCTCTTGTACAATTAAATTAAGAATATGAGCACAACAACGAATATGAAAAAAGTTACCATCACATAAAAGTGCATCTTTCAAACTAAGTCGAGTCTTTAACAATTCAGCAGCCACATCATTTGCAGAAGCATTATCCAAAGTAATGGAAAATATATTGGTCTCAATCCTCCATTGGCACAACAAATTATGTATTTTTTCTACTAAAGAAATTCCATTGTGTGGAGGAGGCATGCAACAAAAATTAATCACTCTCTTTTGCAATATCCAATCTTTATCAATAAAATGAGCAGTGAGACACAAATAACCATCAGTGACAATCGAGGTCCACAAATCAGAAGTCAAACAGATTCTACCAGGACATAACTGCATAAGGTTAGAAATCCTATTTTTTTCTCTCTTATATATCTTCATCACATCTGCTCCAGCAGTGTTTCTACTAAAACTTTTGACATCCATACACAAGTAACTAAAGACATCTCTAACGGCCTCATATTCAACAAACTGGAACGGAAAATCATGCCTAACAATTGCAATTGTGATCAACTCTCGAAATTTTTCTTGATTAAACTTAAGACTCCGTGCAGACATAGACCCCTCAGTTCGGGATATAAGCAATTGACCTACATCATCGGTATATTTTCTAACACAACTTTCCATATGCCTCTTAAGATTTTCAGTACCATATTTACTATCACAAAGATAACAAGATCCACACTTCTTACAATTACATTTCTGTTTTCCATCTGAATCTAAAGGAAGTAAGTCAAAGAAACTCCATACCTCATAAGTTAATTTTCAATGGCGTTTCTTAACTTTGGAAGTTTGAACATCTTTTTCACTTTCCTGTTCTACACAATCAATTGATCTTCCATTTGTCAATTCAATGCTCACTTCAATGTCATCTTCTTCATTGTCAATATTAATTGCTTCTATCTATCTATAAAATAAAAATACAAAAAATATTGTAAGAAACAAGATGAGAAAAATAAAACAGAACTGCAATATTGCAACAATTATGAGATCACATTTCACATTTCCATTGCCTTTTCCTGCTTCTGCTTTCCCTACTGGCAACTAGGGGCAAACTTCTAAAAGATGTTATACGGCAGACATATAAATTTGGTACAAGATACAAATGTTCAGAAGTGATTTCTTTATTAATATATAAATTTGGTACAAGATACAAATTTCGAAAGACCCTATTTTAAATAATTATATTTTTAATTTACTATAATTATTTTAATATTTAAATAAAAGTATTTTTAAAATTTTTAAAATTAATAAATAAAAGACTCGTTCACATGAGTTGATAAACACTGCCCAATTTCCATAAGTTGTTCCAATGGTCTCGTTTTAATGAACTCATGTCCTTTGTAAATAATAATTGATGGACTAAATTTTTTTTTTTTAAAACAAAGACCAATAATGTAAAAAATACATTGATTTAAAATTAGCTATAAAAAAACTATTATAAAGAATATTATGAAATCATATAAATCATAGCCAATGTATGATAAAAAGGTGATTATGAGACTACTTCAAGATACAATTACTAATTTACAGAAACTATACTTCAAGAGGTTATGGAAGTTTTGAGACTACTCAGAGTCCCTTGCTAAGCAATAGAAGTTCAGACCAATGTAATTAACTACACATCACAAAATGTATAGCCCCATAAAATGAAATGTATACTGCAACCTTTCCCGATAACACTATTAACAATGACGACAAATAGGGAGAAGCCAACCAATAATACAACCCATGATAGAGCAGGTGAAATATTGAAGGAGCATCATTACAGTCATAAATAAGAGGGAAACATTTCATTGCAGAACACAGATTTCTTCCAACGGCACATATGAAAATAACAGAGCCAGAGAAAAATAAGAATCGAAACAGCAGTAGCCAGTAGCGAAATCATTGGAGAAAAATACCAACAGCAGAAGGCCATACCTCGATCTAGCGTTCTTCAACAACACTCACCGCAATCGGCAATAAGCGAGGAAGAATTTTTGGTTAGATAGATGCAGCTGAGAAGAGAGATCAAAGATGCGGCGATTGAGAAGAAGAGAGATCAGAGATGCGGCTAAGAAGAATGAGAGATCAGAAAGGTTTTAATTTTTGGTAAAGAGATGCGGCTGAGAATAGGTTTTTCTTTGTTTGTATGTAATTTACAAAATTAACCTTAGGTAATGAATGGATTAGACAGGTTAGACGGGTCTATATTAAATGGGTTTGACACGAATAATTAAACGGGTCAACCCGATGATAACCCGAACACGACACGTTTATTAATCGTGTTACACGAGTTGACCCGTTTATGACCCGAACCCATATAAGCTCAACCCAAACCCGCTAATTACGTGTCGGGTTCAAGTCGTGTTATCGTGTCGTGTCAAAAATTGACACCCCTAACTCCACTTAAGAATCTTTAAATAAGGCATGACATGCCTCCCCATGCACATGCCAACACTTAACCATTCATTGCTAAGGCATGGCATGCCTTCCCATACTCATGTTAACCAGGTCAACTAAGTTAAGGGCCAACAATAATCCTCTGCCTTATATGTCTAGCCCTCTTTTGGTTGATTTAGCCTCTGTTATTTCTAAGATAACCTCTTTTGAAGGATTCATGTCTTTCCTGGTATAAAAAAATTTATCTTTTTAAATATATATATATATATTTATGTATGTATATATATAATTCCAATTTTTACACCAATCACTCCATCTAAATTTCATGTTAAACTTTCATCAAAGTGTTACATGCCTTCTAATACACAAAAAATAATGAAATATAACTCAAAACTAGGCTAAATGGGCAATTTATCCTCCATAATAGTTAAGGGATCAGTTGGGACATTAACGACCTAATTAATCAATGATAATCCTCTCGCACATAAAATTGTTTTCCATATCCTACTAATCTAAGAGGACATATACAACTCGCCCCTAAAACTTTAAATATATTTAACGATGGGTCTTAATGGGAGAATATACTTCTCTAGAAGCAAAGCAACACAAACTCCTTTGTTGTGACCTTCAACCATGGAAGTTTTCCTAATAGCACACGTTTCACATTGAGAATGACACTGTAAACCTCTTTGATACAACATCAACAAGATTTCCACTAGCATCTCTAAGGATTACAACAAAAGTAGTTTTTTAATTCTCCTAGGCCTAAAAAATTCTAAGAAGGCCTCATCGCAATGTTTCTAAGTCATTTGAATGACTTTTAAACCCATAAGGACATTTTTTTAATTTTATTAGACAAGTTTCACATCTACTAAGACACCATCTTACAAAACTGACCTTGAAATTGGATTCAGAATGTCCAAAAATCCTGAGGATACTTTTTTTATATTTTATTAACACTTTTAGATATTTGTCCCATGCCTAGAGGCATAATCGTAATTTTACATATTCATATGGGACCAACTTCATTTTTCTGTTTCATTAATTTGATATCATATTTAAATTTCGAGCGTCCAAAAACCTTGAAAACGCCTCTTCTAGATTTAATTATGCATTCAATTGTTCAATCTAAGTCTAAAGGTATAATTATCATTTTATCAATCTAGGCATCGTATTTGAATTTTAAGCATCCAAAAATTTTGGACTAGCCCTTTCCAGATTTTACTTTGCATTAGAATTTATCCTTAGAGACATTTTCATAATTTTACATATTTATGTAGGACCACCCCGAGTCTCCGAATGTCCAAACCAATCTTGCAATTGAGTCTGGAATGCCCAAAAACTTTTACAATGCCTCTTCTCGCATTTTAATTGGTCTTATTTTCAATTTTACAAACAAGTGGGTCTTTATGTAATTTCCTCAAATTTGTCCACTGGTTTGTAATTATTTCCACTAATTCAACCCCTTTTGTAATTTTAAGAGTTTCAATTTTTAATCCCTATAACCAAACAAGATAATTTCCATTTAAATCTCAATTTTTGGAATAGGGATAACCCTATGCCAGATTTCGTCCTCAAATAGCAAATAACATAGGGCTTATGTCCAAATAGCCCTACTTGAAACCGTGTAGCCAAACAGTCCGTAAGACCAAGTGTCAACTGGGTCGACCCAGGCCCAACCTAGATTTCTGACAGCATAACCCAGTTTGATTGACCCGATTTGACCGTTGATTGCCGACATCAATCTTCGATCACCTTCTTCGGCGAGTTCGCCAGAAACCTAATTTTTTCAGTTTATTTTCCTCCAATTTTCTTTTTAGTTTTTTGTCATTTTCCTCCTACATTCCATTTAAAATCTTCCCACACAAAATCAAAACAAAATTCAATGATGAAAAGGCCAAGAAAAGTGGAGTTCTAGTGAGGCCCGACTTTTCGGCAGCTCATTGTAACTTCGTTTTCCAACACCAACCTATCCCCTTTTTTATCTTGATCTCTTTTATGATTTGAATGGGACCCCTAGCAACCCGAACCCATCATTCAAACTTAGGAAATCTTCAAGATCTCGAAACCCAAATTTATGCATATAAATATATACATATTCATATACACACATTTATATAGGCACACACATATATCTTTACACATGTATAGTGGCAAAGGGTGAAAGAAAACATCTATAAAAGGCTAGAAATTTTCCTACCTCTTGTTGCCAATGTTGCCGTTAGAGAGAGAAAGTTTGGTGCTCTCTCATAGCTGCCACTGTCCAGCCTCTATTATGCCTCTCTATTCCTCTTCCTAGTCTTTCCTTCTTTTCTTTAAACTATGTGTGCATTCGCATACCTTCACATACACACACAACTCAACTCACACACTCACCTCATGACTCTCTCTTTCTCTCTGTGCCAAGCACACACACTCAGAACTTTCCTTCCTTTTTTTTTTTTTTTTTTTCCTGTGCATGTATATGTGAGGCACACAACACACACATACCTAACTAAGAGGGGAAAAGAGAGATATAGGAGAGGGAGAAGAGGTGTGGTCTGCCCAAGGAAGGATAAATATGCTTTAAATCCCATCCATGTGTACTCACCCACCTTTTTGGTTCCCTTATGGTAGACAAGCACTCCCAACAATGGAAGTTTTCTTGTCCACCCAAAAGATGACATGTGTCCAAGTCTAGAAATGTCACGTCCCGAAACCAATGAGGCCCGGGTGTGAGGTGAGTGACCCCTTTTCGAGTCACTCTAAGGTGATATAATTGAATGTAAATGAAGTTAAAAGACTTGAATTATCCCTAAGAGTTCATATAAGACCAATCATATAAAAAAAAAGGCGACCCGAAAGTCAAATCGGGAAAAGGATTAGTGTTGCCCTCTAGTGCCGATTGGCACACTAAGAGGGCGGTTTCCCACCTCCCAGTGCCGATTGGTCCTCATGGAGTGCCGATAGGTCCTCGGTCCCCTGCCCTAACCTACTTTAGAAAATTCTCCTATTTTATCTTCTTTCCTCAAATCAACCTGATTCTTTAAGGGTTTTAAACATACATTTTCATTTCATCTAACCTTCATATCATCACCTACCATTCATTAAACATTTAGTAGTGCTTTCATTTATCAAGTAAAAATACTTCAAACTCCAAACTCAAAGTCTCATGCTTTATGAATTCAAGAACAAAGCCAAAAGGAACTGTGAGTCTTACAATGAGTATAATATCATTTCACATCTAATTATATACAACTCAAACTACAACTACATGTTTTATTTCTAAATAAGTACACAAGTAAGCAAGCTTTTCTTGGGAATTCAAGATGTCCAAGTGAGCAAAAAAAAAAAAAAAAAGGGTCATTCCAAAGGAGATTTCAATAGTTCTTGAACTTCCTACCCAATATGACCTTATTTCAAATATATACATGTTCAAAATCTTCAAAATGCAAGTCATCGCAAGTTCTCATGTATAGAGGGTCATCCACATAAGCAAAATAGAAGAGTCCTTCTAAAGGCTTCAAAAGTGTTCTTTAACTAGTGGCTATCTCTTTGCCTACTCCTGCATCTAGTAAGGGTCAGTACAACTACCCCAGTAGAAGAAATCTAAACATAAGTAAGAAAGTGTGGTCGCACGTGTATGCTTGTGCACTTGTAGTGACAACCAAGTGCTCATCAAGCATGTTTTTTCAACAATAAGGATTCAAACAAATAGCCAAGTTCTCATACGATAAAGTATATAAGTATTACAATGAGACTTCATCAAGGAAAGCAATGTACATCATTCCAAAATCTAAGACTTCATTCCATTTGAGTTCTTTCAATTATTCAAAGTTTCCATTTCCATCTCTTAAGTCTTAATCCCAAGACTATATTCCTAGTCGGACCCCTAGTAAGCCTTGTGTGCTTTACGGGTTACTAACCCGATGGAGACATACGACCACTCACACGGGTTTACGGCTAACAAGTTAAAGGGAAACACCATCCCAAACACTAATTGAAACCCCGAGTAAGTGCAATCTCACCACGCTCAAAATCACACAATTGACCTGTGCCCAATCCTAATCCCATGTTCATCATTTTGCAAGTGTTCATTCTCACATTTTCAAGTGCTTAACATTCACATTTAATGTTCACAATTCACCATATTTTCATCATAAGGGTTAAACATTCAAGTAACTTCATCAAATTTTCATAATTTCACATCAATGAATTCGTTCAAGCAATTTTACAAACACCTTGCATGCCATTCACATTATCAAGCATAATGTATATAAACTTTTTTCATGATTTCACCTAAGAAATTATTTTCGTAAGTAACCGGGAGTACATGTAATAATTAGACAAGATCAAAACAAACTATCTCATAGTAGGAATACATCAATTTCATGGAATTTCAATGTACATGCCAAATATGCCCTAAAATGCAAACATGAACAATTTAATGGCAATAGATGAGATAGACATGCAATGAACCTACCTACACACTTCCTATCCCAAGGTTTAGAAATCTCCCTACCTCAATTCTTCAAGTACTGGTAGAAACCCTAACTTGTTCTTGATGATTCCTTGTAGATTTTCTAAGTTCCTTGTTTTAAGAATGGTAGGTTTTGGTGTAGGGAGTCTTGTGCCTCCTTAATCTTCAAGAATTGAGAAGAAAATATGGAACTCTCATGGCAATTTCCTAGCTTTCTTACCTCTCTTTTCTCTTTTCTCTTTCTCTCTTCCTTTCCCTTCCTCTCTTTTATGTGAATATGTGTGTTTCTAGTATGTGTTTTAGGTGGGTAGGGATTTTGGCTTTATAAGCCAAAATTAAGACAAAATGTGAATTTACCTTTTTGCCTTCCCTTATTTCTTTTCCTCCTTTTTATTTTCAAGCCTTTTTTTGTCCTTTCACTTAACTTTTTATTTCCTTAAAATTAAAATTTACACTATCATTTTTATTATTCATTATTTTATATTTTCTAAATTCAAAAAAAACTTCTGGGTCTTTACAAGAAATACCCATCAAGTTTCTCGTGAAATTTTTGCACACTTCCTAATGCGCCATGTGGCTAGTTAGTTAAATGCGGGCGCACACGCGCTCGAAAATAATTGTCTCGGAATCACACCAAAATTGGCACCCTAACTAATTTCGACGCTCTGATTCCAAATATACTATTTGTTTTTCCAAATTCAATTGTTTGCATTTCCATAATTATCTGCGCCCCGTATTTGACTGTGAAGTCCTATGGCCTGCACCAGTCTCGAATAATTTGCTAAATCCTCAATTTAGCCTCACAAAATTCACATTGTTGGTTTAGTAATTGATTTCATAATTAGTATGATACGTCATCCATTAATTACCTATCTAACCTCAGTCTATATTGGCAATTTATCAAATTGCCCTTTGATTTTTTTTGCGTCATTACAGTAGGCTTGAGTATTTCACCTAATCTTTAAATGGGAAATGGGAGAGTGACTAACAAGTCAGAAAATTTGAATTGCTTGAATTTATTTTTTGTTTTTATTTTTTATCCTTACAATAACAAAACTGATACAAATAATTTTATATTCATTAAATGTGGTTGGCTTAATATAGTAATATAAATTTATGATATTAATAATGCAAACTATATAAAGGTGAAATAGAAAAAAGTTGTCATAGTATTTTGTATTAAATAACTAGAATGAAGTCCTACCTTTATCTTGTCATTTGTAAACTTTCTTTACAAAGTTTTTATTTATAGATACAAACTTTTTATTTATGGGTACTAAGTTTTTTTCATACTAAGCCTAAGGGATAGATCAAGTGTTTGGAGCTTTAGGGTAGATCTCATGAGGTCTCAAGGTTAAACCTTGGGACCCCTTACTCAAGGAGAACAAAATTTTTACCAAATGGCTACGTGAAGGGTTAGAGAGTTTACTCGTAATGGGACAGGTCGAGAGGTCATATGCTAGAATTTTTGCCTTACCAAAAATATAAAAAAAAAAAAAGAAAAAAAAAAAGAAAAAAACAAAAGTATAATCCATACTTTCTCTACAACTAATAGCAACCAGCATGTACATACCCACAAAAAAGTATTGAAGTAGGTATGTTGTGACTGTGTGCATTTACTAGGTTTTTGTGCCTTAAAGATTGAAGTAGTGATGCTACAAATGAGATTGGATGACTATAATTCATCATCTCTCATCTTGAGGCAGTTCAAGGTCTCAATTAATCAATTAAATTAACTAAATATCCCACAGAGTATGCATAAAACCCCAAATTAATTTTAATCAATTAAACTAAATGTTCCAGGTTTGATCACCAACTCAACCTATGTTGCTTCCATCTCCATCATCGCTATATAGAGTCATTTAGTAGTGATGCTACAAATGAGATTGGATGACTATAATTCATCACCTCTCATCTTGAGGCGGCTCAGGGTCTCAATTAATCAATTAAATTAACTAAATGTCCCACAAAGTACGCATATAGCCCCAAATTAAATTTTTAATTAACCTAGTTAACTAGACAGGAATCGTTGAACTAAACGATAAATCGATTGTTCTTAGATATAAATTTAATACTAGATTCCAAACATATAATGACCAAGTGCTAAATATCATATATTAATCAAATATCTTACCAAGCACAACAAAATGAGAGTAAGAGAATAATACCGAGTCTTATGTAGGAAACCTTCTTCAGGAATAAAACACACACCTGCAAGAAAAATTCACTATGAATTTAATCTATACAAAGATACACTAGACCTCGATAAACTAACCATATTATAGTCCGTCATAGTTTTTCACAATTAGTCAATGTCCATAGCCCTTTCTATTGTGATCTTTCATGCTACTGATTGCGTCTTTACTAGTGATTCTTCTTCACAACAACTACTTCTACCGCCAATCTAAGCTCAACATATCAACACTCTTTCTTGTTGTGGTAACAAGTGAACCTAAGACTTGATCTTAGTATGAAAAATTCTACAAGGACTACATGAATTCCTAATCTAAAATATGAATTCAAATTCTAGGATTCAAAAAGAGTATTATGATACCCAATAAGGCTTCCTAAAGGTAGCCACCTAATAAAATTGAAGTTCATGCTCTTTTTTTTTTTTGGATTATCACAGTATGATATATATATATATATATATATATATACACACACAGAGCCTAAATCCTAAAATATTTTGGAATTGGAATTTTTCAATTTCTACCGCAAAGAAGAAATGCGTTTGGATGGTCAAACCTTCACCGTTCAGATGCAATACTTCGTTCAGACAAAGTAGGGACTCCATTCGGACGAAGGACTACTACTTTTTACGTGTTTTTTAAAATTAAAATAATTACAAACTATGGTTAGAAACTAAGTATTCAATAATTTTTTATGAGATAACTTAGTCACTTAAGAGCCTATAGTTAAAACTAAAAGTGTCAAACCTATGTATTCTCTTAAAAATATAGTTCTATAAAAATTAATCGCATATGCATCCTAAAATGATCTAACCACTAGGGTTGCAACTCAAGCAGGCCAATCCGAGCCCAGCTTGAATTTCTACGAGCCTGGACAAAAATATTAATAATTCAAGACAGTCCTGGGCTTAAAACTTCAAGCCCAATATCTTTTTGGGCCAAGCTTAGGTTAAACACTCTCTAGCCCGATATAACTTGAGCCTGACTACAATTACCAAATACTTATTTGCAAGTAAGGTTAGATTATATAGAGTAATGCAAGTTATAGTCAACTACCAATGTAGGATGCCCCCTATTACTCCCTCCCTATATATGTATATATATTGCTTAACATCTTTAACGATGGCAAGACATGAAGGTAGAACAAAAATGGCAGAGGACTGAGAAGCACATGTATCAAATAGTGGATGCAGATATCCTTGGTTTGACTCCAAAAATGAAAAATAATTTTATCATGTGATAATATATATATATATATATATATATACTATCTTTTAGTAATGAAATGTTTTCTTTTCCTACAATTTTAATCCCCTTATTTTTTTATCCTGCTACTATATATATATATATATATATTTATTTATTTATTTACTTTTTTTAGTAATGAAATGTTTTCTTTTCCTACAATTTTAATCCACTTATTTTTTTCTCCTGCTACTATATATATATATATAATAAATCTGGAAATAACATGCATGTAATTGTGTAAATAATGTTTAACAAATTTAAACTCATATATTTGAATGTATGTGTCAAGTTCAGAATCCCAAAAACCAGAAATTCTGTAAATGAAAATTAATAAGAAACTTTTAAAGAGAAAAAGGATGTGTATGGTGTTATATTATTATATATTGAATGTTTAAGTAACAATCCCAAATTATTTTTGTGTAGTAAATCATAGAATATGTGTTAAAAGAGAAAGAAGTATGTAAAAATAAATAGTAAAAATTAAAAGAAATGGCAGAGTGAACAAAGTTGAGATATATATATATATATATATATATATATATTATTTTTAAGGTGATGGATTAAAAAAAAATATAAACATGGAATCAAGAGGTGGGTCAAAAGTCCCACTAAGTCTTATCCCACTATTTTGACTCATATTCTTCAAATTTTACTGTTTTTGATTAATTTCATAAGAAGCATTTTCATTGTTTAGACTATTCAATTAATGACTTCTAATAAAACTAAATAACTACCTTGCTTAAAATTGAGTGAATTGAGCCTAATAAAAATAAAAATCCTTTAATTAAAACTTAGAGTGAATTAAGCCTAAAGTTTGTAAATTTGATATTTGATAAAAGATTTTATTTCATAATTGTGAATTTTATCAAGTAAGATAAGATTTAATACTAAAATTTTAGATGTTTTTAATTTTTCATATGAGAAAACTTTAATAATCTTATGATAGGGAAATTAATGGCAGCCAATATGTTATTTTGGGAAGAAAATTAAAATCATTCATATGAAAATTATTAAAGGAAAGTTTGAGTTTTGAGGTCATGATTATTTGGACTAAGTTTATATATAGAGATTGTGAAAAACGTTTTCTTTTAAAATAAAGATGATAATATACTTGAGTTAGTAATTAATATGTATTACAAATTTATCTCTGTTAAAATTAGTTTAGTTAAAAATAATTTAATTCTATACTAGATTGTTGTAAGAACAAATTGAATTCAAAAATATGCAAACACAAATAAAAATTCTTACTTTGTTAATAGCCTTCCATTTTCCATTTAAAAATTCTCTCTCTCTCTCTCTCTCTCTCTCTCTCTCTCTCTCTCTCTCTCTCTCTCTCTCTCTCTCTATATATATATATATATATATATAAGTATTATTGTTTGAAAAAATATTGAAGTCACAACTTCTTTTATTAAATAGGGTTGTAAAAATGACATCTTTCAAGATAAAAAAAAAATATGAATATTATTGTTTGAAAAAAAAATTACATGTAAAGCACCTATTTCTAAACTAGTAATATTATATAATTGGCGATAATTTTCTAATTTAAATTATTTATTATTGTTTAAATTTTCAACTATTTTTCAGAGAAATTATTTTATTTATTTTTACTATTATTTTTTTTATTAATGTAACAACAATTACTTGGTATGATACCAAGAATATAAATATGTAAGCTAGTAAGATAACAAATTTATACAGATAACATCAAGATTTAGGTCCATACCAATCGGCCTCACCCAAAATCTTTGTTTGAACGTAACTAACAAACATTGACAATAAGTTGGTTGGTATTCTCATATGAGAGGTTGGAGATTCAAATTCCTTTAAAGGTAGGACCGAGATTCTATTATTCAAGTAGAGTAAATTAAATATGCTCACTTTCTATGTAGTTAGCATGAGTCAATTCTCCCTTCTCTCGAGAAATTATTTCATGAGTCTGTCATATGATAGTTTTTATAATTTTAATATTTTGTGAGATCTATGTGAGACTCAATTTATTACTAAAATTATAAAGATCGTTACATGTATGTAACAGGCTCATAAAATAACTTTTTCCTCCCTTCATAATTATATATAAAAAAAAAAAGTCCCTTTAGGCTTAGTTTGGTTAAGTGGAGAGTGATGGAAAGTGAAGGAAAGATAAAAAATTAAAATTTGTTAAGAGTTTGGTTAATATGAAAGAGAAGATTTTTCATAAAAATAGGAAACATATAAGTGCATAATTTTTCCAAAAATATGGCATCCGTTTCTTACAAAAATCAAAGGAAAATATTTTTTTCTCATGAAAAGTAGTTTATAATCTATATTAGGCTAACTTATTTATGTGTTAAAATATATTTAGGATTGTATATATAACTCTTTATATTTTATCATTTTACTATACAATTAAATTATCAAAAAGTTTATGCTTATATAGAAAAGTTCTTCATTTTAATAAGGTAACTTGGGTATTTGGGTTTAATACAATTTCTTAGGTATGTGTGTGTGTGTGTATATATATATATAATATTAAATAAATAAGCAACAATATCTTTCTAGGAACTCTTATTTCACATAAATAACATATTGTCTTTTCAGAATTTTTTTGTGCTTCAATAAAAAAAAATAAAGAATATAAAAAAGCTTTTCATTTTAATAAGATAATATAGCTTGAGTATTTGAACTTAATACAAATTCTTATATTACATAGATATATATATATATATAATATTATAAATGGACAACAATATCTTTTGAGAACTCTTTTTTCATATTAATAACATCCTTTTTTTGGAACTCTTTTGTTTTTCAATAAAAATTAAGAAATATAAAAAAATTAATTCTTTTTATCAACTGAAAAAAAAATTAGAATATGAAATTTGATTTTTTTTTCAATACAATTTTCTTGTCACTTTCTTAAGTTTTCCTTCATAACCAAATGATATAGAAGATTCTTTTTTTTTGACTTTCCTTTCTTTTACTTTACTTTCCAGCACTTTCACTTTCTAGTATTTGAATCCTCCTAACCAAAAGAAGTCTTAGAGATAAAGTGTCTGTATGTCTGATTTAGAAAAAAAGAAAAAACAAACAAACAAACATACATTGATAATAACCATTTTTAACAGGCGGATTCTATATAATTAGAGATTTAAAGCGGTAAGGGAACAATTTTAAATGAGGTATTTTTTTAATATTAATGTAATTTTTTACTTTATTTTCTATGTATATATATATATATTATTTACTTTTGTTATATAAAATTTAATTGTTTTCAACAAGAGAAATATATATTAAATGAAAACTCTAATAATAGAGTTTTTACATAATTTTTTTATATAAATAAATAGTAAAAAAAATATTAGAGTAAAATACGAATAAAACTTTATTAATAGAATTGTCTTTTTATGGAGGCTTTATGGGCCTTTTAATAGAGTTCGATTTTTATTAAATTTAGACTTCTAATTTGATTATAATATAAATCCATAAAATTTAGGACCTCTTGTAGAGTTAGATTTTTATTAATCTTAGACTTTTAATTTGATTATATTATAGCATATATATATATATATCAGTAATGCTATTCTTACCTTAATATTTTACCAAAAAAAATTACCTGCTGACGTGGCTGCTCTTGGTACTAGTGAATTCAGCTTTTTAGTGCTAGTTATGTCAGGTGAGTCCAAGAAGCTTAATTGACTAGCACTAAAAGGCTTAATTGACTAGGACCCGTATATACTAAGAGACTTAATTGACTAGTACCCGAACAGTCACGTCAACAGGTAAAAAAATTTGATAAAATTTTATGGTCTGAATAGCATTACTCTATATATATATATATATATATATATATATATATATAATTTGAGACCTAAAACAATTGTTTTATTAACTTTATGATTTAGCAGCTCTAAATTTTAATTTAAGTTCTATTGAACGTCAGACCAGAGTCAGGAGGAGTAATAGGGTTAAAACGTTAAATTCTAGAGTGTATTTATTTTCTTCTTTTGAAAAACAATTATGGAATTATGTATGGTGATGGATGAGTAGAACCGTAATTTGAATGAAAGAAATGGGTGTATACATATGTCAATTACTGGCCAACTATTTTTAACTTGAAACCCAACTAAAATTAGAAAATTGGTTAAGCCACTAACTAATTTTTGAATGCTTCCTTGGCGGATAAAAAACAGCAACATGTGTGGGCTTTTCTCACCTCTACAAAATCACAAAAACCTGTGATTACCCACCTCTCTCTCTCTCTCTCTCTCTCAACTCACCCAATTCTGTCAATTCTCATATTTCTTTCCAGGGACAGAAAACCCAAGTGCATCCATCCCCTCCTCAACTCACCAGTGTCATTGAACTGGCTTGAGCCATGGCCCGTGCCATGGTCCTAATATGGGCTTGTTCTGTGCTTTTGGTCACAGCTATGGTTGCAGATGGTTCTACTAAAGGTCTGGGTGTGAATTGGGGCTCGCAGGCGTCTCACAATCTGCACCCCAGCATCGTGGCTCAGATGCTCAAGGACAATGGAATCACCAAGGTGAAGCTGTTCGACTCTGATTCTTGGACCGTCAAAGCCTTTGCTGGGACTGGCATTGAAGTCATGCTGGGGATCCCAAATAACCAGCTGACACGATTTAGCGATAGCTTAGATCATGCCAAGGACTGGGTAAAAGAGAATGTCACCAAACATTTATATGATGGAGGTGTCCAGATAAAGTACTGAGAAGCCTTTTTCTCACTCATGCTTGAATAGATTTGTATATAATCTGAGTTCTTTTGTATGTAATTTTATTTATTTAATTTTTTCTTTTGGGTATTTTATAGGTATGTTGCTGTTGGTAATGAGCCATTCTTGAAGAGTTACAATGGATCATTTATGAAACCAACTTATCCGGCACTTAAGAACGTCCAAAAAGCGCTTGATGAGGCTGGTCTTGGAGACAAAATCAAAGCAACAATCCCTCTCAATGCCGATGTCTATGATACCAATTCAGGAAATCCATCAGGGGGTGATTTTCGGTCAGACATAAAGGACCTTATGGTTCAGATTGTGAAGTTTTTACATGCCAGCAATGCCCCCTTCCTCGTTAACATATACCCATTCCTTAGTCTTTACCTAAATCCTGATTTTCCAGTTGATTTTGCTTTCTTTGATGGTGGTGCCAAACCAATTAATGACAAAGGTGTTCAATACAGTACCATGTTTGATGCAAATTTGGATACTCTTGTTTGGGCGCTCAAAAAGGCTGGGGTTCCTAACTTGAAGATAGTAGTTGGGGAGATTGGATGGCCAACACAAGGTGATATAAATGCCAATGCCAAATTGGCGAAAAGGTTCTATGATGGCTTTCTCAAGAAGATGGCTAGCGACAAAGGCACTCCACTTCGCCCCGGGCACTTTGAAGCATATCTCTTCAGTCTCTTGGATGAGGACCAAAAGAGCATTGCTCCGGGCGATTTTGAGCGTCATTGGGGCATTTTCCGCTATGATGGGCAGCCTAAGTTTCCAATGGACTTTTCAGGACAAGGGCAGGACAAACTTCCAATTGCCGCGAAGGGTGTTCAGTACCTGCCATCACAATGGTGTGTGTTTAACAAGGATATTAAGAACATGAGTCTGGTGCCAGAAAATCTCGACTATGCATGCGCACAAACAGATTGCACAAGCTTGAAATATGGATCATCATGCAACAAATTGGATCTATATGGGAACATTTCGTATGCTTTTAATATGTATTACCAAACAAATGATCAGGATGTGGAGGCTTGTAATTTCAATGGGTTGGCCATGGTAGTGAAGCAGAATGCTTCACAAGGGAATTGCCTCTTCCCTGTGCAGATTGTAAGCACTGGAAAGAGATTTGAGGTGGGGTTTGGAACAAGTGTTTTTGCAGGATTGTTGATCTTGTTTGCATTGTTTTAAAATGAGAAATCACCGCAATGTCTGAACATTTGGTTATGTGCTTCTATACATGTTGGAACAAATACAAGTCAAATCATGTATTGTGGTGACTAAGTATGAACTCCTATCATTTTGAGAAGCAATATGATGATGGATTGAAATTAGTTAAATAGTGCTTATTTCAACCCCCAGGCTACTTTTATTTTATTTTTTGATCATTTGTCTTTTTGTTCTGAATTAACCATATTCTAACATGGGGCAAACTTGTTGATTCTTGTTGGGTATGAGCCCCCTTCATTACCCATCTAGGAAGGATGATTAGAGATAATAGAAAATAAAAATAAAAATAAAAAGGAATCAAAGAAAAGAATAAAGATGACGTAGCGGAAACTTATGAAGAAGTAAGGCATGGCCTGCTTCTTGGAGAATCGTTCGAATCCACGAACAAAAAAATAACACACTCGAATCTACGAGCTCAGAGAATAAGATCTTAAAAAGAAAATTCTTTATAAGTTAAGCAGCACAGTATTACCAAAAATAGTAAAAACGCGCTTTTAAAGGCCAAAACGAAAGAATTTGCCCGAAAAGTGGCATATGTCCTAGCAAAGCTAGGAGTATTGATCAGCACATCGATTCCAAGTCACCCATCGAATTTCACGTAATTTTGACAATTCTGACTTGCACACAACTCTGTGCTAGAAATTGATTTCTTCTACAATCTGTTGTACGTCAAAAGACATTTAAGGCTCAATAATGCAAAAATGGACAAAGTGATTTTGGCTTAGTAAAGAATGGAACAATATAATCACACCACATATTTGCATGAATCTTTAATAAGTAATAAAAATGGTAGAAATTTTAAAGTTTGATCATAACAATTGCAAAAATATATATTTGTAATCTTTAAACAAGTCCATCCCCTAGGGTTTCTGAATTTAATAGTTGGGAGCTAACAATGCACGATGGCCTATGACTTTGCTGATGATATGACCCTTAACAAATATAAATTTTAAACCCAAAAAAAAAAAGCCTTCATCTATACTAACTAGAATTAGTTTGACTTTGAGAATATCATATGTTAAGTTGGGCTTTTACCTAAGAGCCAGTAATCACTAAGGTTAGTTTGGTTTAGATTTTTCAAACTCATTTTCATTATAACATAAATAATTACTATATAATTGATTAATTTTTAAATAGTTTAATAAAAAATAATACTTGGTTATTACATATAAGAAAAATAGTCTCCTTCTAAATTTTAAATTCTTATTTATAATTTCACATTATTATCCAGCTATAAGCATGATACTTTTTAAAGAAAATCAGCTTGAAACTTGATTATAATTTAATTTATTTTGTAGTAGGATCGATTATAAAATAATATTTTTTTAGGTAAACAAACTAGATTTTTTAATCAAAAATTAATTCAAATCAAACATACAAAATGCAATGTGCAGGGTACTTAAAGAATTTAAAAAAATTGTGTAATATGGTTTACCATATGGAATGCAAAAGCAACTCAAAGAGTGACTTTATGAAGGGAGTCATCATCTCTAGTTGTCAATATGACTCCTATTGTTATACTGTTCATCCAAGAGAACATTTATTCTGACACCTATTTTGGATCCAGTCATTAATAGGAACCAAGTGAATGTGGATATGGATACGATGAGAGAGGGGATTCAAAAGTTAGTTAGAAGATAGAGAAAGAAATAGATTGATGAAAAAAGAGAGAAAAGTGAAAGAAAAATATATTAAAATATTAAATGAATACTCATCTAGATATCTGCATAATGTTGTGACTTATTAGTATATGCATAAATACTATAATAGCACACAAATCAATTTTTTGGGTCCAAAAATAGGTTATGCACCCAATTCAAGTTTTTGGGTCCAATGTATGCATGAACACTGCAGCATTCAAATTAATTTTTTTGGGTCTAAAAATAGATTATGCACCCAAATCAATTTTGTGGATTCAAAAATAGATTATGTAAAATATTATGAATCAGTAGCTTTCGCCCAACCGTCCATGACCCCAGCGAATTACTAACGAAAAAAATCAAATCCAAAAACTTTGAAGTGGCAAGCTCCTAGACTCTCACTCCAGCACTAAACTCCCGTTTCAGCTAACTCTTGGATTTGCTTCTTAGAGTTGCCCTACGTACTATTAAGGTGTAAGCAATAGAGAACCTTCTCGAAGAAGCTGTTGACATGATTAAGGTTGCAAGGGTGTCAAACCTCAAGAATTATAGCCAAAGGGACTAATGGGTAGCCAAGAGCGTCAGCCATAGAGCATTTTTATTTTCACGAGTTTGCTTTGAATTGAAATTCGTTTCTGTCATTATTACAGCGGTTTTGAATGTTTTTTTTATTAATTTTAGGATTTGAAGGTGGAGATGCAGATTGTGATTTCTTGTTCGAACAAGCGACTGGAATGGCTCTATAAAGAGATGCACAGATAACAAGCTCAAAGTAGTTTCGATGCCTTAAAGATGCGATAACAAGCCGAATTTGAGCTACGGACAATAGCTTAGGGGAAGAAGATTGCTTGGCATGAGGGAAGATTGAGGGCCCATGACTCAAATTCGTCGATCATTAGCTAAGGCAACAAAGAGCTCTACAACAGTTTGGCATGATCTAGCAACCCTAGAGAGGATTGCCTGAAAGATCTATTTCTCACAACTCATTTAAAATATTTCTTTAAATTCAGAAGGAAAAAAAAAATGAACTAGTTTCAAGTCTATTTTGTTGCAAAAATTGTTGCGATTGGTATTCAGCTATAGATTCATTCTCACGAAACAAATTGAACTTACTATGAGTTAGGAACCCATTGATTTCTTTGTATTCTTGAACTTTTTCTTGTGTTAATAGTGGAATTCTCATGTTAAAATGCCTTATTATGATGCAGGTGCTAATTGGATGCATAAATGCTTGATTTCATCTTAGGAATCCAACGGTTGAAGAAATGTACGTGGAGCAAATCAAGGAACAAGTTCACAAAATGGATTAGAGAACAAACTGAAGATTTGAAAATCCAATGCTTTATAGGAGATAAATCCATTGACAGTAGACCAAAGCAATCCCTTTCGAAATTTCAGGCCCCGCAGGAGCATGGATGACTTGATTGATTTAGTTTCAATATAATTAATATCTTAGTCCCATTTAGAGAGAGAAGTTGTCACTGGTTGTCAAGCTAATGACAGGAAACTTCATTGAGGGCTTGAAACCTGAACAATCGAGAAAAGAACTAGTACAGACTGAATGCATTTTAGGAGAAACTTAATGGCTATTGGCTAGCCTCTTTCTCTGAATGGGTAAGCGGGCTGCAATTTTGAAAGTCCCAATTAAAAAATATAAATGAAAGAAATTTAGAGGAGAAAATTTATAAATATTAATTTACGAGGGGCAAATATTAAAATTTTTGAGAAGTTTTAAAACATCAAAGTAGCCTCAAAATTTTAGTGGTATTGAAGATATTCTCACAGTCAAGATCCCATATGAATTAAGGAATACCAAAAACAAAAATCCCATGAATCAAGGCCAACCAAATAAGGAAGTAACATCAATTATGGAAAGAAAAGTCAACTGCTGATGATGGAAATTCCTATCTGAATATTTGACAGAAATTGTACAAATTGTAAAAGACCAATTTTACTCTTCTTGCCTTTTATGTACAAAACTCAATATATATATATATATATATATACATATGAAAACCCATGCCAAAATTATGTTGGGAATTCAATCATTATTTATACCCATTTTGTTATTATATGGTATCAAAGCCACCAAAATAAATAAATAAATACAGGCTTAAACGCCATTTTTCTCAACCTTTTCTAGTTTGCAAGCCTTTTCTCCTTTTTTGTGGCTTCTTCCAGCAATATCAACTTGTTTTATCCAGCCATCACAAGTTAAGCCCACTATTTCTTCTATTATTTTTATCCATCGTCAATCAATATCAAATTTTCACAAGATAATTTCTTGTTTTGAGGACTAAAGTCATATTCAAGTGGTGCAAATGTCCACTCAACGTAGATGGCTTAAGTTTGATTCCTCACTCTCATATCATTGTATCAAAAAAAATTCCTACTTTGGAAAGCACATATCATTCCTTTTCTCAATGAATAGAAGTTGTTCGACTATCTGGGTGGCTCTGTCATGCAGTCACCTCGGTTCTGTCGCACCACCTCTACTAATCAATCTAAACGACATATGGTGCCCAATCCAGCTTATGATTTATGGCTCCAACTGGATCAAATCATCTCGTCAACACTTTTATCATCCCCCTTTGGAAAGTTTTTGGCAAAAATGGTGGGTCTTACCACTTCTTATGAGCTATAAACTACTTTAGATCTCTTATTTTCCTCTTAATATCGTGCTCGTATACTATAGATTCAATATCAACTCTCTACTTTGAAGAAAGGCAAAAGAAAGGCAACCATTCTATTACTAATTAATATCACAAGATCAAAACCTTTGCACAGACTTTAGCTGCCATTAGCCAACCTCTCCATGATTCTAAGGTGGTGTTGTTAGAAAATAATGGGTTTTGAGAATAATTTTTTAGCCATCTTTGAGCTTAAATTATAGTGGGTCTTACACATTAATTTTGGGTTGCTCAAAACCATTAAGGAGTGAATGAGAAATTGCCTCCAAATATCACCATTTGGAAATGGTAACAAAAGTTTGAAGTTTGTGCAAAAAACTTGTGTCCCACATAAGATGGGTACAAGGCTTTTAAAGAGTATATATACACTTACCTTTGAGAAGGGTTTGGGCCCCAAGGGGGTACCCAAGTTTTGTGCATGGGGAAGGACCTAAGCAAATGCTTAGACCACCACGCGCGCCGCCGCCCTGCATCGAACAGGGTCAAGTTCGAGCTTGGGCCGTTGTATATATATCTTTTTGGAGAAAATTAATTTAAATAATTTTTCATTAAATGTTGTCGTTTTGTTGTTGTTACAAACAAATCAAAACGCAGTCGTTTAGTTACCATATTAATTAAAACTAAAAACATCACCGTTCTACGATTACATTTTTTGGTTTTGGTTTAAATCCAAAACGGCATCGTTTTGCGATTGCGTTGGTTTGAATTTTGACTAAACAGTCGTATTCTTCATTAGAAACAACAGTATTTGTTCGCCATGAACAAACACAACTGAACCTTCATGACTGTACCAAACAGCCATGAAAAGGTTTATAAATATACACACATTCATTGCATATAGAATTCATTCAAGATTATACATTATGTGCGTAAGTTTAGAGAGAGTTTCAAGTCACTGTTTTCTAGTTCGTTGTGCACTCAAGTTTAGGTGTTTCACCTTCAAGTGTGTTGATCATTGTATTCTGGGAGACGGACGACCAAGAACTTGTTAGCACCACTGCAAGGGTCGTAATTCGTCTTAAGGACATTATGTTAAACACAAGCCCTGATCCTCTAGTTTTCCAGTTTCTGTAAGTGTTTCTGTATTTTTCCCATTACTGTTTTCTTATATTGTAAAATGATTTTTCTATTTTCATTTTTAGTTTTTACTTTAAAACAAAAAACTTATATTGTTGTGTTTTAAAATAATATTCTCTGTATTTGTTTTTTCTTTATTTTCTGGTTTGATTCTGGTTTTTTAAATAATAGAAATATATATATATATATATATACACACACACACACACACACACACATATAATAGATTTTGTTTTAAACTGATTTATATATATATATATATATATATATTGAATAACAATCTTAAGACGAATTACCTTTTACATATATTGAATAACAATCTTAAGATGAATTACCTTTTTCACATATATATATATATATATATCAATTTATATATAGCTTTATGTTATAGTATCTCATACTGTTAATAATCTTCAAACATTGGAAAAAATTTAGAACTGAGAAGAGAAAAAAAAAATTATATTTCTGTTTAGTACAGAAATTTAGTTCTTTATTTTATTTAATTAAATTGAAGATTGCTTCGTTATTTTAGTAATCCGTTTAAATATAGATTGAAAATTCATTAACCTTATTTATATAATTTTGTGATTTCAATCTAAATGACTACTGAAAGTACCCCTGTGGTGGCTTTCACCCCTGCTCCTATGGCTGGAACTATGCTCGTGAACCATGGAGAGAAGCCTGAGAAATTCAATGGGTTTGATTTCAAAAGATGGCAACAAAAGATATTGTTTTATCTTACCACCTTGGATTTGGCTTGGTTCCTTCGAGAAGATACTCCTGCTTTGAAGGAAAATGAGACTGATAGGCAAGTGGTTGCCGCCGTGGAGGCACGGAAACATGCAGATTTCCTATGCTGAAATTATGTCCTCAACGGTTTAGATAACACATTATATAATGTGTATTGCACCATCAAGATTGCAAGGGAATTGTGGGATTCACTTGATAAAAAGTATAAAACGAAAGATGCCAATGTGAAAAAAATTGTTGTTGCCAGATTCCTAGATTACAAGATGGTGGATTCCATGATCAATCAAGTTCAAGATGTGCAAATCATTTTACATGAGATTCATGTAGAGGGAATGTCTTTAAGTGAATCATTCCAAGCGGCAGCAATTATTGAAAATTGCCACCATTATGGAAGGAATTCAAAAATTACCTTAAGCACAAGCGCAAGGAGATGAAACTTGAAGACTTGATTGTCCGACTGAAGATAGAGAAAGATAACCGTGCTTCTAAAAAGAAGGCAAGAAAGATGGTCATGGAATCTAAGGCCAATTTTGTGGAACAAAGACAAAGCTCTTAAAATAAGAAGAGGAAGTACAATGGCAATGGTCCCAAACAAGGTCCCAATAAAAAGTTCCAAGGCATGTGCTATGTGTGCAACAAACAAGGGCACCATGCTAAGGATTGTCACAGTCGTAAGGACCAAGGGAATCCAAGCAAGAAACGTACTCAAGCCAACATAACTCAAGTGGACAACCTTTCTGAAGATGTTTCAAAAATGAACCTCTCATCAATGGTATCTGATGTGAATTTGATTGTTAGCAATACCAAGTAACCAAGGAATGGTGGGTAAACACTGGAGCTACTTGTCATGTTTGCTCAAACAATAAGATGTTCTCATCATATCATAGCATAGGTAATGGAGAACAACTCTTTATAGGCAACTTTTCTTCTTCCAAAGTTAAAGGCTAATGGAAAGTAGTATTGAAGATGACTAGCTTACTCTCAATGATGTGCTGCATGTGCCAGAAATTCGAAAGAATCTAGTGTCTGAATCATTATTGAGTAAGAAGGGTTTTAAATTGGTCTTTGTATCTGACAAGTTTATCTTTACCAAAAATGAGATGTATGTGGAGAAGGGGTATATGACCGATGGCCTCTTTAAAAGAAATGTAATGATTATTGTACCTCCTATTAAGAATAATAATAAGAACACATATTTTGTTTATATGCTTAAATCTTAAAATGTGTGGCATGGTAGACTAGGACATGTTAATTATGATACTTCGCGTAGATTAGTTAATATAGAATGTTTGCCTAAAATTGAATTTGATTCAAAGCATAAATGTGAAACTTGTGTAGAGGCTAAACTCATAAGAACTTCTTTTCAATTAATTGAAAAAAGTACAGAATCTCTAGGTCTGATACATTCAGACATTTGTGATTTGAAATTTATTCAAACAAGAGGTGGTAAGAAACATTTTCTTACCTTTATTGATGATTGCACAAGATACTGTTATGTTTACTTATTAAGAAGTAAAGATGAGGCATTGGAAATGTTTATTCATTTCAAGAATAAGATTGAGAATCAACTTGATAAGAAGATCAAGATACTTGAGAAGTGATAGAGGTAGTGAATACGAAGCACCCTTCGGTAAATTCTGTTCATAACATGGTATTATACACCAAACAACTATACCCTATTCACCTCAACAAAATAGGGTTGGTGAACGTAAAAATAGAACTTTAAAAGAAATGATAAATGCATTATTATTAAGTTCTGGACTACCTTAAAATTTATGGAGGGAAGCAATTCTTTTCGCAAAGTATATTCTCAACCGAATACTTCAAAGAAAACCAATAAATTCCCTTACGAGTTGTGGAAAGGTCGAAGACCTTCTTACAAATACTTAAAAGTGTAAGAGTATTTGGCTAAAATGGAGGTTCTTATACAAAAAAAAGTTAAAATAGAACTAAAAACAGTTGATTGTGTTTTCATTGCGTATGCTCATAATAGTAATGCACATCGATTTTTGATTCATAAATCAAAATTTTTTGATATGTACGTTAATATTATTATTGAATTAAGGAATGCATCTTTCTTTGAAATAATATATTTCCTTACAAATCAACATAAGAGTCGAGTTCAATTAAAAGAATTCATGATATTACAATAAGCAGTAGTTAAGACCAACAAGATAATGATGAACCTAGTTGCAACAAAAGAGCTAGAACATTAAAATCTTTTGGTCCAAATTTTCTAACATATTTGTTAGAAAATGAGTCTTAAAGCTTTAAAGAAGTAATATCGAATCATAAACTCCATATTGGAAAAAGATTATAAATAATGAAATAGAATTCATTATGCAAAATCATACGTGAGAACTATTAGATCTTTCACCAAGTTCAAAATTTTTTAGATATAAATAGATATAAATAATATTCAAGAAAAAAAATGACAATAGATACATCTATTGATAAATACAATATCAAATTTGTTATCAAATAATACAAGCAAGATGACTTAGGAATAAGGGTTTGGGCAGCTCTTAGGAGGAGATTAATAACCAGGGCTTCGCACGGCGTCTATGACTTGAAAACAGCGGGGCCGAGAACTTTGGAAACCCACTTGGGCATCATATTGTTGGGCAACGCTGCGTCTGCTTGCAACGCAGAGGACGCTTTAGCCGGAACTTGTGTAATAAATGACTGTATATAATCACTATATACACAGAGAGAGAGAGAGAGAGAGAGAGAGAGAGAGAGAGAGAGGTCACAGAGCTGCCTCCATTAACACTCAAGCTTGTGTTAGTATACATGTGTGTATAGTGCAGCTTAGGCCCACCAATTGTTTGTTCACTGCTCTGTGAGAAGTGAAAAGGTGGGAGTTTTTGTATGTTGATATGGCGAACAGCAAATATGAGTACGTGAAATCATTCGAAGTAGAAGATGAAGTAATGTTGCCTAACTTGATTGTTGTTCGAATTGACGGCTGCAATTTTCGCAGGTAAAAACCGGTTCCTTAATTAACACGCACTCTATAGAATCGTGGTTTACATTGTTGTTATGAAGCAAATTTGTATGTATATGTGTGTGTAAATATATATATATATATATATATATATAGAGAGAGAGAGAGAGAGAGAGAGAGAGAGAGAGAGAGAGAGAGAGAGAGAGAGAGAGAGAGAGAGAGAGAGATGGCCCTAATGGATGGAATCCATGTATACTGTTTTCTGTTTTTGTTTTAAGATTTTTGAAGACAGTTTGCGAAAATTTTAGAAAATAGTACTGGGTTGTGCAAAACAGTTAGAAACAGGTTATAGATAAACATAAGATAATCAAAACATGTTTGGTGGAGTTCTGAGATTGATAATAGGGAGAACAGCGGTGGTGTTGTGGTGTACCTCTTTAAGGAATAGGGTGAGCATCCTGAACTCAAATGTGTTTGTCTGCCTGTAGATATAGATAAATGTCTATCAAGTTTCAACTTTTTAACAAATATAATTTTGTTTCTGAAATTTCATTTTGTTTAGTGATCGGGTTACTGGCAAAGGTACAGAAATTAGAAATCATATATATATTGGGTGGGAGAGGGGTGCATGTGGGAAAGGTCGCTGAGGGGGTGTGGGAGGATGAAGTTGGGGAGTTTACTTTATGACTGGTAGATTTGAATATGTGATTCCTAAAATTGTTGGAATAGCTCAGTGATCAATTCATCCACAACACATATTTTTGAGGTCCTCTTTAGGTACCTAGATGACCCAGGCATGTTTGGATGGGCGGTGTGTTTCGAAGTCCAAATCAGGTTTTTTTTTTTTTTTTATTTATTTATATTGAATGTTTGTTTTAACATTTTCAAAACTCTTGTTTGAGTGTTTCCAAATCCAAATGACCGTTTCAGAAAGTGTTAGTGAGGGGTTTTTTTCAAACTCTCGTTTGGGAACGCTCATTATTTCTCTATATAACACATTTAATGACTCATCCAAACATTATATCATTTAAGCCCGTTTTGAATACATTCATCCAAACACTCAGAATTCAAACCGCACTTTTCCAAACCTCACTTTTCTC
The DNA here is from genome assembly GCA_008638375.1 of Nyssa sinensis. Lineage (NCBI taxonomy): Eukaryota > Viridiplantae > Streptophyta > Magnoliopsida > Cornales > Nyssaceae > Nyssa > Nyssa sinensis. Next base: position 15,629,896 of record CM018043.1, on the reverse strand, counting down.
AAACTACACTTTTTCACCGCTCATCCAAACGAGCACTTGCGTTTGATAATGTTCTTTGTTTTTGGTTTTCAATTTTTTAAAAACAAAAACTATTTTCCGTTTATTAAAAAAAACAAAGAAAATAAAAGGCGCGTTTGGTACAACAATAGTACAATACTTTTCTAAAAAAAATAAAAACAAAAACAAGAAACATGTTTGACAAAGAATGTAGAATCAAACCTAAATTTCATAATATATATTTTCAAATATCGTTTATTAACATTCTCAGTAATTTTTAAGAAAAAAATAGCACACATACGCTTCAATTACAAAATGGAGAAGACGATCAAGAAAATTCCCTATGAAGAAGAATACAGGATGGTCACTCCCCATAGTTGGGAACCCAAACCTATATTACAACAATATGTTCGCTTTTAAAGCCCTCAAATTGTCTCTTGTTTGCATATGGGTCAAAACCAAGTCCATATATAGGTTATGGCACCTAATTAAAAGCAACTACAAAAAAGATTCCCTGCCACCCCACTTGTTAGCAGAGGAGCCAAATTATTGTTCACTGCATAAACCTTCATAAATCATTGGGCATATCTCTTGCACTCAAAGCAGATTTCATCCTGCTCCCTGGAATCTGCAAGATTGTAGGAGTCGTAGGCTGTGTTGAACCAAGGGCAAGTGGCCTTATTGATGCAATATCCATCGAAGAAACATTGTTTTAGAATTGAGAATGAACTAGAAGAAGAAAGAAAAAGATGGAATACTTGTGCCAGTCGGGGAGAGTTAGGATTGAGTGTAGAAGAAGAATAAAATTTGGAGATGTGTTTTAAAAAGTAGTAATCTTGTAGCTAATGAAAGTCGAACTCCCAACCTCGTTAAACTCTTATAGTCGCGTGTTTCTAGTTTCCGTTTCAAAAATTAGGAAACTACTTTTTTTTCATTTTTAGTTCTTAGCCTAAATTTGAAAACGTTTTCAAAAAATAAAAACCGAAACGAGCAATCAAGCATGTTTTCAGTTCCAGTTTTTAAAAAATTGAAAATGAAAACAAAAAATCGAAAAAAACAACGTTATCAAACGAGCCCTAACTTTTTGATCTTTTGACCATGAAGATCCTGTTTTGCATCAAATTCAATCCGAGCTTAATTGTTAGGGCTGTGTGCACTAATATTGAATCTTGAATTTCGGGAATAAATTTTTATTATTTAGCAGGTTTTCTGAAGTTCATGAGTTTGAGAAACCAAATGATGAGATAGCTTTAAATTTGATGAATTCTTGTGCAACTGCTGTGTTAGAGGAGTATCCGGATATAGTCTTCTCATATGGCTTCAACGATGAGTATAGGTATTCATCATTTTATATCAACTTGCAACATTTTACATTATATAGGTATTCATCATTTTATATCAACTTGCAACATTTTACATTATTCGTTTATGCATCGTTAACTTTGGTGTGTGATGCATTGTTTATTATTGGCAATATGACTTACAGTTTTGTCTTCAAGAAGGAAACCAAGTTTTACCAGAGACGTGCCAGGTGTTTGTTCTAATCTTCTAGAATTTTGATGATTTTTGATGCATGCAATTTTTTTTTTCATTGGGAGGGGGGGAGGATTGGTGCTCACCTTGACAGAATATGGTAACATACCTTTCTTAGTTTCCCTCCTTCCTAGCATGTAACAATTACTTAAAGATGGAGGTTTTTGTCATGTGGTTCTTCTAGATCTATCTTTTTCTTCCGTTCTTTTCAGTGAAAGATTTGTCATTAGCTCACTAATTAATTTAACTTTGCAGCAAAATACTTTCTCTTATTGTATCCTTCTTCACATCTGTGTATGTCACAAAATGGAAAGATTTCTTTCCTCATAAGGAGTTGAGGTTTCCCCCTTCATTTCAATCACGGTTCATATGTTGTGCATCAATGGAGGTTCTTCAAGCATATCTTGCATGGAGACAAAATGATTGTAAGTAGCGGCCAATGTAACAAGCCATCTGTCAAACACTCTGTGTATGTCTAAGTTCAACTTTTCCCTATAGATCCATATTTCATGCATTATTTAACATTATTTTCCTTAAAATATTAAAATTTTGAACTCCAGTAAAACCTGGAAAAGATAAAACCATTTTGATGGATCAAAACCTATTTTTACTCACATTTTTTTCTTACAGGTCATGTTAAAAACCAATATAATACTTGTCTTTGGATGCTGATCAAATGTGGGAAGGATGAAAAAGAAGCACAAGAAATTTTGAAGGTGGTACAATCACTTTCTAACATCTTAAGCCTTTGGAGTAGTAAGTTGTTGACATCGTATGATGGTAACAGAGCAAGGAGGTCCTACATTGAAATCCCATCACCTCAATAATATTTAATCACCAGGATATCCCATTCACCAGGGATCACACAGGAGGGGGAGTGTTAAAATATGGTGTTACCGTGTTAGACCCCCTCTCTAACAACTTAAGCTTTTAGAATAGTTGGTGGTTAATTGTTTGTATTTGTTTTTGATAGTGCCTCTCTTTCATGTAATTTTTTGCTTCGTAAATGGGTACTACCATTTTGGTTATTATACCAATCTTGTTGATTTTTGAGGGAACTTCTATAACCAACTTTGATCAGAATCCATTCATATCCATGGATATATGGGCCAGTGATTTGTTTGCATGATCATATGACCATAATCTAAACATGGAATTTACTTTGCCTTAATGTTTTTTTGAAGGAAAGATAAGATCAGTTTTTGAGGGTGCTGAATTTTCAACATCTAGTGTAAAGGAGATTTGGCTGAAGTCCATGCTTTTTTGTGTTTTAAAATTTGCAGGACTCCAGAGGGTCTTTTTTTTTGATGTGTATATAGGTTATGCCAAATTTGCTTCTGCCTTAAAATATTACTTGCTTAAAATTTTAAAATAAATAACTATGAAAGGAGGGAAGCAGACCTCTTAAGTAGTAGAATGGCTGATAATATCACCAAATAATTGACATAGTAGTTATAAATGAAATCAACTATAGAGCCTGAGATGTTACTTGTTAGCTTTACTGTTATACAACTCTCACATGCATAATCCCTCAAATTCCTTAAGAAAGTAAAAAATCAATGCAATATTTGGTCATTCAATTATGCTGTTTTGTCCTATGGAGCTATAAAGTTGCTGCGAACAATTTTATAAAGTACTTGGTTGAGTTTCAGAGTTACCAATCTGCATCAACTTTGTCCCTCCAAATCATTTTCTATATGATCCTACTCCCATCTCTAGCTGAACAACTTAAGGATATATATGTATGTGTGTGTGTGTGTGTATATATATTTATTTATTTATTTGATTTGTTTACTCTATGTGTGTACCAAAATAATTCTGGCTTCCAAATTCTGAGTGCACAATAGGCTTATAACAAATGCCATATTCTGTTCCCATTTATGTTGTATCTGTCTCCTTTTGCAGGGCACTCAGAAACAGGAGAAAAATGAGATGCTTTTCCAACAATTTGGTATCAATTACAAAAATCTGCCTAACATGTTCCGTCAAGGATCATGTGTTCTCAAGACAGAGGTCAGGTCTGCTCTCTTTTTCTTTTCTTTCTCATATTTAATTTTTTCTATTCTCTATAGTGAAGTTCATTTTTTTAATTTGAAAAATCTACATTATGAAGTTTAACCCCGGTCCCCATTTTGAGCCACACCAAAAACGTGCATCATCTTACCTGATATTCGGTTCTTGGGAGTGGGGTGATATATCCGAGTTTGCTCTAAATTGCGCACCCACAGAACCTGTGGTTGGAGGGAAAAAAAAAAAGGATGTGTGGATGGATGCACAAATCTTGTTACGTTGTTCCGTAACATCTAGAGCTTGAAAACTCACAAGGATCCATTGAATGATTTGGAGAAATCTTATACTTAGTTTGAAACAGAATAATCCGCCATCAGGTTTTGGATCAACAATGCAGGACTAACATATCAATATTGGCTTGTGATTTGATACAAGCCCGACTTTAAGAAATCTTAGTTTTAACCACAGAAACAGGGAACCATTTTGTTTCATAAAATTCATATGGTATGACCAGTTATGTAAAATACATATAATCTTTGCTTGTCTTTTCATTCCTTTGCGTACAACTTCTAATTTGCCAAGCTAAAGCCTTTATTCATTGTTATTCAGGCTGAAGATATCGTAAAGTACGATGACAATGGCACTCCTGTTAGAAGACGGCGGAGAAAGGTGATTGTAGTGCATTCAGAAAATATAGCTGCTAGAAGTTTCTGGAATGAGCACACATGTCTCCCTAAGGAATTGGGTACATTTGGAGAAGGCATCAACAAAATTAAACCTGAGTATGTTAGGTCCTTCCAATTTGAGAACAAGTTGTTGCCATCTACTTGGATCGTGGTTAGAATTGATGGATGCCATTTTCACAGGTAAACTGTTATGTGAGTGTGTATTAAGTAAAATTATATCCATTAAAAGGCACTTTAGGGGATGCACCCAGATACACAGCATGTATACAAAAAACTACAATACCATCCCCTCATCTCTCGAAGTAACTCTACAATACATTCTAAAGAAAAAATATTACACCCTATAATCCAAAAAAAAAAAAAAGTAGTGTAACATGTTAAATTTAACCGCTAACAGTGGGAATTCAAACCCTTCAAAAGATCTCTTACTCCTTTCCCCCCATAAACACCACCATAAGCACAATTAGGGCCACAAGTCAGACGAGCTAACTCGAGCCCAGCCCGATTTTTGATGGGTCTGGGCTAAAATATATAAAACTCGGGATGGACCTGAGCAAAAACTTCCAAGCCCGATCGAAACTCAAGCCGAGCCTGGGTAAAGACTTCAGTAGCCCGACAAAGCCCGAGCCCGACTTCATTAGTTGATTTGTTTACAATGAATTGTTGTATATAACCTAAACGAAGTAGTACTTAAATTCCGATGTGGGATGGGATTGAGGTAATTGAATCACTCAACTCGTCTATTCTTCCACTGAAAGAGCGTAAAATTTTTAAACGGAAAAGTCTTATGTGGATTTGAAATTTTTGCTTTGATTTTTTGTCACTGCACTTTTCTCATACTGACGAAGCATTCGGTTAAAATCCCAAATCCCACCTTTGGTATTGTCTAGATCTCTTCTCCACCTTCAAATCCCAAAATTGATTAAAATAAGGAAAATCTTTGTACATGTTGATTCAAATCCCATTCGGTGCTTGATTGTTTATATATATACTCACAATCATACCTGTCACAATCAGACTTGTATAGGATACTGATCAATTTTGTTGCCTTCATATGAATCTCCTATCTTTTTTTCTTTATACTGGAAATCAAACACGATCCCAATTTTTTTCCACCATATACATTGTTAAGCACACTTTTCTCATTCTACCTCTCTCCCTCTAAATCAAAACCCACTCAACCAGACTCCCCAAAGCCATTGCAACACCCAGCACCCCTCAGACCATGAATAGCACCGGTCGGAGCAAGCGCCGGAAGCTCCCATCTCTCTGCCATTGTAAGCTCGGTGATGGTTAATCACTTGCCTCCCTGTTGGAGATTCCTGAAGCTGATGAAGGAGGTCCACTCGAAATCCTCAAAATCAGCCACTGGTGGGCAAAATCTTCGATGCGGCAGTCTGAGATGGAGAGTAACATTATGCGGTTTGTGCCTTACAACCCATTAGCAAGTTGCTGTGAAGAGATGCTTAAAGGTGATCCCTGCTAAGCATGTGAAATAAGATTGAGAAATTTTGAGTCCCCACATCGAAAGAGAATTTAACGGAAAGGGTTCTTTTACTCTATAAAAGAGCTCACAGTTAGTCATTGCATTTTTATATATAATAATGACTGTTGTTACAGCTGTCAAAATAAAATAAAAGAAAGACTAGTTAAAAGTTTTTAATTAGTAAGTTAATTTTTTTACAATTTAATTAGGTATCGGGTAGCCCGAGTAAACCCGAGCTTGCGCTTGGGTTGAGCTTGGGCTGGGTCTCGCGAGTTTGAGATCGGGTTCGGGACGGGCCTGGGCAGTTTATTTTAAAGCTCAGGCTGGGCCTGGACAAGCTCTAAGCCCTGCCCGTCCCATCCCGTCCGACTTGCACCCCTAAGCACAATGGAGCTGTTCGCCACACATCTCTAAGTCCTCCAAGCTACTCTGTGCCCTCCAACTAGATAGAGCTGCCTCCACAGAAAATGGCATCACCCAGTGCACCCCAAATAAGGAACAAAGCTAGCAAGATGGCGCACAACTCCTTAGCAACTGTAAAGTGAAGATGGCGCCCTCCAACTTTGCATCTCTCTTGCACAAGCAATGCCAATTTACTATAATCTGTCTTCTCTTCCCAAGGTTATCTAAAAGTCAAAAATCTTCCCTTGAGTGGCCATCCACCAAATTGATTGGCGTGTCCCTCACCCCCAGAAAGAAAAATGAGATTATCCTGACCAATGCCCTAAGTTTTCAATGTTTTGCACAGAGTCCTAGAGTTTCCCCAAGTTGTAAACTTGAATGCTCCAATTTTGTATGTTTCATGAAGGATGATCTGTATGTGACCATCAAATGGTTGCTTTAGGTCTTATCATATTATGTTGTGGGCAGAAGTGCTCACTCCTGTAATTCTTCGCTCTTACAGTCAATTGGAATACAACCATATGATGGTGCAAATTTTTAGAGTTTTGAGTATTGAAATTTCAAATCTAACAATGTCCACATTAAGTGACCACTTTTACTATGAATTTATGATTGAACATTGAAAAAAAAATTGCCATGAGATTAGTACAGGATGAAACGGCAGAAAGAGTCAAGAGTGTAATTGCATTCTGATTGTGCAAAGTAATTATAACATTCCCAGACCATTCGGATATCAAATATGTGATGTAAGGTGTTTTGCTGCTTGGTTAGTTTCTAAGATGTTGCCAATGAAACTCAGCAGTTCATTTTTATGGCTTTTGGTAGATTTTCTGAAGTTCATGAATTTGAGAAGCCGAATGATGAGCAAGCTTTGAGCCTTATGAATTCATGTGCAGTGGCTGTGTTGGAAGAGTTTCAGGATATAGTCTTCGCATATGGGGTCAGTGATGAGTACAGGTACTAAATTCGCTGTAATATATTTTGTCAGCTCAATCTTTTGATTATACCATTTATGTATTTACATTATTAATGGTATAACTTTCAGCTTTGTCTTGAAGAAGGATTCTCAGTTCTATCAAAGGCGTGCCAGGTTTTTATTCCTTGTTATCCCTTTTCATTCCTAAAATTTTCTTAATGCTTATGATGCCAGGTATTACTCACGTCAATACAGGAGGATGGGAAAAAGCCATCTCTCCTTGCCTGTTCTATGACTAGTGTACATGTGGAGAAGCTTGGATGCACTCAGAAGTGTCCTTCTATGATATCTCTTGGGTGAAGTGTCCTTTTGTGGGAGATCTCGTGGCTGCCCAAGAGATATTTTATACAAGAACAACTCAAACATCATCCAAACTTTGGGCATGACATATATGTTAGCCGATTTTCCTCAACAGGCAACCCCTTTCAATATTGACAAGCTTTGCAAATAATTGGAAAAATGGCCGCGAAATAGGAGATTTTGCTGATTTGACGAAGTCTACTGACAATATTTTCTTGATGGGAATTTTCTGTGGTGTATCCTAACTTCTATGACTAGTTATTCGTAGAGAAGCACTTTTAATGGGGAATTTTAGAACCTTGTTTTTTTTGGTTCCAAAGCAGCCTTTTTTTTCCGCATGGTAAAGGTCTGAGTATTAATCTGGTCATTTGAAAACATTACATATAGGAAATTGAAGGCATTTTTTCATAAAATATTGAAACTTTAATTTGAACACCCCCACGATTGTGCCCCCTCCTTTCAATAAATTAATCTTTGGGACAAAGGGCTTGCTAGAGCCCATTTTTTCTGTACCACTTTCTCTGTATACAAGCATCCCTTTTTCTGGATAAACGGCATTTGTATGCCCGGAAGTGCTTTTAGCACATTATGAAAGCTGTCAAAAACTTTACCTGACAATTCTATTCCAGTATATTAGTTGCAAAGAACTCTGTTGCAGTTGAACCATCTGAACTGCTTTATTCCATATTGGACTTACTAATGTAATCACTTTTGCAGTGAAATAGTTTCTGTCATTGTATCGTTCTTCTCTTCCATGTATGTAAGGAAATGGAGAGAATTCTTCCCACAGAGAGAGTTGAGGTACCCACCATATTTTGATGGACGGGCTGTATGCTATCCATCATCTGAGATTCTTCAAGATTATCTAGCATGGAGACAAGTGGATTGTGAGCTTTTCTTCTTTTTTCTTTTTTTTCTCAAGTCCCTTTTTACTGTTGATATTTCCTAATATGATTTATGAGAGCATACACATCAATTTCACACAGTGTCCCTTAATGCCGAGGCTTCTTTCTGTCTGGCATGCTAAAATTTGTTCATTCCTGGGACATCCTCATAAAAACTCAATACTGCCATTTTTCTTTTCAAATTTGTAGGCCACATTAACAATCAGTACAACACTTGTTTCTGGATGCTTGTTAAGTCTGGAAAGAGTAAATGTGAAGCTCAAGACTATTTAAAGGTGCTAAATTCTTTTTAACTTAATTGCAATAAGTTATCTACATGTTGCTGTTTTTAATATTACAGCGTATTTGTTGGTAAAATCTACTTCTTCAGATGCATGTTTTACCTATATTTTACTTTTTCCCTGCTTTCAAAACTGCTCATGTAGTGTCCTTTGCCATGTAACATTTATATTGCCATTTCAATTAAATTCTATGCACTCCATGGCTACACAGAAATGGTTTTGATTGTTCACTTTTGAAGGCTTGCCCACTGGTGAATTGGATTGAGGAGTATAGACTTGTAAGCCTGGAGGCATAACTCCGAGTGGTCAAGCCTGGCACTCCCTCATCCATGAACAAAGTACATTCATGTTTCACACACACACACACACATATATATATATTTGTGTTGCATTGAAGTCCATCTTCTTGTTATATAATGTATGATATGTCTGTTTGTTCTTTAACACTAATTTAATGCAAGTCTTGGGATTCTAAAACATGAATTGTTTTTTCTACTCCTTTCGTTGTGGTAATTACATTAATCTCTTGATTTTAATAAGGGGAAATTACTCATAACCCCCTTGTGGTTGGGCCTGTTTTCAAGTAACCCCATTGTGATATAAAAGTGGACATTTACCCCCCTGTTGTTAAAACCATAGTTTTCAAAATGTGTATCGGATGGCGTATCAATTTTCAACAAATGCGTATCATGTATCGTAGATATGTGTAATTCTTTTTAAATATAATATATATATATATATATACACACATATAAATATATGTACACATAATTAAAAATGATAGAAATAACATTTAAATTCACTTATCATAACAAAAATTTAAATTAAATTCCATAATCTATAGTCCATACAATAAAAAAATAATGTCTTCTAAATATTCTTTAGTTGTATTATAGATTATGTATAGTCCATACAATACTAGAAATAATGTCCCAAGCATAATTGTCTCATTTTTCAAATATATGATATCGTGTTATATATATTGTTATATATATAATGTATAAAATGATAAAAATAATACTTCGACTCACTTATAAAAAAAATCAACTTAAATTTTATACAATACAAGAATTAACGTTTATAAATATTACGAATTTCAAATTAAAATTTAATAATCCAAGTTTTTAACCTAGTTCATCAATATCAAAATTTTAAGACAAAATCCAAAATTATTCATTTTTATAATCTTTCCTATTTTCATCTTAATATCCAATTCCAATAGGCATCGATATCATCTTCAACATTATCAGATGCCAACATTTTTTTCACTTTATTTTTCTTCTTCAACATCTTGTATGTGCTTACTCGTCATCCTCATCTTCTCAAAATATTTACTTTCTTTTTTCTTGTTTGAGGAAAGATTTCTAAGCATTACAAAGAAGCAATATAAAACAAAACAATAAAAAATGTTTTCATGTATATAACAAAATAACAAAAAGAGGTCGAAACGATGTTGTTTAACTTGATTACCTGTATTGCATGTATCGAGGGTATCAAAATGTATCATAATATACGTATAGCAAATCGTAAGATACGGTACAAAAAGAAATAACTATAAGATACGTATCGTTTTATGTCCATATCGAAACATATCGTTAGATATGTATCACGAATTCTAAGATACTAACTACTATGATTAAAACTAAAATAAAATTGCCAATGCCATTAATAGAAAATACCAAAATACCCCGATCTCCTTCCCAAAACGTAGGTTATAAAAGTGCACATAACCCCCCTGTGGTATGGATCAAACTACAATAACCCCCGTATTTAGCACGTGAAAGACACTCGTCATGTATTTTGACGGAAAAACTGACGATTTCACTTTAGTCTTAATCTCAGGGAGTTAAGTGTCAATTTTAAAACTACAAGGGGTTATGTAAAAATGGGGCTAACCATAGGGTGATAAAGTGCAATTTTCCCTTTTAATAGTCCTACTTGCATGTTCTAGTCTCTATATGATGGATTTTTTAAGGGTTTCCAATTTTTTGGTTTTTTTTTTTTTTTTTGTGGGGGGGGGGGGGGGGGGGCGATTTGGTCTCCACAGGTTGCAGGGGCCTAATGCTTTCATCTGGAAATCTTCTTATACCACTACTGTGAGAATCGAAACAAGCTAAACAAATCACTTGGCTGCTTAGTTCTTTATTTAATTGTTTAGGAACGAAAATTGGAGACCCCAGTCTGACCCACTTGAAACCAGCAGACTTCTGGCCGAGCCAGTGTTAACAGGTGGATAATTGGTTATAAGCTCTTTGAAAGCCAATTTTTATGAAGTGTGGCCTCATCGTGACTTAAGTCTCATCTAGTGGTGTCCTCCATCTTTGAACCTAATATGCTTCTTGTTTTTTTTTTTTTTAAATCAATACATCTAATATTTATCGCTTTTTTGTTTTGATCAGAAAAGTAAATATGTATTATAAATAAGGTGCCCGATAGGGAAAAACCCATGTACAAAAAGAACTCTTTACTTATCCAAAAAAAAAAGAGGGGAAGGCTACAAAAATTAAGGTCCTATATCCCCTAAAAAGATAAAAACTTATCTAACTTAAGGATACTAATGGGGACATAGTAAAGGTTGAAAATCAAGGGAATAAAAAATGAACAATTTTGTCACTGTTTTGCTCATCCATAAGATGGGAGAGATTAGAGATGATGTTACTCATAAAATTAAAACATGATTGGTGAAATAGAGGAGTGTTTCAAGCATATTGTGTGATTAGTGCATGCCTTGAATAGTGAAAGGTCAATTTCATAGAACATTTATTAAGCCAGCTATATATAACAAAATGTTAGGCAGTTAAAAACAACACCTTCATAAGATTGGTGTGGTTGAAATTAGGTTGTTCAGGATGGATATGTGGTACAACTAGAAAAGATAAAATTCAAAAATAAATATATTTGTGACTGGTGGAAATAGCACATATAGAAGATAAAATGAAGGAAAACTAATGGAGATAGTTTGGCCATGTGCAACAGAAATCAATAACTTCACCAGTTAGGAAGAGTGATAGTGGGTGAGTCGACTTCTATTGATTGTTTTAATTTCTCTTATGCATAATATTAATTACACATCTAAAATAATCTATATGGGTTTTGTTCCATCTCTCTCAAAAAATTTCCCTGAAGAAAGGTCTATTCTAATTTAGCATATATCTGCTCTAAATCTCCATTGGTTATTTATTCTGCGACATTCATTATATGTAAGCCATAATGTTGTCACTGCAATATTAATGGTTTAGTGAGATAATGTATCCTCATAACAAGTACAATTTCCAGCCCTCTATTTTACTGTTTAATTTTTTTTTACTCTGCAGGGTACTCAAGCAGAAAAGAAAAATGAGCTACTGAAGCAGCAATTTGGTATTGACTACAGCATGTTACCAATCATGTTCCGCCAGGGAACCTCTGTTTTCTGGGATAAGGTTCTCTCTGTCTCTCTCATATGAATTAGGTTTTTTTTCTTCTTTTTATTTCCTTCTTGGTAGAAAGTTAATTGCATAAAATTCAAGTGTTATGCTCTAATCCAACACCAATGTGAATGTTAAATTTTGCTGCCCGGTCCCATGGTATTCAAATGGGCATGATCCAGGCTTCTAGACCCTAAAGAGTAAAGACTGAGGCAGACCAGGCTGGTTTTCTTAGCCTGTCTGAATTTGGGGTCTCGCCTCGAAACTTAAAATTCAAATCCAGTGTATTGAATCAGGCCATGGCTGTCCCTAGAAATGAAACTCGCCATTTGGATGGACATACCATCCCTAGAAATCAAATGAGATCACATCACCATTACCATCAAGCACAACACATTCTTCTCAATGGCCATTTTAAGTGAAATATTGTTTGCTGTTTTGTGCTTGTTTCCTTTGCAATTGGTAAATTGTTACCGCAAAATGATGCATTTCTGGAGTTGGCGCCTTATCGGCCTAAACTACATGAATTAGATAATTTCCCTCATTTGCATATATATTATGCAACATAAGCATCTGGATGTGATTTATCAGATGGTTTCTTATAGAGGAAAGCCCTCTGGACGTCCATTGAATAAAGCCTCCCCAGGGTAGCTAAAGCCATCCAAAACCATTATATAATTTAATAATTTGGTTTTCTATGCAAATTTACCATCTGGTGCATGTTCTTAGCTTTTAACATTACAGTGATTTATTTTCATATTGAAAACAAAATCCCGAGAAAATGCCAGCAACAAGATCCTAAAGCGTTAATCATATATTTGATGAGTCTGTCACTTGCCCATTTCCTATGAAGCACGGACACTCTATTTTGGCTTACGTGTTTGTGTCAGACACGTGTCGGACACTTTTCGAACACGTATCCGAACACATGAATTAAGAAGGTTGATAATAAAATGAAGAAGTTCTTTATTTTTTATTTAATGACTTTGTTATTTTAATATCTTAATAATATTTTTTAAATTTGTATGTTTTTATGTCAATTTTAATTAAAATAACATTAAAATTTTATTTTATGGTCATTAAAAATATAAAAAATTTATATATATTCAACGTGTCCGTGTCCTACTTTTTTGATAAATAATGTGTCTGCGTGTCCGTGTCGTATCTTTGCTTCTTAGCCCATTTCTTTTCTTCTTTATGATATGCTAAAAGTGGCAACTTGATAGGTTTCAGGAGGAGGTCCTCTTTAACGAAGATTTTGGCGGGTTTATGTTATTGTGTGTCGTTTATTGCATCGCGCCTTACAAGTTGTCAAGCTGAGATAGTGATTTTTGTGTGCAGGAGGAAAAGATTGTAGTGGCTAATGATGGAGGTGCCGTCGGAAAATCAGCGGAAGAAAATTTTTGTGGAACACTGTAATATAATTGACCGGAGCTTTTGGAAAGCACATCCAACCATCCTTAATGAGAAGTCTCAGATGCTGTGAAGCTCCTGGTCACAATTTTTTTCCCATTGGACAACCAAAAAAAAATTGATAATTCTGTTGCTTAAGACATCTAATTTCTGTACTGTTGTATCATTATAATTATGAATGTTAGTCAGTTTTTTAACTTAAACATATCATACTCATGTTTATAAAGAGACCATCCGTCGGATTGAAATCCCATTGTGTACGAGGTCTAAGAAGAAATATCTGCAGTTACAGCTGGATGTGTCTTGAAATGATCACTATGTTACAGGGCAGATTGTAGCTAACACTTCCAGTAACGAGCTGCTTATCTGATCTGACAAAAAAAAAAAAAAACACAGGCTTGTTATCCGATCAGTAAGAATTTGAGAAATAGGAACATTGAGGATAAAATCCGATGTCCACGAGAGCTAGCTTGATCAGCCTGTTGATCCTAACCCATGAAAGTGAAGGGTGAGCATAGAATGTGAAATCAGCGAAGGGTGAGCGTAGAATGTCGAATCATTGATTAAAGAGTATCCAAAATGGGCAGGAAGATATGCTAGGCGGGGGGAGAAGCTGACTTAGACAATACAGTTAGGGAGCAAAAACATAAAAATTAGAATTTTAGGGGGTCTTTTATAGAAATATGAGAATTTTTTTGAAGTAACTCCCTATTTTTTAAGAAAAAAAAATCACTTAAAAATAGTGATAAAAGGTCATATTTTTAAAATAGCCACCAATGAGAGGGGGGGGGGGGGGTATAGCAAGAAATTGTGAAGGGATAGAATTATTGACATTGATACAGAAAGACGGGTGAGAAAGCGTTAGATAGATTATGTAAAGGATTTACAGCAAGACAGCACCAGTGGTCTAGTGGTAGAATAGTACCCTGCCACGGTACAGACCCGGGTTCGATTCCCGGCTGGTGCATGTGGATTGTTTTTTCTGCTGCGCTCACAACTCACCGGCTACGGTTGCGGCAGTTTTGTTGTCTCCATTATATAATACCCTTTTTTTTTTCTTTTCTGAACTGGATGTAATATTCAAGAATTGGAATCCCATATTTTTGTAAGTCACCCAAGCAACTTTTCCAACTATAATGTTAGATCCTCTAATATATATAGAATTTAGTTAATCATACAATTCTTAGGGTTTGTTTAGTCAGAATCTTGAATTGAATGATCTCATTTATTTTTATATACCATTTAATGGTAAAAGATTTATCATCTTAAGTGAATTTATTCAAAAATAATAATAATTATTTATCATACAATAATATTTAAAATCATATATTTGATTATTTCAAGAAAACCAAAAAATAATAATGTAGGAAGAAGTATAATGAAGTTCCCTATTTTTGTGAGACAGAATTTTATGCTAAAATATTACAAAATCATTCAAATTCAAGTACAAAGAGACCCTTATTTAGCTCCTATGACTGAAAGTAGAACTAGTGCCTACTTGCATGCCAATCTCTATAATTCGCACTTATGATTCCATGCAACTACTAGTTATTTTGCTAAGCTGCATGGGTTGGTTGCCTAAACAACTGTAGGAGCACACTGATGATAGTTTGGATTTGTCAAGTGTAATGTTATACTAATACTCGGTGTCCAAATGATATGACAACGCTTGAGTAGTTAGATAAGTAGACAATTGATGGCTCTCAAAATCATGTGTCTTCACTTTTTACTTAGTTCACTCTATTGATATGAAAAAAAAGTTTAGTAAAAAAGTCCCATGGTAATACTGTTGTTCAGATTTAAATATTATGTGAGACTCACGTAGGTTCTGTTAAAATGCTCAAATCTAAATGTAATACCACGGGGTGAAGCCTCTCACTTGACTTTCTCTCCTTGATCTGCCACCATATTTCACAAATCTAAATGTAATGCCCAGGCTTTATTCATGACCATCCACAAAACCAACCAAGAAATTTCACACCAACATGTAACAAAATCTTTGATTCAGCCGCAAATGTGATTCATGAGCCCTTCTAGGTTAAACTCTGATCAGTATCAAGATAAAAACAGGTAAATCCACTGTCATTCTATGGGTTCTTTGGTTTATACATGTCATGTCAGCCATTATCAAAAAAAGTATCTGTGAAGAAGCAAGTAGAAGAGTCTGCAACATGAACTTACAAACCTTTGGTGTCTAGTTCACATTACACAGCTTGGACAGATGCATATCAAGGATCTATTGTTGGGTTGGATTGATATAATTGGAGCATTGGTTTTGTTGATTATGAAGATGATTTTATGGTTATAATTTGTTTCACTAATCCAAACCCTTTTTCCCCCCGTTCACACACAACAATTTCCTCTCCAAATTTGTTGCATGAAAATGTTTACATAAATCTTGAATAAAGAACCAAAGGAATATGTAATAGATAACTATTCAATCCTCCCCAACCAACCGTCTGTGTATTTATAAATCCCCACATTCCACTGGCAGAATTGTAATTTAAAAAAAAAAAAAAACAATTCTAGATAAATTCATAGTATTATCCAATGTGTAGAATTCAAATCTTGGGAACCATTGCTTAGTAACATAAGATTTCACATTATCAAAATTTTGCATCCCAAAACCAATTCCATGCAACCACTATTTATATTCTTCCCCACATGGACTGAACACACGAGTCCTAGGTACGCAACGATTACAGTAAAAAGCTCTCTTACATCTGAAAATATTTTTCCTTCCTGTACAAGCTTTGGTAAGAGGAGAGGAACTTACACGCAGAGTCCATTATTAGTGTGAGAATAGGAAGTACAGAAGCTTTACTTCTTGTATGAGAATTCAGCCTTGAACTCCTCCTCAAGCTGTCGCTGGGATTTTGTTTTTGCTGTGAATACAACATCATCAAGGAATCCTCTCTGTGGAAATTCTTTGGGTACAAGACTCCGATATATTTCAAACTGTTCTTCAGCTTCCTTCTTTTTGTCCAGGAGACTGTAGATTATTCCCTGGCACAAGTTCCGACAAATCAGTAAATCAGCAAGTACACTTTACACGTGTAACTCTTTTCCCTTTCTTGCTTTTGGATTAAGTTCCAACTGTTGCCAAGGCAAATATTTCCCAACAAATAATCAACATTGTGTTTTTGGTAATCCAGTTATACTTCAATTACTATTTTCTAATCAGTTATACTTCAATTACTATTTTCTTAAACTAACTCAAGAAAGCCCTTAGTTATTTGGAATTAGTACACAAATTTCGTTACACCATTCCCCTAACTCGAGCTTATTTCTCATTAATACAACAAATCAGCAATCTGCTTCCGCTTTATATCAACCTATATTGCATTGATAAATCTTTCCCTCATCTTGGTAACACCTTAACCTGAATTATATCACTTGTCACTGATGAAATTTTTTGTCTTTGTAGAACATTGCCAAAACATTTTCACCATTGCCATACCACTGTAATTCCACGGACAACTTCCCCTAAAGCTTAACCTAGATGTTATAAAATAAAACATAAAAATTTCTTTACTATTTCATATTTTCCTTATTCATATGGGAAGTTTTTCATAAAAATTGAAAGAAATCATCCTCACCATACTCCCAACATGACAAATGGGTTGAACATGAAGAGATATAGAAACAACAAGTCCGACATTAAAAAAATAGAGTGCATTGCAAAATGCAACCATTTTTGAAAAGTGTAATATTATTTTTTTTAAAAGCCCAATAAAGGAGAGATTCAAATACTTACAAGAAAGGGGCAGCTTACAAAAAAGTGCTTAAATTCCCCAAAAAAAAAGTTTACAAAAGAATCTATACAAGTTGAGTAAGATTCTATTACCCAAAAGTATAGAGATTTTAACAACCTGTCAATGAAGCATGGACATTCTATTTTGACTCACGTGTCCATGTCAGACACCGATACTTCTCGGACACTTTCTAGACACTTGAAAAAAGAGTGTCCAAATTTTTTATTTTTCTAAATTTCAGATACGTTATGACATGTTAGTATACATTTTCTACTTTTTTTCTTTTGGGATTTTTCCCTCCCTTTCTCCTCTGCTTTTTTTTGTTTGTTATATATATGGTCTATGTAATACTTAATAGATTTGTTTTGGAACTTGAATCATGAATGTCAATGA
Source organism: Nyssa sinensis (assembly GCA_008638375.1). Classification (NCBI taxonomy): domain Eukaryota; kingdom Viridiplantae; phylum Streptophyta; class Magnoliopsida; order Cornales; family Nyssaceae; genus Nyssa; species Nyssa sinensis. The sequence continues at coordinate 15,612,352 of CM018043.1, read as the reverse complement.
TTCAATGAAGAAGTTCTTAAATTTTTATTTAATAATTTTGTTATTTAAAATCTTAATAATACTTTTGTGATTTATGTTTTTATGCCAATTTTAATTGAAATAATGTTAGATTTTTATTATATAGTCATATATAAATATATATAATATATATATATATATATTCAACGTGTCCCTAACATATCCATGTTCTATTTTTGAGCAATGCCATGTCCACATTTCTGTGTCGTGTCGTATTCCGTGTCTGTCCGTATACATGCTTCTTAACAACCTATCTTTAAAACTACTAAGGAAAGTTGCATCCCCTTCAAAAATCCTACTATTACTCTCTCTCCAAATACACCAAAAAATACAAAGAAGAATTAATTTCCACACTTTCCTAACATGATTTTGACCCGAGCTCTTTGCCACATCTTCACCAAGTGAACCACTGACCAAGCATCATCCAACAATACCCAAAAAGAGAAAGAAGAAGGTTCCACAGACCTCTAGCAACTTGGCAATGAGTAAACAAGTGGTTCATAGATTTTTCCCCTCTCTAGGCACATGGAACATCTATTAGCCAGAAGAAAACCTCTTCTTTGCAAGTTGTCTTAGGTCAAAATAGCCCCTCACACCATAGACCGAGAGAAGAATGCCACCCTTGTGGGGGCTTTGATGCACAACTAGCTTTTCAAGGGAACTCCTTCACGCCTCTTCTAGCCAAATGTATGTAGAAAGACTCGAGCAAAAATTTACCCTGAAAATCCTCTTTCCAACAAAGAGAGTCTTCTTTATCTCTATCCAAACGAACAAGATAAAGAAGAGAATTAAGCACGTGACCTCCTCCAACTCCCAATGTTGGAAATTTCTATGAAAACAAGGAATCCAAACAAACTCATTCTCATTGTAGACTACGTAGTCCTTCACTAGACCTTCTCAATCACAGGAGATTTGGAAGAGATGAGGGAATCGATGCTCAAACGTAATGTCTCCACACCACTTGTCCCTCCAATTTTTTATTTACTTATTTATGACCAATACATGGATCTTAAAGAGACTTGAACCAGGGGAGTTATGTTCTCTCTAATTTTATATAATCAAAAAAAAATATCACAATTGTTAGCAAAGGGAACTCCCAATCTCAACTCCCAAACCAGCCAGACTGCACCAGCTTCTGTTCTTTCATGTAGCTTCTAAAGATTTTCTTGTAACAGGACTCATGCCAACCTTTTTCTTTTTGGGTGGGTCACATTAACATCCCCCTCTAATTAATAAATGAACATAAATACAACTTCATAATATCAACATGACAATAGATACATGTGCACTAATATATGTATTGTATAGGACACCAAAATCATTGTATAAGTACGTTTACATTAATATTCAAAATTTAGAAGATACATGCAATGCATAGAATTTAAAAGTAATATAATGCACATAATATTCAGTTAACTTTTAGAAATCTCCCAGTACCTAAAGAAAAAAACAAAATAATAGTATTAATTCCTTACTACTCTTATATTTTGTTTCTTTTTTTTTTTAAATGTATATAAATTTATATTATTCTGGTTCGACCATTTGACCTAGCAGTTGAACCAGCAAGCCATTGATCCAGTTCTCAGCCCAATTTAACATCCTATATGAGTCTTATAACTATGGAGCAAACCATGCGAAGAAGTAACATGTGCGGACATAAAATGTCAATTCTGGACCTCCAAAAGGACTATGTCATAACTTACTCCAACAATTATTGGAAAATGTGAAATATGGATGCAAATTTAAGGTGGCCACAGTTCATTCCCCAGTGTGGACATTAAAATCCCTCAAAAAACACTGTTCAAGACAAATTTCAAGGAAGCCTTCAATACATTACCATACTTGTACATCTTCAACACATCCAAACTTGCAACTACAATGAAATTAAATAATCAGATTATATTTCAACAGAAAAAAAAGAAGCAGAAACAAGGCCAAAAATAGCAGCAATACGCAGATCTAAATGCAATAAAAAAATGGATATTAAATAGTAGATATAAAACTAAACAGACATATATAAAACAGCATAATAAGCAAATAATGTAATCAAATTTACCTGGCAAAGAAAAGGCCGAAAATCCCTAGGGTTCTCATCAATCAAACCTTGAAATTTTTTCAAGGCCTCCTCCAACTCACCCTACATAACACACGTAATCGTAAGCCAAAAATGAGAAATACACAAGGATTGTCTGGTTATCACCAACATAGATTCTGCTCAACCAAAAAAAATCTTAATCCTTCTGTGTTTCTTTTCTTTCTTGCAATGAAAAAAAAAAAAGGTGTAAGAAAACAGTGGTGGAACTTTCTACGCCTCGGTCCTTATGTTAGCAAACTCCATAGAGCGAAAACCACCCCAACATTTCATGAGAAACTAAGTACAACCAATTTGTACACAACGGCATGGCAAAATACGACGTGGACATACTAACGCGACAAACCTTAAAAAGTAGGACATGGACATGATAACATATACATACAAATTTTTATATGTATACATTTATTATATAATAAATATGTATAAATTTGATTAATTTTCTAAATTCTATATTAAGGTTACATGATGTGGAAACTAAAACTCGACAAATATCATAAAGATTACCATATTATATATAGAACTACTCTTTTACTATATTTTTATCCTTACAAATATCATAAAAAGTGTCCATTGCATGTTTGAATTGTGGTAGCCGTGTACAGTGTTTAGTGTTCTTTATAAAAGAAAAGATAGGATACTACATAACTCCTACTAAGATATGTTTGTGTGACATACTTATGAGAAAATGTATTTGACCAAGGGCAGAGCCAGAAAAAAAAAAAACTGGGGAGGGCTATAATTTTTTTAGAAAAAAATTTCGGAGGAAATTGTTATTTTTTTTTTAAAAGTTGGATTGGGAGATTTTAAGGGGAAAAAAATGCTCAAAATTGGAGTCAGAATTATATGTATTTTTATTTTATTTTTTTTGCAAAAATTGGAAGGAAAAAATTTTTTACTTCTCAAATTTAGAGGGGGGTTTACAAGAGAAAGAAAATTGCAAAAAAATGAGGGGGGCTACAACCCCCCCAGACTACACGTGCTTCCACCCTTGTGTTTGACATAACTCGTGTTTGGGAGTGTCTCATACATGTCAAGTGTCTAAAATAATGAAACTTGTTTTTTAATTATATGTATGTCCACAAGATGTCAGACATGAATTGAGAAGTGTCCACGATATGTCGGTGTCCGAAATGTATCCAACACAGAATTGAACAGTTGTAGAGGGGTTCGTGCTAAGCTATGAATCCAGTTTTATTCATAATGTTCTTTAAGTATAATTTCATGCCTTTCAATGCAGTGTAAACATATTGAATGACTTAATTTCCATTGGTCATTTTAACATTTTATTGAATAGACAGATCACTTAATTTGAGCGGCCAGGATTGATTTACTACGATAGTCCAAGCAATCACCTTTACAACATGCATTTGTGCAATTAAAATTCTAATGCTTCTCTCCTCGGTGACTCTTTTTTCATTACAAGCAACTTCCAGAGCCTTATTCAGCATCTCAAAGACAGCCGGGCCTTCATGGTTCTTGTGCATCGCCATTGCCAGACCCTGCAGAAATAGGGTATCATAATCTAAGTTTCATTCTCCATAAGCAATGAGCCAAGAAAAGAACTGAAGAAGCAGCGAATACTCTCATCCATAAGGTGATGTGTAAGTTGTGCTTAAACGGACAAAATCATACTGATGATGTTGAATGATTGTACAACCTATTCAGTGCTGTGAAACCTAAGCTGTGATTCAAGAGTAGGCCATGGGACTATTGCTAAAAATATAAGATTAATATGGGAAATGCAAGGTATTAAAGAACTCTTATCAAATCCTCTCTGAGCAACATCGACACAGAATTCAGTAAGCAAACTCATTGGTTCTAAGAATATAGAAGGAGATCTTTGAACATTGTGAAGCCGAAATGACTTTTACTTTCTGTCATTTTCACTCCATTTGCTATCCAAAGTAGTCCATCATTCTCAAAGGGTGCAATGGAATTTCAACCCATAAACACCTGTATTGTTGAGTTATTCCTATGGCAAATTCTGCCTACACATTTAAGGATTACCACATCAAAGGCTTCTAAGTTCGTATGCGTATTTGTTATCAGTGGAACCAACTAAATCAATAAAAGAAAACTTGAACTAAGATAAGCAATACATGTCCTCTTTAGGTGCATTTGGGACCAAATCGAAGGAAGAATGCCTTTTAATGGCCGCTGGTGTTCAGCATGCATTTGTTTAGAGATCACGAGATCATTTAATAATATCTTGAAACTTTTGACAGGGAAGTTACAAGTGCACAAGTTGAAAAAGGTTCAGCTGAGAGTTTGCAAAAGAAGTGTTTCTCACAAATTACATTCTCTAGGCTTGACAAGTTGTTTCATCAACAAGAATATGGCACTACATGTGTTATAGGCTTCTAGCACTTACAATTCAGAGCAGTGTAATTTGAAAAATTATCCTCGTCATCCACCAGTTAGATGAAACTCCCAGATATAACTGCTAGGATGTGACCCGAAATTGCAATGATTGGTGAACACAACTCTTTTATGAATAAATTCCAAGTAAACCACTGAACTCCTTTGGACACTTGAATCTACACTTTCCTTGAAGTTGTTTCAAACATATAGTAAAAGTAATAGGTTTGAAAACTATAGGTAATCGAGATCTAAGTCAGAACAAATTTTAGGGATTGAACTGCACTGTTTGCTCTACATATAAAAATGCTCTCCAACAAATAGCAGAGACTTGGTATGTAATCATTCATGCAAGATAATATCACAAAACAGAGTACTACAATACAGTGAGCAATCTTGAAACCCTAAAAGAGCATGCTGAGAAATCAGATTTAACAAATCAGGCAGACAAACTAGTACACGAAATTATTTTTTTTATCAGTAAAGGTAACTCTATATATTAACACAGCGCTCAAAGGGGGAACCCGATATACAAAAACAAAAAAACAAACCAGCTACAAAAATTAAAGCCTAAGATCTCCCAAAAATCTAAAAATTTACGTATGTACAATAGATATTCTTCCTTTATCCTAAAAAAAAAGTTTCAACAAGTTATCTTTATAATCCCACATCGGATCGAGATCTAAATCAGAACAAATTTTAGGGATTGAACTGCACTGTTTGCTCTACATATAAAAATGCTCTCCAACAAATAGCAGAGACTTGGTATGTAATCATTCATGCAAGATAATATCACAAAAAAAGTACTACAATACAGTGAGAAATCTTGAAATCCTAAAAGACAAATTAGGTAACTCTATATATTAACACAACGCTCAAGGGGGGAACCAGATATACAAAAACAAAAACAAAAACGAACCAGCTACAAAAATTAAAGCCTAAGATCTCCCAAAAATTTACATAAGTACAATGGATATTCTTCCTTTATCCAAAACAAAAAAAGTTTCAACAAGTTATCTTTATAATCCCACATTGGAAGCTCCACACCTTCAAAAGTCCTTTGATTCCTCTCCCTCCATAAGCACCAATTATGAAGATAAATCCCTCAGAATTACATAGTAAATCAGAATTGATTTGAAGACTAGAGAAAGGTAATTATGGTTTTATGCAAAATTGAACAATTAATACACAAAAATGTTATATATAATTTTTTTTAAAATGGAAAGTACTCCAGGGAAAAAAAAAAAAAAAAAAAGATCAGTAAAGATGAGATTATGGTAAAAGAAATACAGAATTTATCACTTTTGCGGTGGTGAGCACACGAAATATGAATTATGTATGCCCTAGAGGTTAGCTCTTATGAGAGCATGCTCCTAACCTAAATGTAGCTCTCCCAATTCCCTGCTTAATTACCCACACTCTCTCTCTTTTAGTTGCCTCCATTTACCACCATCTAAAGTAGATAGCACATATGATGGGCATGCTCCTTACCTAATGTAGCTCTCCCTTTTCCCCATTTAGTTACCCCACACAACCCCTCTTTCAGTTGCCGTAGATAGCACATATGATGGGCATGCTCCTTACCTAATGTAGCTCTCCCTTTTCCCCATTTAGTTACCCCACACAACCTCTCTTTCAGTTGCCACCCTTTCCCACCATCTTACTAGTGGTAAGTAACACATGATGATGTAGCTCTCCCTCTTCTCCATTCAGTTACCACAAGCTCACAGTATCTTTCAATTTCCTCCTTTCTTCCCGCCCTTCCTCACTCTGAGATAAGGAAAAGGAAAAAGGGCAAACTAACAGCCTAAACGGGTGCTAAATAGATTAACAATGTATGCAAGAACCAAATAGGAGGGCGCTTATGGTTGCAAACATAACTCTTGCTACAAGAAACAAGAACCTGGATAATTCATGCACTGTTTTGTCCCTGGAATAGCTCTATAACTGATAAAATAAGTCCTCAATCAAATTATTCTTCATTTGCGTATCAAGAATTCTATACCTATTCTTTAATAGGAACATTAACCATATTGTTCGGCTTCATTATATGGTTGGAATCAATCAAATATAGTGTTATTAAAGAATCAAAGGATAGATTTGACAACCCAAGCTTAAATTTATTATAAAAAACTGTGCAACTTAACATGTGATTTGCCCTCAATTCGAATAGGGTGGAGTTATACTTGTTCACTTACTGTGGAATCAGCTGCTGTGGAGTAATATTGTCCACATTACTATAGCACTAGTGATACTTTTTTTTTGGGGATAAGAAACAAGAATGAACACATCAGTTAAAACAAATAAGTATGTATTTATAATGTTTTTAACTCTATAATTATATTGCTTTTCAATTTGAATATTGTGTTTACATACTGTAGAGTCACTCTACAAAGTATATTTCTAGTTGCTGTAGAGTACTATGTCCACTTTATTATAGCAGTAATAAAAAAAATATATAAGCAGCAGTAATGAACACATTAGTGTATAGTTAACTAATAACTGCTCCAAGTTTTTTGAATTAACAAGTTAATCATTTACAAACATATGGTCAAGCTACCAAAGATTAGATTGGTTGAAGGATCAAGGCTGTTTATAACAATAATAAAGTTCTGAGGAACCATATGTATGAGTAAATGTCTTTATCCAATAGGCTGAGGGAAACTGCTAATCTAAGCTAATTATTATCTTTACTTTGCATCTCTCTGGCATTATGACAAATTCTATAACCAACTCAATTTCCAGCTTTAAATTACTTAGTTCCAAATTCCCACATACCCTAATCCTAAAAACATAATTTTTTATGCTTACCTTGAGATAGTGCATTATGATCTACTGAAAGGATTTTGTACTTGCCAAAGAAGCAAGATTTTGAGCAAAGGAGTAGTGAGAAAATGGCAAAACGTGCTTGATATGCTTTGGATTTAGACCCTACTGTGTTTTTAAGATGATTACCCTTTAATCTGTACATACCAAGTTTTGTTAGAACTTATATGCTCACATTAATAATCTCCAATCATAATGTTGATAAAATCACATTTTCTTCCAGTTTAGTCCAAAGTTCCATAATAAATAGATAACAGTACATAAAGCCATATAAAAAAAGACACAAAATTCAGCCCATAAATATCAGTGTACAACTAGCACTTCAACCAATCAATTGAATGTGTTGATAAAGTTGAGGTCAAAATGATTGAAGGTTGCATATGAGATGAGGAAGAAGTCTGCAAGAGTTTTTCCATTTGGATATCCATGAATATGATCCAAAAATTCTAGAGCAACTATTAGCTATGCCTAAGGACGGGGCCATCTAAGATCGAGGAGGGTTCAATCCCCCCTCGTTTTTTATTTAAAATTTTACCTATATTTTAAAAAAGATTTTCAAATTTATCCCTTTTATTTATATCTTTGCCCCCACTGAATGCAAAATTTTCACACTTCATCCTTACCTAAACTTCAATTTAACCCATTTATTATTGTTATTCCCAAATATGCATAACAATTCTATCATGCAATATTTTCCAAACAAGAAGAATCGTTGGGACAATTGTGAATGTGTTGAATAGATGACATGTCTACCCTCCTAAAAATTGCTTTTTTTTTTTAAAAGGTTTAATCTTCTATACAACATTTTTTTTTCTACAATTTTTTGTAACATTTTTTGAGGGTCCTTTTTTTTGCTGGACTTTTTGTCTAAGTTGTAATCTCATGTAAATAAATGAATTTAGTTACTTATAAAAAATATTATTAATTAATATTAAATTTTTAAACATATGATCTAACGTTAAGAATAAAGTTTAACCTTCCTAAGATAAATTTCTGGCCTCATCCCTGGCTATGCCACACCTTTTTAAATACCCATATTTGGTTCTCAAAATCTCCTAACTTCTTCTACTGCTGCAGTTCCTATAATCAATAAGAATGTAAATAATGCACCATAAGTTACTTATCAAAAATAATAGTAAAGCACTGAAGTTAGGCGTGTCAATAGCAGCATAATCCTCCTCCTCCTCCTCCTCCTCCTCCTCCTCGGCAACACATTTTACATGTCATCATTTCATGATTTTGCCTTTTTTTTTTTCCCTTTGAAGGAGGAGACCCCTCTTCGCTTCTTGTATACTCTCTCTTTTCTTATGATATCATTTATTTATTTGGTACTATATGATATCATATATAAAAAGGGGCAAACAAAAACCTTTGTGACATTATTAATAAAATTAATAGTCTAATTACTTTGACAATAATAGCAATAACAATGCCACCTCATCAATGAGCATCAGTATTAGTATTAGAACGACTTAGCCTTCAAAGTTCAAGTAGTTTCCTTGACTAATGTCCAATTGTCTATGATTTAAGTCTAAGTTAAGATGGCAGCCTCAACATAAGTCCACTAGCATTCAAACAATAATATTTCATGTAGTCTGTGGAATTTAACTTTTCAATAATTTAACATCTATGAACTGACCCTTTTACTGTGTATAAGAACCCAGAGAAACTCCCCTATGCTCATCCAACTAAAATTTGATGTGGCCACCATAAATTTCAATCACCTACTTGAGTATAGATGAATATAGCAACACACTACACATATCTGATTAGCTACATAAACAAAGCCACCTAAGCACAGGGCATAAAGTATATTTACAGTATAGGCATGTCAAAAACTACAAAAAGAAGAATGATATAAGAAGAAACAGTAATGGATCAAGAACCTACGTGTAAAGCTCTAAGCAAGAGAGGTCTCTTCTCTAATATTTCCCTGAACAACCTCTTAGCTTTACTCAGTTGTCCCATCATCTCATAACAGAGAGCCTGCAAAAGGCGCCACTCGACTTCATTCGGTTCAACATCAATCAATCTCTCCACATATTCTACAGCCTCCTTAGTCTTCCCTCTCCTCAGCTTCCCATAAAAAACCACCTTCAGAGCCTCGACATTCCTTGGATTCTCCTCCACTAACTTCACATACATCTCTTCATCCTCCCCTTTGCCATTCTGGGTCTCTCTCTTCTGTTCCACTTTTTCACTATAGCTGCTTTTCTGGGCAGGTTGTGCCAAAACTGACCTAGCATTAAGACTGCCCATGAAAATGAATGACCCAACAAGCAAAACTAAAAATTTTTCCGTAAAAAACTTGGAAATTTTTTCCTGGAGTGAGAGAGAACAACTTATATGAGAAATTATTGAAGTGGGTTTGTGAAAAATGTGAAGCTGAGAGCACTGTGTGGATAGATGAGAAGGTCTTGAGGAAATGTGAAGCTTGGTTATGGGTCGGAGTTTGGGGTAGAGATGGAGTGGATTCTGTATGTGGGTTGGGATAATTGATGATGGGTTGAGAGTGTTGTATATATTGTGTTTTCGAATTTTGTGATTGTGAAGCTGTGTTTGAGCGTAGAGTGACAACGTGTTGATAGATGGAGAAGCCATTTGGAGAGGAAACACTTCAAGAAATAGTAGAAGGCCAACGGCTAGAATGATGCAGAGAGGTTGCCCATTGAGAATTGAGAACACGGGTCTTGTTGGGAAACCACCAGAAGGAAAAGGAGACGGGAGGGAGAGGCTAGCAAGACCTTTCAGGGCCTTTTTCTTTGCTTTCTTTTTTTTTTCTTGCCATTTCTGTTTCATTTTATTTATTTTTTTTCCACGAAATTTTGGAAATAAAACCCAAAAGGAAGAATATATTTGATTATATGATTTTTGTGCTTTTATTTTATTAAAAAAACAAAATGGCACTAATTGATTCCAAATCATATAAAAAGAATCTCATTCCACCCATACGTTACAATCATAATGTGTCACTTATATAATTACATATATATTTTGTGACTATTTAATTTTAACTAAAAGATGAAAATTAAGTAAAATTAAAAAAACACATGTGCGTTACATACGTGACAAATTATAATTGTGATATATATATGAGTAGGATAAAATTTTTACTACTTAATTTGAAGCCAAACATTATCTAAAAAAAATATTTTTAATAAAAAAATTATTTTACTTATTTTAAAACAGACTATGGTAAATAATTATAATCCCTGAAATTGCTGAGAAAATGTTCACAATAACAAAACAATAATTAACATAAGTTAGTCGATTGAAATTATATGGTAATTGACTGATCTAATTGAGCAAAAATGTGCTTATCATTCCGTCAAAATCAGTTATAACAACAGTCTTTTAAATACTCTTGGATTTCAAATGAGTAACATTCTATAAAAAGTATTCGACCGGTACAAATAGACCAGTAGACTAACGACTTTTAAATTTTGAAAGAGTTTTCACATACTGAAAAAAGATGTCGACTAGATGAACAGGTTAGTCAATTTGATGTTCTTAAGCATTAACAATTTGACATTCTATTAAGAACAGTTGACGAGCCAAAGACTTGGGGTTGACCTAGTGCATTTGGACTAAATAATGTAGTCAATCGATCGTATGTTTCAGTTGAGTGATAATACCAATCGGAAAAGCGTGATGACTATTTGTAATGGATCTATTTGCACACCAAAAGAACCACAACGAACGATTTTCAAATATGATATAAACATTGATCTGTTTGGACTGAGAAAAAAAAAAAACATTCTTGAAACATTTATTTCAAATGGATCACGATTATTCATTATTACACGCCCTATAAATCTTAAATATAGAATAAGCCATTAGTGACCATCATTGAGCTATTCATAATCAATCATTGGCTTTATTCTAAAGTGGACTTTCATTGTAATAGTAAACTCATTGAGAAGTCATTTGTTAATTGATGCTGCACTTTTCGACTCACAATAAGTATGAGTTTCGTGACCTGTAAAACACTCAGAAAGATGATCAGAGGACCATTGGATTGGCTTCGGCGGTAGCCGCTCCGATGCTTAAGTAAATAAATGGAATTGAAAGACTGTATTGAAAGCCAAAGAATGAGCATGAAAATAAAGCGTACCTTTAGGGTTTAATTTATATCCTGTGGCCTTCTTAAGTTGATTAAGATTCGGAGCCATGAATATAGGGATTTGATCATCGGAGATTGCAGTTACCTTGTGGAGTATTGCATAGAGATAATCACATATGGTAGTTTCCTTGTTGAGGACTATTTTCATGTTGAGGACTGTTTCCTTATTCCCTGCTCGGCAACCTCTAAGGCGGTGACGAGGTCTGGAGTATTGGTTTGGAGCCCTGTAATTAACTCTGTGATCCTTATTCGGATATGTATGTGCTCTGGAGGCATATGCTTGGCTACTTCCGATCTTTCATCCTGTTCTGAATGTTCGAGCGCTTAGCCATTGGCTGAGCGCGAGCTGAGTTAGCCGAGCGTGAGCTGGATTCATAGGCATACGTGTCAAGTGCTGATTGGCCTGCTCTTTTATAGTATATCAGTTACTCCCCCCCCCCCCCCAAGTCCTAGTTTGATGCTAACAAGCAACTGGGGCTAAGCCTTTTTCGGAGAGTCATGTATCATGCCTGTTCGCCTTTCAAGGCGACTGTTGGGGCGTCATTTATTGCGCAGCCGGAGATTGGGTCTTTTCAAGGTTATCATTGTACTGGGCCGATGGTTGGGTTTCTCGAAGTCATCATTGTTCCGAACCGTCATGGCGTTTGGGCTTGGTGGGTCCCTTTTAATACTGCGCTTATAAATACGGGGTGAGATTTGAAATGACCTTTTCCCCGTCATTTTCATTGTGCTAGAAGATCTTGTCCGCCATTGTTCGTTTGTGCGACCTTGAAGAATACCGGTTTTCTGAGTTAGAACAGGTTCGATCGATCTTTCTTCTTTTTTTGCTTCTTTCTCTTTAAGTCCGGGAGTAATGTCTGTTCCTCTTGAATCCTTAAACGTGAGTGAGAGGGTAGGAAATCCCTCTGAGATGGCTGTGCCGCCTCCTGTAGAGAATGTAGGTGACCTTGCCCCCGAAGATGCTGGGGAGAGGCCTGTTGAACCTTCCCCTAGTCTTGAGATTAGGATAGTTGATGCCTTCTTAGAGCCCCGACATAGGGCTGGGGAAACCTCTGGTAGGTCTTCCCATAGAGAAGAGGGTGAGAGTGCTGTTACTCAAAGCCTACTGAACGAGTGGAAAGTGAAGTATAATTTTCCCCCAAACGTGACCTGCAGAGTACCAGGCCCAATGGATCGTCCCCATGATGTTGAAGCCGGGGAGATATAATGTTTATCTTGCCTGGTTTGAAATGGGTTTGAGACTTTCGTTGCCTGATTTAGTTAGGCGATTCTTCTGTTGGTATAAGCTCTGCCCTGCCGACCTTAATCTCAATAGTTGGCGGCAACTTCTAGGGTTTGTAGTGTTAGGACATAAAAATGAGGTAGATGTGTTTATGGATCTGATCCGTAGTAATATGGATCTGAAGCTCAAGAAGGCAGAAAGCCTTTTTTACATGTCCTTTGAGAAGGGGTTCCGACCCTTGTCCTTCGTTCCCACTTCTAATAAAACGTGGAAGAAGTGGTACTTCTTTGTTGGAGGAGGATGGGAGCATGAAGACTTCCAGGATGGTGATGTCTCGTTATTCCCTCGTACCACAGGTCATAAGGGTGAGGCTTATTTCCTTAGGTTTGTTTTAGCTTCGTTGTGCCTTCCGAACTGATAATTTGATATGCCATTTCTTATTTATGTGCAGTCAAGAGAGCTTGGAGGAGGTCTAAGTTCACCAACGCACCCCGAGATCAGTACCGTGTGCTGCTTTTGACTCCCAATCGGGCTCACACTGTTATTATCACTCCGGAGAATTTGATGGCTGCTCGTAGTGCCGAGCTCAAGAAAAGGCTGACGTTGAAATGGACGGAGGCGGAAGCCCAAGTGGTGGGGGAGACTTCCTCCCGAGTTAAGCCTGAGCCTTCTCTAGAAGTGAAAAAGAGGAGGTTGATTTTCGAGTCTCCCGAGCCAGCTCCTACTGAGGCCGAGAAGGAGGCCGAACCTGCCGTTCCTGTCTCGGCCGTTCCTCCTGCCCCTTCCGTTCAGACCAGAAGGACTCGGAAGGGGAAGGCGCCTGCTGTACCGTCCGAGCCGTCTGATGAGTCGGACTACCAAATCGCCAAGAAGGCTTTTGACTAAATATGGGCCCAGGGCCCTTATCGGTACAGGGGGGATAACCCCTCAAAGTTGATGAATGAGATGATGAATCTCCAGATGAAGGTAACCTTTGAAGCTTTTCTTGTCCTTTCTATTTGTTTGTTCGTTCAATCTAACTTGTCTGTCTTGCGTTGTGTAGAGCATGCACAGTTTAGCTGCTCTGATGGTGACTCCCATGAGCCTCAAGGAGGCTAATAAGCTGAAGGCTGAACTGGATGAAGTGAGGTTGGAGCTTGGGACAGCTCAATCCAAGGTTCAGACTACTGAGGAGGGTCTGAAGGAAGCTAGCACCAATCTTGCCGTGACAGAGTTTGAAAGGGACATCTATGCTCGGCAAGTTGCAGGACTTTAGGCGGAATTGGTCGAGCTCCGAAGTACCTTTGATCAGAAGGTTCAAGAGGCAGTTGATCATGCCAAGACTGAGACTGAGACGGAATTGAGAGAGGAAGTTGACCAGATGGGTGATGACCTGATCCGGTTTGGTTTTGAAAGCTTCCGAACTAGATTCCTGGCTAAGTTCCCAGATTTTGACGTGTCGTCAATCATTGCTCCTGAACCTGCCTCGTCTGGTGCTGATCCGTACAAGACAGCTGGGGCTATCGGCCTTCCTTTGGTGGAGGACCCTGGCCCTTCGGATAAGGCTTGAGGCTTTATCAGCTTTTTTGTTTTTGCCAGTCCTTTTGATGTAATGAAATGCCTTCTTGATCAGTAAAATTGACTTTTTCTTCAAATTCTTCTTGTGTTATTGCTTTCTGTGAAATTTGCTGTGGGTATGGCTGTTCTGAGCCCATTGCATGTCAGATCAATTGTCCGTTAGTTGATAGCTGCCTTTTGAGCTTTAATACTTGTAATTGAATAGTGAATGTAGATTAACTTCGACTGTCTCATCATAATAAGATAAGAAAGCAAACATAATCAGATAAATAGAACCCAATATTGATTTTGTATCACACAGAGAGGGAGTAAATTTTGCAGAGTGCTGAAGTAGACTGCTCTGAGCCGAAGATTTGTGAAAATAACTAGGCAGCTTGTGCCCATCATTACGATGACCGACATTGCTGTTTTCGAGCCCTTAGGATCAGGATATATCAGAACTGTTGGCCTTTGTCGTATGAATGGCCTATCATAAATAGATAAGACTAGAGGGTCTGTATACCGGATAAGAGGCTTGCACATTTAGACTTTGCCCCCCTTTCTTTACTAATTCAAAAGCTTCAGTGCTGGACTGTGGTTTTTTATTCAAAGAGCTCTGTACTGTGTCTCTTGGTATATCAAAGAGGCAGATTTAATGCACCGTCTATTTATTCGATTGTCGTTTGGGATTTCGAGGCCAATCTCTTTTTAACCGTTGCGACGGTTCAGTTGGGTGGCTTTTGGACTTCAAGGGTCTATATATATGTGGAAACGAGGGCATACGGTTGCGCCCAACCCTCTTGTTCCAAATTGTTCCCTTGTAAGAGAGACTCTAGATGTTGCCGGAAATTTGTCATTCGCCCGGAGATGATAGACGATTCTTCGTCTGAGTTAGGAATGATTAAACTGTGGCCGAGAGTTAACCTTCCCCTTGATTCAGTCTCCAAGGAAGGATTAGAAGAGGCACAAGTCCTCTTGTCCATCTTGTCATCTGGTCGAATTTCTTCCGATGGGTGGTGGATCCTCCTTGATTCAACTAATGCTTGGAGCATTGGTGGTGAAGATAAAGGTGGGACGCTTCCTCTTCTTCGTGTCCTAGCAGAGACCCTTGCTCAAATCGGCTGGGGTGTGACGACTGCTTTGAGGAGGATGAATGGAGCCCCCTGAGACCCAGAGCCCTCATTATCCGTTGGTTTTGAGATCAATGATAGTGATGATGAAATAGCCTGGGTGCTTCTTGATACAGATTGGGGTTCAGGGTTCCTTCCTTTCAAATGGAGCCAGCGACGACGGTAATGGAAGTTTGGATCCTGTGCCCCTTTATCATCCGAGGCAGCAAGCCATGATGTTGCAGATCGTAGTGATGTAGTAGCTTCTGTAGTAGCCTATGTAATGATGTCCTTATTGTAGCCTCTGTTTTATTTCCAGTCTTTTTTGTACTGATGTAAACTTTTATGAATCATCAATAAAATTGATCTCTTTTTCCTCAATTCTGATGTCCTTTTCCGTTTGAATGTGCTTTCCTGAGTTAGAACACCCTTTTGTGCATTTCTGATAAATAACTCTTCGGTATGTCTCAAAAATAGATTAAAGAAACTTTGTACAAAACTTGAAGTCTTGAAACAATATTCTTTAAATCTGTTCGGCACTTGTATTGTTTGTTGCTTGTTGGTAGATAAGCCAAATAAGCTAAGTGTCAGCTTTGAGGTGTTCAGATCTGGGAGACTTGTGTGAATTTTGGTTGAAGACGCTTAGAACTTCTGCCTTTGGATGGACTGGATCATAGAGTCTGCTTATTGAAGATGGACCAGGCTCGGAAGGCCTGTGCATTAGGGTGGACCAAGCTCTAGAGGCCTTGTGCATTAGAAGATGGACCAAGTACTTAAGACCTGTGAATTATGGACAGGCTCTAGAGGCCTGTGCATTAGAAGATGGACCAAGTACTTAAGACCTGTACATTATGGACCAGGCTCTGGAGGCCTGTGCATTAGAAGATGGACCAAGTACTGAGACTTGTACATTATGGACCAGGCTCTGGAGGCCTGTGCATTATAAATGGACCAAGTACTGAGACTTGTACATTATGGACCAGGCTCTGGAGGCCTGTGCATTAGAAGATAGACCAAGTACTGAGACTTGTACATTATGGACCGGCTCTAGAGGACTGGTGCATTGTAATGGACCAAGTTACTGCGACTTGTACATTATGACCAGGCTCTAGACGGCCTGCTGCATAGAAGATGGACCAAGTACTTGAGACTTTGTACATTATGACCAGGCACTGGAGGCCTGTGCATTATAGATGGACCAAGTACTGAGACTTGTACCATTATGGAACCAGGCTCTGGAGGCCTGTCTATTATAGATGGACCAAGTACAGAGACTTGTACATTATGACCAGGCTCTGGAGGCCCTTTGCATTATCGATGGACCACGTACGATGAGCCTTGTTAATTATGACCAAGCTCGGAGGCCTGTGCATTGTGGATACTAACAGTCTATGGAGTCAATTTAAAAAGAAAGAAAAATCTCTATTGATAGTACTTTCGTAAATGTTCCACATTCCATGGCCTCGGAATAGGCTTCCCAGTCATGTCTTCTAGCCAGTAGGTGGTAGGCCTAACGACCTTCGTTACTTTGTAGGGGCCTTCCCAGTTTGGTGAAAACTTTCCCATAGTGGGATCCTTGGTGTTTTGAAAGACTCTTCTTAAGACAAGGTTTCCGACTTGAAAGTTGACCGTCTTGAGTCCTATCTTGGATTTGTCGACCATTCTTTGTTGATAGGCTTCCATCCTGATGCTGGCTTGATCCTTTTTTTCTTCAAGCAAATCCAAGTTTTCCATCAGCTGCTGATCATTGGAGTCTTGCTCAAAGACTTCAGTCCTCAGGGTTGGCATACCGATCTCAACTGGAATTACTGCTTCTGTACCATAGGCCAATGAGAAGGGAGTTTCAGAGGTGGGCGTTCTTCTGGTTGTTCTGTAGGACCAAAGAACTCTAGGGAGTTCTTCTGCCTACTTTCCTTTGGCTTTTTCCAACCTTTTCTTTAACCCATCAAAGATCGTTCGGTTGGTGACCTCTGCTTGCCCATTCGCTTGTGGATGGCCTGGGGAGGCAAAGTGTTGCCTAATGTTGAGGTTTTCACAGAATTTCTTGAAGCCTTTACCCGTGAACTGTGTCCCATTGTCAGAGATAATCACACGTGGTATGCCGAACCTGCAAACAATATTTTTCCAAGTGAAGCTCTCAACTTCCTTTTCCGTGATATGTGTTAGACCTTCAGATTCGGCCCACTTAGAGAAGTAGTCAATGGCTACCAGGAGGTACTTCTTGTTCGGTGGTGCCTTTGGTAATGGACCCACGATGTCCATTCCCCACTGAGCAAAGGGTCAAGGACTTGGAATCAGGATGAGCTCGTGATGAGGTTGGTGTTGGTATGGGGCAAACCTTTGGCACTTGTCGCACTTCTGGACATACTCCTTAGCCTGCCTTAGCATGCTAGGCCAGTAATAGCCCTGAGACAGAGCTCGGTGAGCTATAGTTCTGCCCCCATTATGATTCCCGTAAATTCTTTTGTGTATTTCAGCCAAGACATATCTTGATTCTTCTGGAGTTAAGCATTTTAACAGAGGTTGAGAATACGACCTTCTGTACAGCTTGTTGTTTAGGATCAGCTATCGAGCCGCTCTGATTCGGATTCTCCTGCCTTTGTTTTTGTCTTCTGGGAGGAGCCCAGATTGCAGGTACTGGAGGATTAGAGTCATCCAGTTCTGGGGCTGCTCAGCAATTTGAGCAACTTGGGCTTCCTCTATGCTAAGCCCTAGATGATAGGAGATTTTTACTGTAGAGTTTGCTTCAGACTTTAGGCGGGACACCATGTTAGCCAAAGCATCTGCTCTGCAGTTTTGGCTTCTTTCAATTTTCTAGATAGTGAATGTCTGGAAGGAATGTTTCAAGTGGTTCGCCAGTTCAGAGTACCGGAGCATCCTATCATCTTTAATGGCGAATTCTCCCAAGACTTGGCTTACCACCAGTTGGGAGTCTGAGAAGACATTGAGGTTCTGAGCCTCACATTCCAAGGCAAGCTTCATGCCTAAGATTAGAGCTTCATATTCTGCTTCATTGTTGGAAGCTTTGAATCCCAAACTGACTGCTTTTTCTGTCGTGAGCCCATCAGGAGACTGTAGTACCAGGCCTACTCCCGAGCCTTGATCGGTTGACGATCTATCGATGTATAGCAGCCAGGTTCCCGAGGTTTCGATGAGTTGTGCCTTGTCTTGAAGTGCTGGGGTGAATTCAGCAACAAAATCAGCCAAGGCCAGCCCTTTGATGGAGTTTCGGGGTACATATGATATGTCGAATTCCCCTAGCTCCACAGACCACTTTACTAATCTTCCCGATACCTCAGGTTTCCTCAGTATTGACTTCAGAGGATAGGCAGTTGGGATTTCAATTGGATGGGCTTGGAAATAAGGTCGGAGTTTTCGAGCTGATATGACCAAGGCATAGGCTAGCTTCTTCACCTCTGGATATCTTTTTTCCGTGTCAAGTAGTGCCCTACTGACGTAGAATATGGGCCTCTGTACTCCTCTGTCCTGTCTGACTAATGCGGAGCTGACCGCGTTTTCAGAAACTGCAAGGTACAAGAGTAGCTTTTCCCCCTGTGCTGGTTTTGACAGGAGCTCTGGAGAGGCTAGATACTCTTTTAGTTCTTGAAAAGCTTTTTCGCATTCTTCCGTCCACTGCAAAGCTTTGTTGCCCTTCAGAGCTTTGAAGAAAGGTAGGCAGCGATCAGTGGATTTGGAGATAAATCTACTTAGTGCGGCAATTCTGCCGTTCAGTGCCTGAATGTATTTTTTGGTTTTTGGTGACTTCAGTCCAATCAGAGCTTAGATCTGAGTGGGGTCTGCTTTGATACCCCTCTGAGAGACAATGTATCCCAAGAATTTTCCCTTCGTAACCCCGAAGGTACATTTGAGGGGTTAAGCTTCAACCTGTGCTGTCTGAGGATATCGAAGGTCTGGGCTAAGTGCTGGAGGTGACTACCTTTCTGCAGACTCTTAACCAGTATGTCGTCGATGTATACCTCCATGGTACTGTCGAACAGTGGGTTGAACATCTTGTTCACCAACCGCTGATAAGTGGCTCCAGCATTCTTTAAACCAAAAGGCATTACTCTGTAGCAGTAGAGCCCTCGTTCGGTTATGAAGGCTGTCTTCTCTTGGTCTGGAGGGTACATTTGGATCTAGTTGTACCCAGAGTAGGCATCCATGAAGCTCATGAGCTCATGCCCCGCAGTGGCGTCAACCAGTTGGTCTATCTTTGGCAGTGGAATGCTGTCTTTGGGGCACGCCTTATTGAGGTCTGTATAATCAACGCAGACTCTCCACTTGCCATTTTTCTTCTTGACCAGCACGGTGTTGGCTAGCCACTCGGGATAGAACACTTCTCGTATCATCCTGGCTTCAAGCAGCCTCTGGACTTCTTCATTTATAATCCGATGCCGTTCAGGAACAATCGGTCTTCTCTTCTGTCTGACTGGTGGATGATCTGGATCTACCATCAGCTTGTGAGTTATGAGGCTAGGGTCTATACCCTCCATGTCCCTGGTTTCCCAAGCAAATATAGAAAGGTTGTCTTTCAGAAACTTGACTATATTCTCCTACTCGGTGTGCGTCAGATCTGGGCCGATATACAAATAACGCCCCTCTGCTTCTGAACTGACCAACACTTTGATGGGCTCGCCAACAGGTTTGGCTCGACTGTCTCGTTCCCTTGGGCTCAGGGGTTCTTCAATGCTGGATGGGCAACCTTCTACCTCAGGAGTGTGGGTGAGAACTGGATCTGCACAGTCCTGAGTGTACTGTAATTACTATTTGGGGGCCTTCTCCTTGAGGGCAATAGCATGGCACTCCCGGGAGGTTGGCTGACACCCTCTGACAGAGTGAATGTTCTAGTTGTGGACGTACTTCAGACATTGATGGAGGGTCGAGGTGACCGCCCCTATCTGGTGCAACCAAGGTCTCCCGATTATGACGTTGTAGGGAGATTTCATATTCAACACCATGTATTCCAAGATGGTGGTCTTCTTCCCTTCTCCTTCTCCCACTGTAGTAGGAAGGTCGATTCTCCCCAACGGGGTACTGAGATTGCCATCAAAAGCTGCCATCACGGCAGTAGTAGGATTGATGTTGTCGTGGTCCATTCCCATCTGTTTAAGTGGCTCATGGAACAGTATGTTGACGGAGCTGCCAGTATCGACCAGGACTCTCCTGATCTCGAAGTTGGCGATCTTGAGAGTGATGACGAGGGCATCACTGTGAGGGCAGTGTACGCCTACTAGATCTTGTTCAGTGAATTGGATCTCCAGTGCTGGCTTGAGCCTCTTTTCCACGTTGGAGATCTGTAATACGTTCGGGGCAGCTCTGGCCTCCCGAGCATATCTCTTTCTTGCCCTGTTGGACATTCCTGTGATAGGAGAGTCAGCATGAAGGATGTAGATGACATGGTTGTTCTGCCTTTGAGGCTCGTTTCATCCTTCCCTCTACTCCTACCTCTGCTCGGGCCTCTGGTCTGGCCGTTGTTGAGGCTTGTCTTCTTGGGGGTTCTGCCTTCCGTCTTGCTTGATGAACTCCCGAAGACGCCCCTTCTTTATGAGCTGCTCTATCTCATACCGGAGGGTCCTGCATGAGTTAGTCGTATGTCCATGATCTTTATGGAAATTACAATACTTACTTCGGTCCCGAAGACTAGGATCTCCTTTGATTGGTTCCGGCCACCTCAGGTTCTCCCGATCTCGAATCTGCCGGAGTACCTGGTTCGGTGTAGTGTTCAGAGGAGTGAAGTTAGTGAACTCCCTTGGTCCGGAATTGTAAACAGCTCTGGGTGCTGTTTTTTTCTCTGGGCTCCTGGCCCTCTTCTTGCTGGAGTCCCTTCTGTGGTCCTCCTTCTTGTGATCCCCCCTCTTTGGATTATCCCTCTGGGTCTGGTCTTTGCCCTTCTGGGATGTGCGGTTGGCTTCTTCTAGGTTGATGTATTTCCTGGCCCGATCCATTAGTGCCGTCATGTCGGCCGGAGGGCTCTTTGTCAAGGAGTTTCTGAAGCCACCGTGGGCAAGCCCAGCAGTTAAGGCAGCTACAAGGAATTTTGGGCTGCAGTCAGTGATCTCTGTGAGTTCAACATTGAAGCGCACAATGTAGGCTCTGAGGGACTCCTCCTTAGTTTGCTTGACATTTAACAGGAACTCTGGTCCCCTTCTGAGCCTTCTGTTGGTCATAAACCTATCCAAAAATTGTCTACCGAGCTCATAGAAGCTGGTAATTAAGTTCGGAGGGAGGTTGTGGAACCATTTCAGAGCAGTTCCCTTCAAGCTGGTGATGAAAGTTCGGCACATAAAAGCATCAGAGGCCCCGTGGAGGGCCATAGTATGCTGGTAGTGCAAGAGATGATCTCCTGGGTCTCCAGATCCATCGTACAGGGTGAAATTTGGCACCATGAACTTTCTGGGCCTTTCTTCTGACATGATGGCGTGAGTGAATGGGGTGGCCAGTCTTCCGAGCAGCCTGGCCAACTCGTCTTGCTCTGGAGGGTTCTGAGGTCCTCTCAAGGCAATTGTTCGGTCCATAGACTCGAAAATTTCCTCTACTCTCCGCGGGTCTCTGAGTTTGACATCTTGCGAACCCTGCTTGACAGCTTCGGCTTCAGAGTAGTAGGGTTGAATACGTCCCTCGAACGGAGGAAGGTTACGAACCGGAGGGATTGGTGCTGCATGGGGATGAGGCTCTTGTGGTGCCGGATGTGCTCCCGAAGCCCTTGGAGTTGGGGCTCAAGTATTGCTCCGGTAATGGACATCAGGGACGAAGGTTGATGTTCCCCAGCCTGGAGCTGCTGACGGCTGTGGATCCCTGCCAACGTGAGCAACACCCTAGGGGTGCCCAGGCTGGTTATTTGGAGCCTGCACATGAGGCTCTTCATTCTCCGTGGTAACAGGGGGTTGAGTTCCCGCAGCAATGTTGACCAGTGGGTTAGAAGGGTTCGTCCCTTGATTCTGTATGAGCGTTGCCAGCGTTTTGGTGATGGCAAGCAACTGTTCCTGCACCAGTTCATTGTGTTGTTTGATCGATTCGATCTCTTGTCGCATGGGATTGACCGTTGGCCCCCTTGCTCGTGGAGCAGGCGGCCGACACTGAGAGCTTTGCGGAATCTGAGTATTCTGTCGCAGTCGAAGATTTGAGGCCATAGTTTTCCGGTGAAGAAAGAGATGAGTTTGTGAATAGAGCACTTGGAGATTAGTCGTTCCACAGACGGCGCCAAACTGATGCTACACTTTTCGACTCGCAATAAGTATGGGCTCCGTGACCTGTAGAACACTCAGAAAGATGATCAGAGGACCACCGGATTGGCTCCGGTGGTAGCCGCTCTGATGCTTAAGTAAGTAAATGGAATTGAAAGACTGTATTGAAAGCCAAAGAATGAGCATGAAAATAAAGCGTACCTTTAGGGTTTAATTTATAGACTGTGGCCTTCCTAAGTTGATTAGGATTCGGAGCCATGAATATAGGGATTTGATCATCGGAGATTGCAGTTACCTTGTGGAGTATTGCATAGAGATAATCACAGATGGTAGTTTCCTTGTTGAAGACTATTTCCGTGTTGAGGATTGTTTCCTTATTCCCTGCTCGGCAACCGTTAAGGCGATGACGAGGTCTCGAGTGTTGGTTTAGAGCCTTGTAATTAACTCTGTGATCCTTATCCGGATATGTATGTGCTCTGGAGGCATATGCTTGGCTACTTCCGATCTTTCATCCTGTTCTGAATGTTTGAGCGCTTAGCCATTGGCTGAGCGCGAGCTGAGTTAGCCGAGCGTGAGCTAGATTCATAGGCATACATGTCAAGTGCTGATTGGACTGCTCTTTTATGGTATATCATTAGTGTTATCCCATTTCATCTAAAAGAGAACTTGAGGGCACAGAGACACTTGTGAGAACCGAGTGTTCATGTTGTAAAGGGCGGGTCTTCACCTAGGAAAGATGTTGTGTAAATTGGCAAGGATACCTTTGTTAGAGCCACTGAGTTCTTGTTGTAAAGGTTTGTTTTTCACTTGAAAAGGAGATTGATGGTGAATTGAGAAACCTCGAGTGGTGATACTTGAAGAGTATTATAGGCTAGATGTTGAACCATATAAAAAATGATTGTGTTCAAATCTTTTCTCTCTTTACTTTACTTTATTACACATGCATTAATTAAATGTGATTATCACATACTCTGTTAATGTTAGGACTTACATTTTATTATTGTGTTGGCTAATCCGTATTTGACAAAATGTTTGAGTTGTAAATTCAAGTCAAGCCTTAGTCCCTAGGCCTTGTGGTCATCTCAAAAAATTGAGCTTCATGAAGAGTTCTTCAAGTCAAAGAAGGTTGCAATGGTAGGAAAGGTATATTACTTGGATTCATATTGGTCATGGATTCACACACACACTTCATGCAAGTACTAGGTTTTAAAATCATGTTTTTGATAGAAAGTATGGATTCGGTATTTAAAATTTTCATTGGTCTTCAAATACATTCTTCATTGTTATACAAGAGAAAGCTTTTTTTATCAATGTGTAAGTACCTGTTCCATTGAGCATACTGTCTCACTGGCTTGAACTAATCTTGACTTCGTTCGAATGACTAAGACAATGAGGTCGCTTGACTTGTGTATGAGATGTTGTGGGCTTGTTTGTTCAAACGACCAGGCTAGTGACTTCTCAAACATTCTTTGTGGGATCTCGTGGGATAGCTCAGTCGAATGACAAAAACAATAGGTTCGTTTCCCCTATTTTCAAAAGGCGCTCGTTCGAACGAGCCTTAGTTTCGTTCGAACGAACATCGGAATTCTATGCGAACAATTTTCTGGTTTTAAAAGAAATCTGCTATGTTTTAACCTAGGACTATAAATAGTCTCTAGCACTGAAATTTTTAGAACTTTTGATTGCTATAATATTCAAGATTCTTCAAGTACCTAAAAGATTTCATTAGGCATATTCATCATACACTCATCCATGACCTATTGATCTTAGAACCCTACCATTCATTCTTCTTCACCATTGGTGTACATTCTTGTGAACTTCAAGATTGTGCAATCGATAGAGTTCGAGGTTGCGTGGAGTTCACAACTGTGATTGAAGTTGTCCGTTCGATGATTTGAAGTGGAGGTCTATGTGGAAAGTGCTTGTGGATTCAAGTGTGAGGAGATTTAAAACAAGAGCAAGGCTTAAGGGACTAAATCATTGTGTCTACTATGTTTGTAATCACTAAAGCTTTTATAGTGGATTATGTGATATCTCGACCCGAGATACGACACGTATACCGAGGTAGGTCGACTGAATAGTGTAATGTGAGCTGTTTCAAACTCTATATCATGGTATTTCATGGAACTGTGCGATTATGAAATGTGAATGGTTTGTTTAGAATAGCCAATGTCAGGCAACACCCGAGCACTTCAGGACCCAACATCGTGATACGTGTACGCACATATTTCTATGCACATGGATTCTTCATGAACGCATAGTAGATATTAAATAAGTGCATGCATATGCTATTAGAAATAAATTTATGTGCACATATATAGATATATTTTCATGTATAAAAATGTGTATTTTATATGTATGTATAATTAAATACATATAATATAATGCATAGTATATATATGTATGAAGGTTGTATAGTGTATATGTATGTATATTAAATAAAAAGAATATAAAAAGGAAAAGGGGAGGGAAGTGGAAACAGTGTGTGTGTCACTGTGTGACTGTGTGTGCTGTGCGGCTGAGAGGAAGGCACCAAGGCTGCCGACCTTGGTGCAAGTGGGTTGTGTATTATATATATGTATAGCATGCATGGTACGTGGATGGTGGAGGATCAAGGGGCAGTTCATAGTAGTCAAGACTGACTGCAAGAGAGAGAGAGAGAGGAGAGAAAGAGGCAGTGGGATGTCTCTCTCTCTCTCTCTCTATATATATATATATATATATATATGGGTGTGAGTCGAGAGGAAATTAGAGACAACTGAGGCAAACAAGAAGCTAAAATTGGGAGGATTATTATCAAGGATTCAGAAGCAGAAGCTAAGAGGATCTGAAGGTCACTATGAGCAGAAATCCAGAAATATAGGTGAGTTTGTCAAGCTTTTGATTTTCTGATTCAAAGCATGAAACTGAGTTTTATTGATAGGGTATTGTAGAGTATAAAATTTTGAAATCTCTTGCAAAAAGAATCAATTTAAATGGTATTGAAATGAGATAGAAAGGTTGAGTTGCAGGTTGCATGAATAATTCGGGTTCCATGAAACTTTTGGTTTAAATCTTGATTAAACTTTAGGGAAATGATCTTTAAAGGTGCAAAAAATATTTAGGATAAATTTTAGGTGAAAACCATGGTCTGGAAGTCACAAAAATGGAAATGAAGATCTGGGCAGGAAAACCGGTCGGAGCTATTATTCCCTATACTCGTGGGGATTAGGAGAGGTTTGATGGAAATGGAGGGCAGATTTGAGATCCTTGAAGGAAAAGGGAGAGAACTGCATTGGATTTGATCCAAATATTACCGGAACTAGGTCACCGTCACTGGAGAAGGTGACGGAACCCTAAAATTCTCTCACTGGAATATCGAGGGGTCTATCAGGTCAAGACAGAACCGGGTTTGGGTCGGTACCCGATCAGAAATAAATGGGGCAGTGATACTGTGTCGTTTTGAGTTTAAACTTAATATTGGTTCGGGTTGTTTGGTTATAAAGATAGAAAATTGAAATTGGGTTTGGGGTTATCCAAACCATGGATACGATAAGGGATAGGTTATTGGGTTCCGGTTCTTTAAGATAGACTTGAACCGGTTGGTTTAATGAAGGATCGGACCTGGTTTAAGGTTTTGCCTAGTGAACCCACTAGTTTAGACTGGGACTGTTGGAAATTATATTTTAACCCCAGAAGTTTTCAGAAATTATATTAAGGCCCAAACAGAAAAAAATTAATAAAATATTATTTAAAAAAAATTACAAAAATACCCCTAACTCAAAAGTGGGTCAAACGAAGTCCAAACGAGGCAAATGAATAGTCAATTTTTATTATCTCGGACGTTCTGAATCCAATGGTGATGTCAAAATTACGAAAAATGGTCCCGAGGATAAAAGACAAGTAAAAATACAAAATGACAGTTTTGCCCTTTTCAATCTAGAAGTCCAAATGGTAATTCCGCGAAAGCCTAAACTGACTTTCTTCGGCATTCCGGACTCAATGGTAAAGTATAAATTAGTGTTAGAGATACTTAAGATAATAAGGCATAAAACTTTATGAATAGCATTAATTTTGAGACGTATTTACTGATATATAGGGAACTCGACAGGAAAAGGCAAACCTACAGGAGACTGATTTAGGAACGCATATTTAGAGGTAAGTAAATTCCCTTTCTCTTCATGTGGTGTTTCCAAGCCAAGTTTATTCTCTTTACTGCCAAACTTGTACTCTTAAATGTATCTGATGTTATTGTTTCTACAATGTGATATTGTTCTATCTTGTGGACATTGATTAACTGCTATATCATTATTATCATGTTAAACCATGCCCTGAAAGGCCTACTGTTATGTTTTCACTGTATATATGATATTCCATTTTATACCTCTATGGAATCACTTATGATCATGAAATGTTTATGAATACGAGATTTGTGCTCAGTCACAACATCCATCTGATGCTTTCTGATTGACTGGAGACCTACGGGTCAGTTCGTGAACGGACAGATATGGTTAAGAGGAATGGTACAAAGAGGGGGTATGTCGGGCCCCAAAAGACCGAGGGTTCTTGCCAAGCCCTAAATAGTGTAAATGCATCTCTTATATGATTAACAGGACTATGATTGTTGAATGACACAGTTCCTTATAACTTATCTTACACTGAGAGAATATTCTTCATTGTTTTGATTGTGATCGGTTATTGTGGCAATAAATTCATGTTAATATATTGTTTTTAAGAGTTTCATGTTGATGTTGTATCCATTACTCTTGATTGTACATTGTAACCCCATTGTTCATTGGCCCTCATGGCAACTGTTCTCATTGGCTATCACAGCATCTCTTTCTTATGATTGGCTATCATATTCTTATTCATGGATTCGTATTTCACTGATACCAGTGTCGGAGATATGTTTTTACTTATTGAGCTTTCATAGCTCATTCCACCCTACTTACCCTTTTCAGGTAATGACGCTGCAAGACCCCGATAGGAGTTTGAGAGCGTAGGAGGACATTTTGAGGAATGTACCAGTTTATGTTAGTTCTCCCACGTATTCACCACTCACGGGTGTTGGTTACGTCTAGTTTTTATTTTGTTTATTATAGAACCATATTATGTATTATAAAGACTTCCGCTGATCACTGTTATTGACAAGACTTTTGCTGATCACTGTTATTGATAAGACTTCCGTTGTTTATTGTTTTAAGTATTAGTACATTGCATATTAGTACTATGATACAAGAATGAAAAAAGTAGGGACGACCTTAAGGTTGGCCTCACGACACGAGATTCGCATAGGGTGGGTTTCGGGTCGTGACAGATTAAGTACATCTGAGTTAACACCAAGAGTTTTCCAAAGTAGATATAATTGATCTGTGGCGGTTTCTTTAGCAACAAAAATCGGTGTGTTTGTTTCCTTGTTTTTATTGCTTTATTAGCTTTATAATTTCTTGTCAATGATTTTTTATGGCACGCACTAGATTGTAATTCTCACTTAATCAAAGTGATAACCTTAATCATTGTTGGGTTACAAAAATTGGATTTCAAGTTTCATACATCCAGATACATATAGGGCTTTCAGTTAAAATCACATAAAAGTATAGTAAATCAAAAGGTGTGCCATATATCCTATTCACCCACTCTAGGATATATATATATATATATATATATATATATATTGGGCAACATGACAAAACTAAAACTCAACTTATATTATCTATATTATATGACATGTTATTTATGTATACTTACATATATATATATATCTATATAATATTACACATATATGCCAATATTAAATTATATATCTATCTCACAAATTTAGGCCTAACTCGACGGCAGAGCCCAATTAAGCCTGACTTCTTTGGACAACCCAAGTTAACCTAATAAAAAAATTAAGCTTGGATATTTATTGGGTTAGGTTGTTCAACCTCAAAGTTGAGCTCATGTTGACTATCTCAAAACTCTGGCTAAGCTTGCACAAACCTCTAGCCCAGCTTGCCCAACTTACAGCCCTCTGTATAGTTACTTTTTTGTTCTTGTGTGTGTAGATATATACATTAATTTACCTCATTGGAATAATTTGGGGTTGACTTTTGAATACAAATTTAATATTATAAGGATTTATGGATACCATTTAGCGGGTACCCCATTTACAATTTAACTCAATTTCTTGGAGACTCATTATACCTATTTTTATTTAGACAAGTTTTGGAAAAATCTTTTTAACTATGATAGGATTTGTTCTAACCCTAACTCAACCCAGTTATATAAAAATTATATAAGAGTTCTTGTATTATGTAGTAAATTTCTAATGAAATTGTTAGATCCGAGGTTTTAACATAAGGGCAAAAGAGAAATTTTAATGATAACAAAGTCATGATGAACTAATACTAATGTTTTAAAGTAAGATTAAATATAAATAAAGGTATAATATTTCAAGGAGATCAAAGTGAATATCACTTTCAACAAGATGAAAAAATTTACTTCATACCTCATTATGAATAAAAGGACTTCAATCTCAAGGCAACGACATGGAGAAAAAGACTAACATGGAGCAATGAAGTTCATAAAGGCAACGGGTGTGTGTGAGTGATTAGGTATAATTGCAAAATGATTTCATTTGGTTTATCAATATGTCTCGTAAGTTAGACCCCTAGGACCAACGACCTTATATTTGAATATCTTAAAAAAAGTCTTTAAGAAGTGAGATAAGTTATAGATCATGCTAAAATGATTAATTACACTATCTAGAACTAAATTGATCGCATGAAGTTTTATAAGGCTAACTAATTGACTAAATAATGATATATTCATCTCCCCATACTAAATAAAGAGCTCATTGGAAGTATCAATCGACCAATAGAAAAAAATAGTCGACCGAAGCTTATAATTGGTAAAGCCTAATATAAATATGTTAAGAACAGTTGACCTATAGATAACATCAGTTGGCCAAAAACTAAAAGTATACTACTAAATATTAATTATATGAGAATTAGTCGATTAAAGTTATAAGGCAAGTCAAATGATTTGGTTAAACAAAAGTTGAGATATCATTTTGTATAGATCAATCGAGTTATTAGTCAACCATTACTTATGAGTTTAAATTATGATTTTGATTCTCAAATAAGTAGTTGACCAAGACGTGTTAGAAGTATGTCCTAGTAGTCAATGGTTAGAAGAGTGTTTTAGGAATATTATGTTCAAAATAGTCTCATTTATTTAAATAATGAAAAATACAAGATTATTTATCATGTTTAAACTATTATTTGTTTACATGATAAGTACATAAATTAAAGTTGAGAAGATATGTTCTTAAAGAGTTAAGAATTGCAAATCTTATACTTATGGGTAAATTACACTAACCTCCTCTGAGAATTCTAACAATTGCAGATGATACCCCTCTAGTTTCTGAAATTACACTATACTCCTTATGTTTTTAATGTTAGTAACAATTACCCCCTTGCCATCAAGAGCTATTAGTAGCCCAAACGGTGATTGTTGACATCATTGTACTAATTTTATATAAATACCTATTTTGCCCATATAACTAATAAAAAGACTATATTACCTTAAAAGGGTACTTTAAAAGGACAAATATGACCTCTTTAGAAAATCAGTTTTTGTGTTTATTAACCATGAACATGAATATAAATATCAATTAGATTGTCTATATATATGTTATTGTATATATACCCTTTCACAAAATTTGTTTGTTTCATCGTCAATTGAGCCCAATCAACCCTGCACCAACATCATTTTTATTCAACTTCTTTCAACACAATCACTTTCTTATTAATAAAACAAAACACTTGCACCAACAATCACTTTTTTTCACCAAGAGTTCTAGAGAGAGATGGTTGAGATTGCTCTATTAGTTACAGAGGAGTACAATAGAAGGGTCAATAATTCAAGAAGTGGTGTTGAAGATGAGTGAATTGATTTGTTCTCTAGTGGGTCTGTCTTGGTTAAAAGGTTTAATGGGTTCTCTATGATCAAGATCAGGAACATTGGAGAAGAGAACATGAAGCAGATTAAGTTGGTTTTGGAGCCCAAAATCAAGATTGGTCTTGCAACCATTAATGGCGATGAGATTGATCATATCGACCATTCATTCATGTTTTTCCAATTTGGTCAGTGGCACTGCCATGGAATGGGTAATCAATGTTAGAAAGGGCGGTGTAGTTACGTGGTTCAAATATTTGGGATATTTAGGTTACTAATGATGGCATCAATTGTTATTACCACTTTCTATTTGCATGGAGCTTCACTAACTAAAGAGATAATGAAAAAATGGAGAGAGTGGGTTAACCCTAACTTAGAAAATTGAAGACTGGGAATTTGGGATCAAAACCCATTGCTTCACTTGAAAATAATTTACGGCATTGTATTTCAATGGAAGAAGAATGAGATATTAGAGGAAAATTGAAAGTGAGAAATAGCATAAACAATTTTATAGAGAGCTTAAGGCTTGAAAGTGTTGTAGAAATTGAGGGTTTTGGTTGTAAGAAAAGGAAGCTTCCTAATGTCTGTTTGTTGTCAAACTTAATGTGATGGTGATGGAAAGGAAATCACTTTTTGACCAAGAAAATTAATAAAATATTAAGCATAATTTAGTAAATTTACATAATTCATTAACGTTTTCAATTCAACGTCTCTGACAAGGGGTGTAGTGTAATTTCAGAAACTAGAGGGGTGCCATCTGCAATTGTTAGAAGCCTCAAAGGAAGTTAGTGTAATTTATCCTATACTTATTTATACTTTATTCTTAAAGTATATGTCTGAAGGATATATGTCTGAAGGGTATACTTCATTCGATGTATATGTCTATTTAAGTATCTCCATTTATATACAATAAATAAACATATACATGAATATAAACTAAATGATATACCGGTCTGAAGGGTAAAATACCATATTTATTTTCTTAAAGTATACTTTATTTATATACAAAACATATACATCAATGGTCTGAAGGGCACAAGTACTATTTTTCAAATACAATAAATATGGTACATGAATATAAACTAAATGATATACTGGTCTATGTCCATCCTGTATTGCTCAAGTAGCTATCATCTATCCAACCAATACCTTTCATTCCCATGAACAACAGGGGTGAGCCATAATGCTTAGTAAGTTTTTCCTAAACACACAAGCAAGCAGCGTGCAAAAACTAATGTAAGTCCGAAAAGGGACAATCCCTAATAACCAATATGCAATCACAAGCACACGACAATATTTTCTACCAAATTACAAGTGTAGATCTAAACAACTAGTATAATATGACACTACCCCACGTGATTAAACAACAGTAATAAATGTAAGCAATATATATATATATATATATATATTGGAATGCAAGATGTATATACATACATATTAACCCCACGATGCAACTCCATTTCCTATCCAAAGTAGTGCGGATAATAACATCCAACAAAATACAATCAATACAAGTCAGTAGAAAGGTAATTCAGCAAGGTGTGGTCATTATATAATCCAAACATATACCAAGTACAATTCACAACATAATAAACCAATCAACATCCACTTTATCCATCAGTATAGTCAATGCAAAGACTCAAGCTCAATGTATAAACACTTTCATGAATGTAGAATGATATGCTTATGATTTAATGATATGCTTTAACAGACGCACAGTGTAACGTTTCGTAAAATTAAAAAATACATACAAGAAATAAATAATGAAAAATATTACTTTTGCATGATAACAAACCTCACGAACATAATAATAAGGTGGAAAAAATTTAAACAACATAATATGGAGTGATGATACATGAGGAACCAATAAAAAATAGTAAAAATAAGAAATGAGTTGTTTGTTCGAACGAGCACCAGAAAGTTTACTGTAAATTTCATTTAACATTCATTCGAATGAAGGGCTTGTTCGTTCGAATGAACGTGCGACAAAACACTTTTAAATATGGGCTGAAAAGTCATTGTGCGAAAACTTCACTTTCCCTTCTATTCAAAACTCTCTCTAGACAAAAGACGAAATTGAGGGTTTGATTGTCATGAAGATCTAAGCCTTATTAAAACATCATAGCATAAAGACTCATCACCAAGAAAAATCTTAGCGATTGAAATCTAAGAATTCCAAGGAATTCTTCAAGAAGAATAGGTAAGTTTTAGGACTTTCTTTCCTTTTTCAAATTTCTTATTTTTTTCTTATAGATCTAGTTTTGTTAAGTAAATTAAACGGTGAAAAATCTTCCTTAGGTTCTTTTGGGCAAGGATTGAAGCCAAGATCTTGAAATCTCTCTCTATACTCAAGAAATTAACTTTTCTCAAGACCTTAAAGTAGGGATTCTAACCTAGGTTGAGGGTTAGGCATTTACATGGATACATTGGGCATTCTATTTAATTTTATGCCTTGTATTATGGATGTCATTATTCATGCATATATGTGTTAAGTTTTGGGAAATGGTAGGAGTATGAAATGTCATGCATTGAAATGATCTTGACATGTACATGTTGATGATTGGGGAAAATGTTTAATGTCATTTACTTTAACTAATCTTGCCACATACTTTTTGATAATTGGATTGTTGATGGCTATAGGTTGTATGGTCATTGTTGTGTTCTTGTGATAATTAATAAGGTGATATGAACCTTGGGTATGTTCATAAATAAAGTGAAAAATATTGATGAATGATAAAATATGAAAATGAAAATAGAGAATGAGAATGAGGACGATTAATCCCTAGAACAAGTTGAGGGACAAGAAAGAGTGGCACGTTATGAGGCCGCATTAGAGACTGAGAATATTTTGTGATAGGGATTGTGTCTATCTTCGATTGCGAACCATAACTCCACACGAGTTGTAGTACATAACTAACGAGTTAGTAGCTCATGAAGTACTAGGATTTTCTAGGAGCCATAGGTGATTTAACGAGGTAATTTTATTTAAGTGAGAGGATTAATGTGAGGTTTGAATGGTAATTTACTTTGTACGCAGTTAATTGTAATTATGTGATGATTCTCCCATTTATTTATTGTTATGTTTTCTTATGGTTGGGTTGACGGTTTGCATTGATAGGGATATGATGAATCATCTATTGATATGTATGCATGTTGGTTAAATACTTGTATTGACATTTCACATCTCACATGTCTACACTTTGCACCGCCTTAACTTTCCTTATTTTAGAATCTCTATTGGAGTTGTTGTTTTGACCCCTACCAGATGCAGGTTACGGCAAAGAGTTGGCGCCTTGATGACATGGACTAGAAGGACACTTTCTTTTAGACTCTTTTCTTGATTTTGGAATGTACTTAAATTCATAACTCTATTTTGGTCTTTTATTATTTAGGGAATGTAAAAGGGCCTATGGTTTTTATATGTTGATGTGAAGGCTCGAAAGCCTTAACAAGACTAATATTCTTTTGACTTAAAAATAACAATCACATGATGAATACACTTTTGGAAATTATATATGGGAACCTTGTTAGATTACATGTATGGAATGTGAATGAATATTTATGTTATGAAAACCTCAAGTAAGAATATGCATATTACAAGGTGATTTGAGCTATACAGGAATTATTTATTTAGTTTGACATTGATTCACAGGGTCACCCTCAGGTCTTTGGGGCCCGGGGAGTGACAGAATGGTATCAAAGCCCTAGGTTTAGAATACTTAGGGACGACAGGTTTGGGTAACACTAGGACACTTGAATAAAATTTAAACACGTTAAATTTCAAAGATTTCTTACTCTTGATTGTTGTATGCTTATAGAATGTGAAGTGTGATATATGCCTTGATGTGAGCATACTTGAGATATTAAATTATAGATGATTGATGTTTCGTTGAAAATTGTTTGAATGTTGATATGAACAGTGACTTGAAATACTAGACGCGAAAATACATGATGTGTTGAGTTGTTAGATGATCAAGACATCATTTTAACTTGTCTAAGTGTTGATGTGAACTTTTACTTAAGTGCTTGATGTGAGAATACATGATATATTAGATTACTAGATGCTTGAGATATTATTAGAGAGTGTTCAAGTGTTGGTCCGAGCATTGACTTGAGCACGTGGTATAATACATAAATAAATTGAATGTTTATATGTACTTGTGCTAATGCACATGGGGTTATTTTATACATCATTTCGGACATAAAAACCAAAAAGTGGAAAGGACATTTTTAAGGAATTACAATGTTCAAATGTTATCTTTCTTATCTATTGATATAGGATGCCACCAAGAGTGAGAGGTAGAGGTCGATGCCGAGGCAGAGGTCGAGGTCGAGGTAGAGAGAGAGCACCTACTCCCGAGCCTCCACCATTGTCGCCTCAGCCACAACCTGTTCCAACGATTCATGTAGACAGAGCTAAGATTGCACGTGGCATGATGAACTTTATGAGACAGTTCCAGCAGGCCAATAAGGATGAGGTACAGTCATATCCCCAAGGTGGCGAGAGTAGGCCACAATGGCCATGAGAGAGTTCTAGTGGCTTAATCCTCCCAAGTTTTGGGGAGAGCCCGACTTACTAGTAGCTGATTATTGGCTCTGAACTATCACTAGACTTCTTAACACGGTTCAAATTGATGAGGATGGTCTTCGAATCAACTTTGCCACATTATTGTTTGAGGGTGAGGCCATAGACTGATGGCATATAGTTAGACCTTCTATGGCTATGTCTTGGGATGTGTTCATAGTTGCCTTTCTCAATAAGTACTTTCCTGTAGTCACCAAAAATGTGATGCGCTAAAAGTTCCTTCACTTGTAACAGGGCGACATGACCGTGACTCAATATGAATCCCAATTTTTTGTACTTTCTCGATATGCACGAGGGGTGGTCATGGATGAGGCCAATAGGTCATAGACTTTCGAGTTCGGGCTTAAGCCTACTATCCTAACTAAGGTAGTACCATTCAAGCTGTAAGTGTATTATGAGTTGGTAGAGTGGGCCTTACTGATTGAGGCAGATGTAGAGGATTCTATGAGGATTTAAAAGGTCCGATAGCCAACTAGGACCATTAGTTCTTATCCCGAGAGACGGGGTAGTAAGAGGTAGAGAGAGATAGCAGTTCAATCCTATGGACAGACCTAGTAATTTTCATGATTGGCACTTTCTACCTATCCTGCACTGGGGAGAAATTCCCAGGGAGAGATTATTTGTTTTCTATGCCAACAGCCAGGACACCGTAAGGCGGATTGCCCACAGGGAAGACTGACCTAGTCATAAGGTAGGGGGACAAAGATACTCGTAGGGTAGAGGCCAGGGACACTCTTACAGTGGAGGCCAGTCACAGGGGCGTGGCAGTGCCCCTACTTGTTTCCAATGTGGTCAGGTGGGACATATTTCCAGACAATGTATGACACCACAAGGAGTCGAGGCTTCTTTAGGTTGTCAGCAGCCTTACCCTTCATAGACTGTGCAGTCCAACTAGAGTTTCCATCCACCACTCCCATCAATGCGAGCATTTTCGGTAGAGGATAGGGATGCTCTTAGAGTGGAGGCGAGTCACAGGGGTGCAGCAAGACCCCATTTACTTCTGATGTGGTTAGGTGGGACATATTTCCAAATAGTGCATCACACCACAAGGAGCTGAGGCTTCTTTGGGCCATCAGTAGCCTTACCCTTCATAGACTATACAGTCCAGTTAGAGTTTTCGTCCATTACTCCCATCAGTGCCAACATTTTCAATACAGAGTTCTAGGCCAGCCCCAAGACCTTCCTCATTGGCAGCTAGACCGTCTACTTTTTAGCAGGGAGCAAGATAACAGAGTTATACACAGGCTCCCATTCATGGGAGGGTGTTTTTAGTTACCGCGGCCAGGTCATTTGCTGACCCATCTGTTGTCCAAGGTACTTTTCTAGTGTTCAATTCATGGGCTTATGTTTTAATTGAAACGGGTGCTTACACTCCTTTATTTCATCATCATTTGCCCATACATTAGGATTAGAAGTAAAGATTTTAAATAGTCCTCTCAGAGTAAAGACTCCAGTTGGAGGTAGGGTTACACTCAAGAGGATTTGTCACTTATGCGAGATTGAGATAGAGGATCATCGCTATATCTTTGATTTCATTGTGCTAGATATGATCATATTTAACCTTATCATAAGTATAGATTGTCTATCCACTTACTGATTGACCATTGATTGTTATCGACGGAGGGTGATTATTTGTACTCTCGATAGAGATTGCTTTTACTTCTTGGGTGATTGGAGTGACATGACTACCCCACGTCATTTGGACTCACACGATCTGAGTAAGCTCAGTTGTATGTTTGCCAATTGGGTTTTAGAAGATGGTAGTAACATTTGAGAAGGACTACCAAATGTATTTCTCGAGGATTTAATTGAGTTGCCACCGCCTAGGGAGATTGAGTTCTTTATTGATCCTTTACTGGCACTGCGTCTATTTCTATGGCACCTGCGAAGTTAAGGGAACTAAAGGTACATATTGAGGAGTTGTTGAGCAAGGGCCTTATACGACTTAGCACTTCACCATGGGGAGCCTTGACATCATTTACGAAGAAGGAGAATGGGACACTTCGATTATGCATTGGTTACCGTAGGCTCAATCGAGTGACTATGAAGAACCGGTATCCTTTACTGCATATTGATGATCTATTTGACCAGTTGAAGGGATCCGTTTGCTTCTCAAAGATTGACTTGAGATCAGGTTACCATTAGTTAAGGATCAAGGAGGAGGACATTCCAAAGACGACATTCTGGACCACTTTAGTATACTTAATATCAACTTATCCACTCAAATCTCACACCGTTCAAGTATGCTCCATAGTGTGAATAACAGCAAACCTCAAAGTCCACAACAATCGTCAATAAGTGTAATATAGGATATTCAATTCACAAGTATTCACAGAAACAATAGTGTTCATATGTGTATCTATGGTAGAAATGAAAATAACGTTAAGTATCAACATGGTAATCAAATTCACACTTACAATATCGGGCAAAGGTCAAGCATTAGGACAATAATGATAATAGTCGTATCATAATAACTAATAAATGACCGAATGTCCAACAATAATAAAAATAATCATATCTCATGAATCAAATGACAGATATACAATGCCAATAAGTCAAGACATCCCTCTAGTCCCAACCATTGCCCCACTACCAGGAGACACTGCATGTGTCTTTCATAATGTGTATCAAACACCATACACACTTACAGTTCCATCCCCGAGGCCACCTTGGCTCGTAACACTAAGGTATCGTATCAAGTCTTACGGTTCTCTATGACTAATTTCTCATTAGCCTACACCTCGGGTACCCGTTTTCCTAAACGAATATAAAAAACGTGTTCTCGGGCTTCAAAAATTCTAAAGGAGCCCTATCGTATTGTTTCTAAGTCATTTGATTGTCTTTTAAACCCATAAGGGCATTTTCATAATTTATCGGACAAGTTAAGTGTCTACCGAGACATCGTATCTCAAAACCAACCTTGGAATCGGATCCAGAAAGTCCAACAATCTTAAATGTGTCATCTTTACCTTATTTTAATTCTTCTAGATATATGTTTCATGCCTAGGGGATTTTAGTAATTTCACGTATTCATATGAGACCACCTTGAGTCCCTATTTCATTATTCTAATATCATATTTGAGTTCCTAGCGTCCAAAAACATTGAAAATGCCTCTTCTAGATCTTAATTCGGCTTTCAATTACTTAATATTGGTCTAGGGATATAACTGTCATTTTACCACTTTAGGTGGGACCATTACTGGGTCCCAATTTGTCCAAGCTAATATATATTTGAATCTTGGGCATCTAACAACTTTGGAATAACTCATTCTAAATTTTAATTAGCCTTCAAGTTGCTTAAACTATCATTATGGGTATTTTCGTACTTTTCTATATTCATGTGGGACCATCCCGATTCCCCGAATATCCAAATCAACCCCATCATTAAGTCCGAAATGTCTAAAAACCTTAATAATTTCCCCTCTCGCATTTTAATTGACTTTATATTCAATTTTATAAGTAAGTGAGTTTATTTGTAATTTTTCAAGATTTGTCCATTGATTCATAATTATTTCAAATGAATCTACCCCTTTATAATTTTTGAAATTTTAATTTCTTAATCCTGTAACCAAACAGGGCAAATTTGATTTATTCCCAATTTCTGGAAAAGGGTTATCCCTCTTTTAATTTTAATTTTAAAATCCCAAGCTCATTAGACCAGACCCGAGATCTAACCCGACTCGGTCCATAACCCGTGACCCGACCCGATTGACCCATTGACAGGTCAACGGTCAACCATTGACTCATTGATCATAAACACCAGCGTTGACCGTCGCCAATGAACTTTTCGGTCACCTTTTTCAACGAGTTCGCCAAAAACCTAATTTCTGTAAAAAAATTCATGTTGTTTTCTCAGTGGTTTTTCCTCTATTTTTCATTATATGCCTCTTTTAAGTGTTAATACCAACAGTTAGAGGCATTTTAGGGAGTTAAGAGGTGTAACGTGATGGGTTTCCGACGAAACCCATTTTTTCAGTGAGCTCTGAAACTTGTGAATTCTCATCATTTAACCACTGTTCTTGATCCCATTCTCTCCCAATCATCACTACACATTCCCTAATAGTGTTTAGGTTAGGTTTCATGGTTCGAGAATTATCGAACACTCCAAAACCTTCAAGGTTCGGCCATGGCTTCCCCAAGGCGA
The DNA here is from genome assembly GCA_008638375.1 of Nyssa sinensis. Lineage (NCBI taxonomy): Eukaryota > Viridiplantae > Streptophyta > Magnoliopsida > Cornales > Nyssaceae > Nyssa > Nyssa sinensis. The sequence continues at coordinate 15,573,232 of CM018043.1, read as the reverse complement.
ACCAGTCACTATTAGGCACTCCTTTCACCCTCAAAACACTTCAATCTTCTTATAGAGACTCTAAAAATTCCTTTAATGTGCCAAAGAAATCGAATGCTGCAAGGATCTCAAAGACCTACTTCAAATATACATGTATACACACACACACACACACACTATTATATGCATACCCACAATGAAAAATACACATGTATATCCACACATATATGTTGCAACTCAAATTCTAAACTAAATGGGAGGTTCCCCTACCTCTTGTTGCCACGCCTCGGTTTCTAGAAAGAGATAGTAGAGAAAGAGCTTTGCCCAAGCTCCCATGGCTGCCACGTGCAGGTCCTCCCCTCTACTTCTTTTTTCCTTCTCTTTTTTTCCTTTCTTTCTTCTTCTTCTTCTTATCTTCTTTTTCTCTTCTTATTCTTTTCCTTCCCTCTTCTCCCTTTCTTTGGTTTTCGGTTCCCATTGTGTTATACACACACACATACTATTTTACACACAGTCATACACACAGTTCCTCTCCTCTCTCTCTCTTTCCATAGTTGTTTTATAGCCCTCCAACACACAATAGACACACATATACATATCTACTCACACAAACACACACCATGTGTACACTTACACACACAAAACTTTTGGGTAAGAGAGAGATGGAGAGAGAGAGAGAGAGAGTTGTGTGAGGGAGAGGGAAAGTGAGTGGTGTGATAAAATTAAGAGGCAAAAGGGACGAGAGAGAAAAATATGACTTGTCCCATTAAGTCTTATCCTGTTTCCCTACCATGCACCTTTACACACCCTAGCACTTCTCCTTCCACCACCATAATGTTGACATGTGTCTCCCTTCTAGAAGTTTTCATTAGCTTCTTGGAGAAGTTTCTCACGTTTTTCGAAGTGCCACGTGGCCAGTTGACCAACTATACGCGTACACGCGCCCAAATTAAAACTGTCTCAGAATTTCACCAAAATTGGTACCTTAGCTAATTTCGGTGCTCTGATTCCAAATATGCAGTCTGTTTTTCAAAATTCCATTATTTAAATTTTCTTATCTATCTGTGTCCTGTAGATAACTATGTAGTCCCATGACTCACATCAGTTCCGATTTACCAAAATTTCTTTTTAAGCTCACTATGTCATATTGATGACTTATTGACTCATTTTACAATTTATTTAATTCATATTTGATTTATCTCCAGTCTGTTCTTAGTTTATATTAGTAATTTACCAAATTACCCTTTGATGATTTTTTGGGTCCTTACAGATTACAAATGGAGGCATGTGAATATATAATAAGGGGTCCATCACTCTCAAGTGAAGAGAGATAATGGCCTATGTAATCATTATTAATATCATTCAAGAAGTTCCTTGGGCAAGGCAGGGTGAGAATTAAAAAAAAAATTCTAATTTCACCAACTTGAGTTGATATCAGTTAGGTCGAGCACATATAATTAATTTCAGGTTTGACAATATATCTATTCCCAAGTTACTTAGTTAGGACATTGTACGATGGAAGGATTGAATTGTACGGTAATTGCTAACATAAATGTTCATAACCAAATTTCTACTATCTGAGTAGTTACGACGTGCTGCTAGGTATCACTCATGACTTATAGTAACCCAAAAATAATAATTTGAATTGTTATTATTTTCATTAAGGGAAAATTAGAATTTTTTTAATTTAAATTAAATTAGAAAGAGTTCTAATTTGTAATACTTGGAAGTATTAATTCCTACTGCCAAATTAGTATGAATCTAAGGGGTCATACATAAAAGGATGATGTATAATTTGAAGAATTAAGATGGGCCAATTTACTATTAAGAGTTGATAATGGCAGTTTTGTAATTTAGCCAAATCCTAGTTTGACTAGGATTAGAGTCGACTTTATTACAAATAGGACATATGGAGATAAAAGCTAGTACTTTTGCACTACACCTAGGGAGGTTGTCTACTCTATCTCTATCTCTATCTCTTCAAGAGTTAAAAGTTTTTCAAGTTATGACTTGTAGGTTCTTTAAGTACGGGATTCACCTGTTGTGGATACACTTAGAGATTGGACGCTTATGCAGTTATTGTAGATCCTCTACAAGGTTTCAAAAAGCTCGTTATAAGGGTAACTATGATTTATCCCTTTCATAGTGTGTAGGATTATTTTGTATACATCATAAATTGATTATGGGACGATAGAATCAAAGGTTTAATTTTTAACTCCACTACGCATGGGATGCATGATAATTCCTTTCAAGACGTAGTACCAGTCAACCAATGACTAATAGACCTAAAATGAAAAAACCTATTCTAGAACAAGTAGTCAACTAAAAGTAAGTAGCAATTGACATATGTGTCAAAACCCAAGACCCGTCTATCATTCCTTATGCAAAATCTTAAGTTGTGACCAGCCTATAGGGCCGTACTTAATTGTATGTCAATAATCTTATAGAAATTTTGTCAGCAATATTACTTAAATAGTGGAAGCATTTTCCATTAACACACTAACCTTCTGATCAGAGCTATCTATTGTGATACAAGATACATCATACTTGGGATGTAATTTACATGGAAAATAGTTCTACAAAAGTTCTTCTTACAACACTTGCTAAACAAAACATAGTTAAGCTTTGACAAGCTATATTCACAACACTCTACTTATAGATAATTACTATTTCAAAGCCCTTGGTCCTTTAAGTTCCATGCTCAACATTACCTGAAATGAGGGAAGATGATTGGGGTGAACTAAATGAAACTCAGTAAATATGCCATGGGTTTTTAAAACCAGGAGTAATGTAGTTTACATTCAATAGTAATATATTATGTAAACTATTTCGTTTAAAACATGATGGTGAAGCTGCTTATAACTTAGTCAAATGTTTCATTAGAAAAAATTTTGTAGTTTCCATATTTGAAATAATAGTTATGATATAAAAATATTTCATGAACTTTTATAACATAATCGAAATTTTTGTAAAAAAATACATGACTTATAAAACAAAAGATGCTCATCTTTTTCTTTCATCAAAACAGACCCGACCGATAGCCGACCCAAAATTTGTACAAAATGCATACCCAGGCCACATCACGTAGATAGTTTCTTCTCAGTAGCGTAAAAGAGATCTATACATATGGGTCAATTATATTCCCTGACATGGACCATAGCATGAGTCAGGTATCATTCCTCTACATGGACCATTAGTATCTAAGAAAATATTTAATATGTCAGTTAATGTATTTCTTTGATCATGCATTTTCAAACACATTTAACTTTTTTAAAAACATGTGTAAAATATATCATAGTTAATTATAATAAATAATGACATGCATGTTGAAGCCATTGGAACATTTATGATAGGAATCATTGAAAGCAAACATATTATTAACAACTTTAATCACATTTTAGAAAATAAAGTTAAAATATACCACACTTTATAGTTTATGTTTACTCATTTGAAGATCTGATTCCCCCTGAGCTATTTGGTTCCCATTTTTCCTTTAATATTCCTATAATCATGGACCAATCTAGCATTTAGTTCATTATTTAATATATATAACTAAACTTAAACTGATGTTTAGCTTGCATATTTAGTCCAAACAGACCTTATTTTTTTAATTCAGAGACCCTAAAAATCTCAAGATAGGTCCCCTTTTGTCTTTTGGGTTCATTTGGTAGCTTATTTTCTTGGTAACAATATAATGATAATATTCACATTCATTATATCATAATTTTCAGTATTAAATTTGTTAAAATAGACCCCACCATCGAATTCGAAACGTAGAAAAATGCTAGCATAGTATTTTCTAAAAATTATTTGACCTTTATTAATTAATTTTTTTAAAAAAATATTAAGCCCTAAAATCAAAATATTGAATAAATGATTAGTGAACTTTCATTGAACATTTACTGGTCAATCATTTGGCATCATTCTAGAGTAGGGATGGCAAAATACCTCGCCTTGCCCTTACCCTAATGGTACGGCTTTGGGGAAGGGTTAATGGGAATAAAGAAGATTTGGGGAGGAAAACATAACCCATCACGTGTTTAGGGTCAAGGAGGGATGCCCCACCCTGCCCTGTTTATATAATAATTAAACTTAAACACCCTTGATGTTTTATAAAATTGTAAAAAAACCTAGACTTATAAATATTCTTTTTGTGGCTTAAGGTTAAAAATCATTATCTTCCTTTCACAGTTTCACGCTACTGCGCACCCCACATGCCACTCTCTCAACCCTCAATAGTTGTCGCCTCATGCCGCCATCGCCTTTAATTGTCGTTGTTGCTGCCTCACATGACCACTGCCTCATGCCATTTATAGAGATCTCTTCATGGTCTATTCTTATCAAATTTCCAATCCTTGTGCCCCTCATGCCAATACTACTACGCCATTTCTAGAGTATATATGATGCACAATGATCTGCATATTCCCAAGTACTATAAGGCTTGTATTTTTCCCTCAAGCTCTCTCTATTTTTCATGCACAAATGAGTATGTATGAGGTTTACTGATTCTTTTTTTTTAATCATTATCCATATTATCCAAAATGCTTAAAAGTATTAAATATCTGCTATAATATTTTTTGGATAAATACTTTGGCTATGCTCATGATTTGTATTGTAATCTCCCTAAATGTTCAAGTGGGCTTTTCAATTCTAATGCCCTATTCATTTGTTTATTTTCTTTTTGTGAGATGGAACAAAGCCAAAGCAATATTAAAGATGAAGAATTTTTTTTGGTTTAAACTTTTATTTTTAGATCCTCAAATCTAAAGGCTTGATCTTTTTGTCAAACGGGGTCAAAGTCATGGTTAGGGTAGGCGTATGGCGGGGTCACGGGCAACACCATTATGACGTGATCGAGAAGGGGGATGGGGGACGAGGTCCCTTCCCCAAACGTGCCTCGTTGCCATTACTATTCTAGAGTGAGCTTCAACTTGTAAATTTGACTCATCCAAGATTCTATTGATTGCTTTTTTCAACTATGTTGTAAAGAGATTGTGAAAAAGGATGTGGATGCTTTCGTGAAAACTTGGAAGGAAATCGAGTGTAGTTGATTTGAAAATTCTCGAGTTGGGAAACTTGAGGCATGGACATAGGCGAGGAGGCAAAATCATGTAAAAATCACATATTTACTCTTTGTCACTATTCTTTGCATTTGATACTTTATTTTATATATTTATTGTTAAATGTGCATATACTTAAACTTCGTATATATTAAAATTATTTTTTAAAGCATAAACTTCCTTGCAAAAAAATTTCCATATATAATTATTCACCTCCTTCTAGACTAAATATCTAGGTAATAAAAATATATACTCCCACATTCGAAGTTTAGGAAAATTGGATAAAGTTGCATCTTTATTGAAAAAAAAAATAGTATATGTAATACCCCCAAAATTTTATTTATAATTTCTTATATTTTTTCATTTTGCATGTATGTGTCAAGTAGTTCTATAAAATACTGTAAAAAGAAAAAAAAGTTAATTGAGACATAAAAAATAGGTCAAATTTTAGTGTCATAATTTTCCAAAACATATATCAAATTTAGAACTATGCTCAAAAATAGGCTACCTTATCAATTTTTGTGTAATGTACAAAGCTTACTTTGGCGACTTATTGAAGCTTGTAAAAATTGTAGAACGTGAAATTTTGGTGGTGTTTGTCACACCCCGAATTTCCCACGAACCCGGGGCGCGAGTAACGAGACATAAAGTAAAATAAATAAAAGGACAAAAGTAATTAAATTCACTAAACATGCGTCCATCATCATCCATACACAAAATAATGTAAGATACATCGTTCGGGAGTCATTCGGGCTTAAGCCCTTACATTTCAATATACAAGTCTCATGGACAAAATATAACAAGTGTTTTCCCTTATCAAAGCATCACTGGGTCTCAAGCAGCTGGGGGGTCCTCATCTGAAAATGTTGCCCACGAATGGGTCAGCACAACTGCTGGTATGATGAAATGCTAATGCCAGAAATAAAGCTAAAGCGTGGCATGTGCAAAGTGTACATTTATTTCTAAATGACATTCAAGCATCGCAGTAGTATATATGAATAGTATGCGTGACACACCCATGCACAACTCTATGCCACAACCCATGTCTCGTTTACGGGTACTCCCCGATGGCTACGGAGTACCAATGCAATGGCCAATTTTGGGTTTTTCACCACAGGATCTACACCCTCATAATGCAAAGCACCACGTGCTTACCCACGCCATGTTCTCAAAGGATTCATCATATGCCAATATGCCAATGCAATCTCAATGATACATGGTTTCCACAATATAGCATGCTCGAGACAATAATATATAAATCACCTAACTGATTCCACATGCAATCATATCTCGCAAAATCAACATATGCACATGTCGTGAGTCACATTCATCATTCACTAAATATTCATAAGGTACAAGTAACATGTAAGCATGTGAACAACCAATTCCAAATAAACGGTAAACACATTACAGATAAACACATACGACATTCAGTCATTCACAAATATTCCTAACTTAACTTCATTTCTAACACTAGCAAAACACCATACCTGATGGGTTGGTATCAACCCTAGAAGATCGTGAACTAGATGTAACTGAACAGACGGATGAAAATGTAAGAGATCAGATCGCCTCCTCCTGTCCTGTCAGTGTCCCTAAAAGTAGGAATTACAATTCAGTCCATTGTTGTTTGAATGTATGCTATTCATCAAATTTTATGTCTTTAAATTCATAGGTTTCTATTCTGCTAAATTAAACCCTACCATTGGTTTTAGAACGTTTAAGAAAGTAAGCCTAGGTTTTCGTAGAACTCAATTCGGACACTTGGGTTGAAAAGGGCAAAACAGTCATTTTGCACTTCACACGTGTCCTTACATTTCGTGACCTCTTTTCACAAATCGGACTCCACGGTTGAGTCCGGAATGTTCGAGATAATAAAATTCCACTATTTGTTTACCTAATTCGGAGTTCGTTTGACTGTGTTTCGATCTAGGGGCATTTTGGTAATTTTAAGGGTTACTACGGGTCTTTTATTTTTCGGGACCCCGTCTCGTAAAACGGACCTCACCATTGATCTCAGAATGGTCGAGATAGTCAAAATACACCTATGACTTGTCCCATTTGGACTCCGGGATATTTTTGAATATTTAATTAATTAAATTAATTTAATTAAATAATTAATTAATTAATTTAATTAATATTTTATTCATAATTTAATCAGGTGGGTCAAAGTGTAATTTCTAACAGTTGGGGGGTCAATTCGTAATTTCTGAAAGTTCAGGTTAAAGTTCAAATTCAAAAGGTTCAAATCTAAAGGTTTAAATCCTAAAGGTTCAAATTCATTTAATTTAAAACAAGGGCTGACACGTGGCAGGGGCAGACCGGCCCAAGCCCGACCCGACCCGAACCGACCCGACCCAAACCCGGAACAGTTCCCTTCTTCCCCCCGTTTTTCCGGCGAACCTCCGGTAGGGTTCCGGCGTCTTCTCCGGCGCCGGTGACCCTTTTCCGGCGAGATTTCTTCAACTTTTTAATACGGTTTTCTTCGGTTTTTCTAGGGGATTACGCATCCCGAGTTGGTTTTCCCTTTCATCACTCGGAACCCTCCGAAATGACCAGAACCGTAGCTCCGGCCACCCCAAACCCAGATTCCGGCGAGCTGGTTTTTCTAGTTTTCTAGCTCGATTTTTCCACCGTTTTGACTCCATTTTGACTCTAGGGTTTTCTGCAACTTACCCCAACAATTCCCCATCATTCAAACATGGATTTAGCGTCTAAAACGCCAAAACCCGAGACTCACTCCAGACCTGCAACTCCAAAGTTCTCCCCCATTTCTCAACCATTTCTTCTCATTCTTTTTGCAAATTAATCCCTACATTATGCTCTCTAAGACCCTATAATTCAAATCAATTAAAATGCTTTTAAAAAAATTGAAACAGAAGGAACCACTTACAATTTTCTTGGCCGTTTCTCTCTCTAGCCGTGCCCACTTCCACCTTTCTGGTTCCTCCTCGAGCCTCCTCTCCTTCTTCACAGTCTAGAACCCTCTCTCTCTCTCTGTTTCTCTCTTCTTTCTCTTTCTTTCCTTCTCTTTTCTTCTCACCCGAGACACACCCTCATTCCTCTATATCTCTCTCTCTCTCTCTCTCTCCTCTCTCTCTCTCTCTCTCTCTCTCTCTCTCTCTCTCCAAGACCAACCACCCTCTGCCCACTTCTGCACTCCCCCACTCCCTGAATCCTACTCACACACTCAACCTCACCCACACCCCTTTGAGTGTGTAACACTCAAAGCCACACACACACACACACACGGTTACACACACATACACACACTGTTCTACACCCATTTATATATACATATACACACATATAATCACACATTTATTTATATACACTCATATAATTTTTACACATTTTATACATACATACAAATAATAAAAAAAAGAATTTTAATTTTCCATACACATATATCCAACATTAATAATAATAATAATGATAATAATAATAATAAAATTAATTAATTAACAATTGCAAGAATAATAAATAATAATAAATAAAAAAAAAAAATTTCCATGTTATAACAGTGTTTGTATTTTAAGCATATACACACACATGCATATGTATATATAGAGCACACATTTACAACATTCGTGAACCTCCCTTTCAAGAAAATATAGAGAACATGGGAGGGAGAAGAGTGAGGAAGAAAGAAAGAGCCTTTTTGAAGTACATTTTGTTAAATTCAATCCAAAAAAAAGTGTCAAATATATGTGTATTAATTACAATCAAGTCCTTGTAAATCTCATAATTATAGTAAAAGCCCAATTAAGACAAAAGGACCTATCCCAAGGTTTTTTAAGTGTCTGAAGCCAAAAATAAGGCACATTCAGGTTAAAAATATCATTTGGATATTATATTGAATACGAATAACATTATGAGAAAAGTTAAATTTATGTTATATAAAAATTTTCTGTCACGCCGCCGAAATTGAAGAAGCCCAGGGGTAAGGCATGTAAGGCATGTGACCTCATTCAAAGTCACTTTAAAATGAGATAATTAATAATAAATGAAGTTAAAAGTCTTTAATTATCTTTAAGAGTTCATACGGAACCGATAGGATGACAAAAGGACGGCCCGAAAGTCAAATCAGAAGAAAGAACAGAGAAATGATCAAGGCTGCCTCCCCCCCAGTGCCGATCAGCACACTGAGAGGAGGGTTTCCCATCTCTCAGTGCCGATCGGTCCTCATAGAGTGTTGATTGGTCCTCGGTCCCCTACTCTTACCTGCTTTAGAAAATTCTCCTGTGTTGTCTTCTTTCCTCAATTCAACCTGAATCTTAAGGGTTTTAAATATATATTTTCATTTTATTTACCCTTTATATCATCATCTACCATTCATTAAGCATCTAACAGTGCTTCCATTCATCAAGTAAATATGCTTCTGTCACGCCCCGAATTTTCGCGAACCCGAGGCGCGAGTAACAAAGCCGAAAGAAAATAAAATAAAGGACAATCTAACAGATTCAACTCAAACTTACATTCATTTCCTTCAATGTACATCCATGTAAAACACAATTAATAAAAATATTCAACAGGTCATTCGGGCTTAAGCCCGTACATCACAAAATGCGCCCCGAGGGCCAAATATACTTCTAAGTTCATGTCTCCTCCACTTTGCAAGACTTCCTCAAGTCTCTAGTACCGGGAGCGTCATCTGAAATGTTGTCCCACGAATGAGTCAGCTCAACTGCTGGTACAATATAATGCTAATGCAAAAAATAAAATTAAGGGCATGGCATGTGCGAGTGTACAGTTATATCTACATGCACAATTATAACCTACATGTCATCCAATCCATCCATACAATGCATTAACAAGAGTCATCACACATTCATGAATTCATTAATACAATGCAATGAAAATATGCGTGACACACCCATGCAAACTCCATGTCACACCCATGACTCACTTTACGGTCCTTCCCCGACGGCCTGAGTAACCAAGTATGTCTCACTTTACCGACCTTCCCCGACGGCTTGAGTAATCAGTATGTCTCACTTTACGAACCTTCCCCGACGGCCTGAGTAACCAGTATGTCTCATTTTACGGACCTTCCTCGATGGCCTGAGTAACTAGTATGCACAACACCAAATGCTCAACTCACACCATGTTCCAAGGAATCACACTATGCCAATATGCTCTGATTCCACCATGCCATAATACAATCTCCATAAGGCATCTTATCCATATATGAAGCATGTTTTAAACAATGTATTACACAATAACAGTCCAATCACAAAATCCCTCCATCAAGGGTACATACATACATAGTTCACTTAAATACATGCCTTAAGTTACACATTCCATAATCTCAACAATTCTCGAAAATATAATTCACACATTATGCTAACTCATGCGATATACACAGTCACGATCCACATTCTTCACCAACTTTCAAAAAGATAATAGAAAACACATAAGCATTTAAGCAATTAAGCAGATATGTGAATCATCAAGTCAACATGACAGTTATTCCTAAACTTAATTCTATTTCTTACTTAGCACAATATATCATACCTGATGGATTGCCTCAACCCAAGAAGTCGTACTCGTAGTGTGGCGGACCTAACAGTAATGATGTGAAGGTCAGACCACCTTCTCATTGCCTTTCGGTGTCCCTAAAATCATAAAACGTAACTCAGTCTATTGCCACTTGAATTATGCTATTCATCAAATTTTATGTCTTTATTTTATGAGTTTTTATTTCACTAAATTAAAAGCTACTGTTGAATCCGGAAAGTCGAACAAAGTCGGTTTAGGCTTTTGTGGAATTCAATTTGGACATTTTTACTTAAAAGGGCAAAATGGTAATTTTGTACTTCACGGGTTTCTAATTCTCGAGACCTCTTCTGAAAAATCAGACTCTACGGTTGAGTCCAGAATGCTCGAAATAATAAAAATTCACTATTCTTTTATTTTAATCGGAGTTCGTTTGACTGGTTTTTGAATTAGGGGCATTTTGGTCATTTTCACAGGTCTTTATTTTTCAGGACCTCATCTCACGACGACGGCCTCACCATTGGTCTCAGAAGGTCCAAGACATAAAGGATACACTAGTGACTTGTCAAATTTGGACAACAGACCATTTTGGCATCATTTAATTTAATTAATTAATTAATTAAATTAAATCATTTAAATATTACATATATAGATATTCAATGCATAGTCGGTTGGGTGAGAAATGGGTGGCACGTTGGCAGCGTGCCACCTCCCCAAATCCATGTGTCCTAGTTCGAATCCTGGGAAGAGTGGTTTCCCACATTTTTTCTATTTTTCATTTTAAATTTATTTTATATGTATATCAATTACCCCAGCGTGTAACACGCGTGCGCGTGGCCACGTGGATTAGACTTGGGCATCTTCCCTACACGCCCATGGTTCGAAACCCACCAGCCGCGCATCCCACCTTTGTTTTCTTTTTTTATTTTTATTATTTTTTTTTCTTTCTTTCTAAACCTTTCCTTTTAATTCCTTCATACGGCCCAACCGTGAAGCCCAACCCATCTGTTGACCTCACCTAGACCAGCCTAAGAGTCCAACAATTAAAAAAACGAAAAGCCCAAATCGGTAGCCCAGTTCTTAACGCCCTCACCCCGTCTTTCCGGCCTTCCTGCCAATCACCATCCCCGGTCACGTTGCCGGACGGTGACTGCCACCCTTATATATATATATATGTTTTTCACATTTTTGACACCCGTTCTTCATGATTTTTACACCAATTTGATCCTAAACTCCTAACAGACCCTTAAAATGCATTTTCAACCTAAATAATCTAATTCTTCTCAACACCCATTTTTTGCATGCAGTTTCCGATCAAACAAAGAAACCAGATTCCGGCCATTGTTTTCTTTGGATTTCAAGCCCATTTCACCATTGTTTTTACCCCAATCTTGTTCCAAAAGTTTCCTGGACTTCATAGAATTACATCTAGGTCTTTTTGGTTGAGTTTTACACATAAAATACTAAGAGTCCAAAACTAATATCAAACCTGCAACTTAAGTTTTCTTTTTCATTTCCTGTTCATTTCATGTGATTTCTTTTGCAAAAGTTTCTAAATATTGCGCTCTACAAGACCCTATAATTTATAACTAATTTATCATGCTTCAAAACAAGTAATACACATAGAGATTTTAGAGAGAGAAAATAAAAAGGTTGTGTGTGCTTACCCGAACAATGGTGTCCTCTCTCTCTCTCTCTCTCTCCTTAGTCTGCTTCTGATTTCCTCCTCCTTCTCAGAACTCTCTCTCTCTCTCTCTCTCTCTCTCTCTCTGATTTTCCCTTAACAATACCCACCGTACCCATGTATACACATATACATGTATTCACACAAAACCACCCTTTCTTGCCCACGATTTCTCTCTCTTGGTTCTGACTTCCCCACTGCTCTAGTTTCCCTGTATACTCCATCAACCACTCCTGCCATCACCACTCCCTATTGAGTATTTCACACTCAATCCCACACGCACACACAACAACCGTACACACACCACACTGCCCCACACAATCTTATGCACCACATGCACCTGCCACTTTTATATATATATATATATATATATACTCGTATATATTAAATGTATTTTATATATATACACATATACACATACATACACACACATAACATACACCTATGCATAACACAAAAGAATAATTAAACAAATTAAATAATTAATGAATAATTAAATAACTAAATAAAAATAAGAATAAAATTTTTATTCGAAATTATATTTATCGGCTCGGTCGGTTCGTACTCGGCTTTTCTTAATTTTGTAATTCTCTGAGATTATAGTTTCTACTAATTACCTCAGTAATCGTACCCGTCACTGTATATTACTCATTAAAATAATTTGGTACATCTCGGGATCTACTATTCTCGGTCTGAATCGGTCTCGGTTTATCTTTGATACTATAGTCATTGCTTGGTCAAAACTCGATATTATTATTTGACCTTTTTAGATAAAATGGAATTATTAAATTTATTCGGAACTTATGTTCGGCTACAACTGGTATTACGCTACTCGATTCGACCTATCTCAGTTTACGATTACTCAACCGAGTCTATCTCGGTATATGTGCCATATCACAGGCTTACCTCAGTTTACGTGTCATGTCCCGGTTCAGGGTACTACAGTCCTCTTAGCAAAATGAAAAACTCATTCTCAATTTTCCATGTCTCTACAGCTTCAAACTCCAAGCTCAAAAGCTTATGTTTATAACTTCAAGAACAAGACAAAAAATAAACTATAAGTCTCACAATGAGTTCAACATCATTTCACATCTAGTTATATACATTTTGAACTACAACCACATGTTTCATTCCCAAAAAAATAGTACATAATGAAGCAAGCTCCTCATGGGAGTTCATGATATCCAAGTGAGCAAAAATAGAGGTCCTTCCAAAGGAGATTTCAATGGTTCTTCAAATTCTACCCAACATGACCTATTTCAAATATATATATATATATACACACATATTCAAAGTGTTCAAAATGCAAGTCATTTCAAATTCCCACATATAGAGAGTCATCCAAACAATCAAAAATAGAAGTTCTTCAAAAGGCTTCAAAAGTGCTCTTCAACTAGCAGTTGTCCCTTTGCCTGTTCCTGCATCTAATAAGGGTCAATACAACAACCCCATTAGAGGAAATCTAAACATAGGCAAGAACATGTGGTGGCACGGGTGTACTTATGCACGTGTAATGACAACCAAGTTGTCACGCCCCGAATTCTGACCGAACCCGAGGCGCGACTGACGAGACAGAAAGTAAAATAAATAAAAGGATAAAAGTAATTAGATTCACTAAACATGCGTCCATCATCATCCATACATAAAATAACATCGAATACATTGTTCATCAGTCATTCGGGCTTAAGCCCTTACATAACAAAATACAAGTCTCACGAATCACAAATACATCACAGGCTTCACCCTATCAGGGCATCACCGAGTCTCTAGTGGCTGGAGGATCCTCATCTGAAAATGTTGCCCACGAATGGGTCAGCACAACTGCTGGTATGATGAAATGCTAATGCCAGAAATAAAGCTAAGGCGTGGCATGTGCAAAGTGTACATTTATTTCTAAATGACATTCAAGCATCGCAGTAATATATATGAATGGTATGCATGACACACCCATGCACAACTCTATGCCACACCCATGTCTCATTTACGGGTACTCCCCGATGGCTCGAAGTACCAATGCAATGGCCAATTTTGGGTTTTTCACCACAGGATCTACACCCTCATAATGCAAAGCACCATGTGCTTACCCACGCCATGTTCTCAAGGAATTCATCATATGCCAATATGCCAATGCAATCTCAATGAACATGAATCTCAATAATATAACATACTCGGACAATAAGAAATAAATCACTAGTCAGTTTCATATACATGCATATCTCATATGTTCGTACATCATGATTCATGTTCTTCACTTTATTAATTTGCAAGTAACACATAACATGTGAACAGCCAATTCCAAATAAACAGGTAAACACATTACAGATAAACACATACAGCATTCCAGTCATTCACAAATATTCCTAACTTAACTTCATTTCTAACACTAGCAAAACACCATACCTGATGGGTTGGTATCAACCCTAGAAGATCGTGCACTATATGTAACTGAACCGACGGATGAAAATGTAGAAGATCAGATCGCCCCCCTCCTGTCCTGTCAGTGTCCCTAAAAGTAGAAATTACAACTCAGTCTATTGTTATTTGAATTTATGCTATTCATCAAATTTTATGTCTTTAATTCATAAGTTTCTATCCTGCTAAATTAAACTCTACCATTGGTTTTAGAACGTTTAAGAAAGTAAGTTTAGGTTTTTGTAGAACTCAATTCGGACACCAGGGTTGAAAAGGGCAAAACAGTCATTTTGCACTTTACACGTGTCCTTACATTTCGTAACCTCTTTTCACAAATCGGACTCCACGGTTGAGTCCGGAATGTTTGAGATAATAAAATTTCACTATTTGTTTACCTAATTCGGAGTTTGTCTGACAGTGTTTCAAGTTAGGGGCATTTTGGTAATTTTAAGGGTTACTAAGGGTCTTTTATTTTTTGGGACCCCATCTCGTAAAACGGACCTCACCATTGGTCTCGGAATGGTCGAGATAGTCAAAATACACTAATGACTTGTCCCATTTGGACTCCGGGATGTTTTTGAATATTTAATTAATTTAATTAATTTAATTAATTAATTAATTAATTAATTAATTAATTTAATTAATATTTTATTAATAATTTAATCAGGTGGGTCAAAGTGTAATTTCTAACAGTTGGGGGGTCAATTTGTAATTTCCGAAAGTTCAGGGTTAAGGTTCAAATTCAAAAGGTTCAAATTCCAAAAGGTTCAAATTCCATTTTAATTTAAAACAATGGGCTGACACGTGGCAGGGGCGACCCGCACCCGCCCGAACCGGACCCGGATCCGACCCGGGACCCGACCCAGTCACCCCACCTTCTTCCCCGATTTTCCGGTAGGGCAACAGTGGGTTTCCGGCGCCTTCTCCGGCGCCGACGACCGGTTTCCGGTGACTTTTCCCCATTTTTAAAATGCCATCCTCTCCCCCTTTTCACGTAGATCACATCCCCAACCCCCATTTCCCTCAAAGCCTTTTTAATCTTCACGAAATAGAGGGTCAAACCCTCGGTCAACTCTCCGGCCACCCATTTTCCCCCCACTTTCCCCCACTGTTTTGAACCCAAATCACTCCCATTCACTTTCTGCACCTCACCCCATGTTTTTCCCCCTTTTTAAACCAACGTTTACACATAAAATGTCGAATCCAACACCCCATGACCGTGACCTGCAACAGGGAAGTTCTCCCTCTCCCCTTAACCATTTCTTCTCATTCTTTTTGCAAACAAATCCCTACGTTATGCTCTACACGATTCTACAATTTAAATCAATTGAAATGCTTTAAAAAAAAATCGAAACAGGAGCAACCCACTTACCAAAACCTTCGGCCGTTTCTCTCTCTAGCCGTGCCCTCTTCCACCTTCTTGCTCCGAGCCCAACCAAGCCTCCACTCTCTTCCTCAGAACTCTGTTTCTCTCTCTCACTTTCTGCTTCTTTTCTTTTCTTCTCTTTCCACTCGAGAATGCATCCTTCTTTTTCTCTTCACTTCCTCTCTCTCTCTCTCTCTCTCTCTCTCTCTCTCTCCCCAAGACCAACTACTCTCTGCCAATTCTGCATCTCCCACTCCCTGAATTCCACTCACACACACAACCCCAACCCACACTTGTTTGAGTGTATTACACTCAAACTCACACACACACACAACCGGTTACACACACACACCTCACACACGGTTTTATACACATATTTATTTATATACACTTATATAACTTTACACATTTTTATACACATTGAAATGTATATTCATATACACAACAAAAGATTTAAATTATATATATATATATACACATATATATATACACCTACACACATTATCATTACAATAATAATAATAATTATAATAATAATAATAATGATAATAATAATAATTAATATTTGCAAGAATAACTAATAAAACAATAAAATAATAAAAAAAAAAAAATTTCATGTTATAACACAAGTGCTCATCAAGCATGCTTTGTCAACAATAAAGATTTAAATAAATAGCTAAGTGCTCATGTGCTAGAGTATATATAAACATTATAAGAAAACATTATTAAGAAGAACAATATATCATGTGCTAGAGTATATATAAACATTATAAGAAAGCATTATTAAGAAGAACAATATACCTTATTCCAAATTTAAGATTTCATTCTATTTAAGTTCTTTCAATGATTCAAAATTTCCATTTCCATCTTTCAAGTCTTAATCCCAAAACTATATTTCTAGTCGGCCTCTGGTAAGCCTTGTGTGCTTTATGGGCTAATAACCCGATGAACACATACGACCACCAGCGTAAATTTACGGCTCACAAACCGAAGGGAGACACCATCCCAAACACTAATCAAAATCATGGGTAAGAGCAATCTCGCCATACTCAAAATCACACAATTGATGTGCCCAATCCTAACCCCATGTTCATCATTTTCCAAGTGTTCATTCTCACATTTTCAAAAGGCTTAACTTTCACATTTATGTTCATAATTCATCATATATTCATCATGAGGGTTAAGCATTCAAGTAACTTCATCAAGTTTTCATAATTTCACATCAAGGATTCATTCAAGCAATTTCACAAACACCTTGCATGTCATTTACAATATCAAGCATAAAGTTATATAAACTTATTTCATGATTCCACCAAGCAATTCTTTTCATAAGTAACTGGGAGTACATTTAATAGTTAGACATGATTAAAACAAACTATCTCATGTTTATAATTCATCATATATTCATCATGAGGGTTAAACATTCAAGTAACTTCATCAAATTTTCATAATTTCACATCAAGGATTTATTCAAGCAATTTCACAAACACCTTGCATGCCATTTACGATATCAAACATAAAGTATATAAACTCATTTCATGATTACACCAAGCAAATAACCAAGAATACATATAATAGTTAGACAAGATTAAAACAAACTATCTTATGGTAAGAATGCACCAATTTCATAGAGTTTCAATGTACATGATATATATGCCCTAGAATGCAAACATGGACAATCTAATGGAAATAGAGGAGATAGATATGCAATGAACTTACCTACACATCTTCTATATCTAGGTTTAGATATCCCCTACCTTAATCTCTTCAAATCTTAATAAAACGTTAATTCTTGGTGAATTGGCTAGAATCTTCAAAATCTCTAACTTCCTTTAGTGCTTGTAAGTAAAACAGTGTTGGTGCTTCTTCAATCTTCCAAAAGATGGCTTCACTCCTTGAAGAATCTCCCAAATCCCTTGTTTTCCCTATCTTCCTCTCTTTCTCCATTTCTTTCTTTCTCTCCTTTTCTCTCTTCTCTTTTATGTAAATTAGAGTGTGTCTGTGTGTGTGTTTAGTATGTGTTTATGGTGTGAAGGGAATGGTCTTATAAGACCAAAAAGTAAGACAAGGGCAATTTTCCTTTTTTCCCCTCCTTGTTTCTTCACTCTCAGTTTAAATTCCAAGCCATTTTTAGTTTTTCATTAAACTTTTTAATTTCTTAATAAAATTTTACATTATTATTATTTTATAATTTGTAATTTAGAAAAAAAATCCGGGTCTTTACATTTTCAAAATAGAATAAATTAAGAGAAAGTAAAAAAAAATGACCGATGTGAATAATTTGGGACCCTAAACTGGCAAGTTTTGATTAATAAATGTGTGATAGTACTATATTGTACTCCTAGATGAGAATTTGAGCATATTATCCCTAATTTTGATTTTTGAAGGCATATTTGAATTGTGTTCTAAAACTCATGCATAACCTATTGTTTTAAAATAGATTTATTTAGTGGAAGGTCCCTCAAAATATGTGCTTACAAGTTAAAGTCCAAAGAAAAACATTATAATTTCAAAAGTCCCTGAGTTTTAAAATTATTTAAGTTCATCATTGATTTTTTTTTTTTTTTTTTTTGTAATGGTTGTTGCATTGTCTTTTGTTGGTGCTGAGCATAGAGGCTAGAGTAAGGGTGGGGCCATGGCAGTGGGGGATGGCATTGCGAAAGCTGTAGAAATATATGCATTTATATGTTAACTATATAAAAAATTGAAGATATATTAACATATCAATATAGAATCTACCATTGGTTGAATATGCAAACAATAAATAAAAGTTTAAATAACTTTTTACTCTTTCAATAACTAGAAAATAAAACACAAATCACAGTGACATGCACATTGTAGTAGAAGTTACCTGGTTGAAAATAAAACCACTTATAACATCAAAATCCAAGAACCCTTTAATTTAAAGTATATTTTTTTTAGTTGGCCATTGAAAATACAATAGACAGTAGATGTGAAGTAGGCAACTTGATTGGTTTAAAGTGTACAGAAATGCAAGCTTCCTAGAAGCTGTCTTGTTCTTCATAAAGTTAGAGTGCATTCAGAATTCATACCACATTTTGATATTTGTCCAAAAATCTTAATTTGATTATCCTTTCTCTCTTTCTTTCTTTTTTTAAAGTAAGCCACAGGCCGCAACATTAATAATAAGACTGAGCCCAAATTTTTTTCAATGAAATCATTAAATTCAAGAGGAAGTGGATAAATAATAGGTAACGAGGTTGGTATTATTAGGACTGTATTTATAGAAATTTCCTTTTCAGAACATGAGTTGAATAAAGGATACATTTTGTTTAGCAGAATATGCCATTTTCCTTCATATAATTAGAGATGAAACAGTGGACACTTGATTAGGGCTCTATATATTATAATAGTTATTATAATTACTAGTATTTTGTAGAGAATGTTAAGTGGAAGACTTCTTTCAAAAAAAGGAAAAAAATTACTTTTGTTACAAGTTGTTAGGAATTTTTTTTAATTTATTTATTTCTCTATTGTTTTTACCTTTCTTTTCTCTATTGATCTTGAGCATGGCCTTGTGCAAAATTTTTATTTATTTTTTAATACAAGTATACTCCACAAAAAAAAAAAAAAATCTTTACTTAAACTGAACAAAGACTTTTTTGTTGCTATGTTTTTTTTTAAGTTGTGTATTCTTTTCACTATCTATTTTTTTTTTTTTTTATCAATATTGGAGTATTACCATTTTCCTAAGGAACAAAAATTGTTTGATGTATTGTTAAAAACATGTGTAATACTTTTTTTATTTAAGGAATTTCTCAAATTTCTCTGTTCTGTGATAGAGACATTTCTTTGTCTTAGATCTATGGACAAAGAGTTTTTGACAAAAATTCTCTATCGAAAAACATTAATTTTTTTGACAGAATTTCCTATACAATATGGATCTTATTTGATAGATTTCGATTTTGAGAGTCTAAAAATATAATTTTTATGAAAAACGAACTTATATATTGAAAGTTATTTAATTTTGAAAGTTATAAAAAGTTGGTTGATGATTTGGCAGGGGAGCGCATCAAGCTTTGGTTAATGTTATGTGTTTTTTGAATTTTTGCACTAAAGGAGTATTTTTGTCAACAAAAAATTTAGGGACCTTTTGGGTTAACACTTTTGGGGTTGGATCTTGTGCTAATTAAGTACTTTATGAGGGATCTATTACCCAATCCCCCTTTAAAATATAATTTATTAGATGTGTAAGGACCCGAAAAATCATCAAAGGACAATTCGATAAATTGCCAATATAGATTGAGGCCAGACTTGGGGATTGACTGAAGATGTGTCACATGGACTGTGAGATGAGTCAATAATTCATCAATATGACACAATGAAGCTAAAAAATAATTTTGATGATTTCTTCGGGACTAGTGTGAGTCGCAGGATTACATAGTCATCTATGTCACGCCCCGAATTCTGACCGAACCCGAGGCGCGACTGACGAGACAGAAAATAAAATAAATAAAAGGACAAGGTAATTAAATCCACTAAACATGGGTCCATCCCCATCAATACATAAGATAACATGAATACATCGTTCATAGGTCATTCGGGCTTAAGCCCTTACATTACCAAAACATAGGTCCCACGGACCAAAATACAACAAGTGTCTCCTCCTATCAAAGCATCACTGGGTCTCAAATAGCTGGAGGGTCCTCATCTGAAAATGTTGCCCACGAATGGGTCAGCTCAACTGCTGGTATGATGAAGTGCTAATGCAAGAAATAAAGCTAAGGCGTGGCATGTGCAAAGTGTACATTTATCTCTAAATGTCATTCAAAGCATCGAAGTAATATATGAATGGTATGCGTGACGCACCCATGCACAACTCTATGCCACACCCATGTTTCTTTTCCGGGTACTCCCCGATGCAATGGCCAATTTTGGGTTTTTCACCACAGAATCTACACCCTCATAATGCAATGCTCAACCCACACTATGTTCTCAAAGGATTCATCATATGCCAATATGCCAATGCAATCTCAATGAACATGGTTATCAATAATGTAGCATGCTCGAACAATAGTATATAAATCATCAGTCAATTCCATACGCAAGCATATCTCATCTTATCAACTTAAACACATGTCATGATTCACATTCATCATTCACTAAATTTTCATAAAGTACAAGTGACATGCAAGCATGTGAGCAATCAACCTTAAATCATCAAGTAAACACATTCCACATAAGCACGTAAGTCATTCCAGTCATTCACAAATATTCCTAACTTAACTTCATTTCTAACATTAGCAAAACACCATACCTGACGGGTCAGTCACAACCCAAGAAGAACGTGCACGATATGTAACTGAACCGGTCAATGAAGATGCAAGAGATCAGATCTCCCTCTCCTGTCCTGTAAGTGTCCCTAAAAACATAAATTCCCACTCAGTCTATTTTCATTTGAATTTATGCTATTCATCAAATTTTATGTCTTTAAATTTATAGGTTTCTATTCTGCTAAATTAAACTCTACCATTGGTTCTAGGACGTTGAAGAAAATACGTTTAGGTTTTCGTAGAATTCGATTTGGACATCTGGGTTCAAAAGGGCAAAACAGTCATTTTGCACTTTACACGTGTCCTTACATTTCGTGACCTCTTTTCACAAATCGGACTCCACGGTTGAGTCCGGAATGTTCGAGATAATAAAATTTCACTATTTTTTTACCTAATTCGGAGTTCGTTTGACTGTACTTCAATTCAGGGGCATTTTGGTAATTTTAAAAGTTTCTACGGGTCTTTTATTTTTTGGGACCCCGTCTCGTAAAATGGACCTCACCATTGGTCTCGGAATGGTCGAGATAGTCAAAATACACTAATGACTTGTCCCATTTGGACTCCGGGATGTTTTTGAATATTTAATTAATTAATTTAATTAAATAATTATTTAATTAATATTTTATTAATAATTTAATCAGGTGGGTCAAAGTGTAATTTCTAACAGTTGGGGGGTCAATTCGTAATTTCTGAAAGTTCAGGGTTAAGGTTCAAATTTCAAAAGGTTCAAATTCCAAAAGGTCCAAATTAAAACTAGTTTAATTTGTTATTCTAAATCAGGTTACCCAAACAGGGGCTAATCCTAGAACAGGGATAGGATATCCCGGTTTCAATTTAATCCCAATTTCTAAATTTCTTATCCTTGCAACCAAACGGCCCAAATTCCATTTTAATTTAAAACAACCACGCGACACGTGGCAGGGGCGGTCCACGCCCGACCCGAACCGGACCCGAACCGACCCGACCCGACCCGGACAGACCCCCCTTCTTCCCCCGTTTTTTCGGCGGAGCTCCGGTCACCTTCTCCGGCGCCGGTGACCGGAATTTCAGAAAATCAAGTTTTTAAACTTGATTTTCTTGGTGTTTTCGAAGCCCCTTTCAATCCCAAATTATTCTAAAACATTTTTGGAGCCTTTTAATACCGTTTTGAAGCTTCCAATCACAACGAAAAACCCGGATTTTCCCCCCATGGCCGTGACCTGCACCTCCCCTTTTCTCCCTCATTTTTCAACCGTTTTCTATCATTTTTGTTGCGTTTTAATCCTTACATTATGCTCTACAAGGTTCTACAATTTAAATCAATTGAAATGCTCTAAAAAAAATTGAAACAGAAGCAACCCACTTACCAATTTTTCGGCCGTTTCTCTCTCTAGCCGTGCCCTCTTCCACCTTCTTGCTCCGAGTCCAACCAAGCCTCCACTCTCTTCCTCAGAACTCTATTTCTCTCTCTCACTTTCTGCTTCTTTTCTTTTCTTCTCTTTCCACCCGAGAATACACCCTCATTTCTCTTCACTCTCTCTCTCTCTCTATATCTCTCTCTCTATCTCTCTCTCTCTCTCTCCCCAAGACCAACCACTCTCTGCCAAATCTGCATCTCCCACTCCCTGAATCCCACTCACACACACCACCTTACCCCATGCCCCTTTGAGTGTGTAACACTCAACCCATGCACACACACGGCACACACACACACACATGCCCACAATCTGATTTATATATATACATATACATATATATTTTCACATTTAAATATACACTCACCTGTATACATATATACACACAAATAAATTTCAATAATATATATATATATATACATACACCCATCATAATAATAATAATAGTAATAATAATAATAATAATAATAATAATAATAATAATAATAATAATTACTTGATATTTACAAAGAATAAATAAAAATAAAAATAAATTTTTTTTTTTTTTTCATGTTATAACAATCTACGAGATGTAGATAGCTATGAAAATCCAAATGAAGGAATTTGGAGAAACGACCTACACATTTGGAATCAGAGTGCCAAAATTAGTTAGTGTACCAAGTTTAGCGCGATTCTGAGATAACTTCAATTCGAACGCGTTTGCGCTCATAATTGGCCAACTGGCCACGTGGCACTTTGGGAATTGTGCAAGGCTTCCATAAGAAGCTAACAAGATATTTTAGAGAGGGACATGTGTCAACATTATGGTGGTGGAATGAGAAGTACTAGTGTGTGAGGGTGCATGGTAAGGAGACATGGATGGAATGATGGGACACATCACTTCAATCATTTTTTCTTTCTCTTTCCTGTCTTCCCTAATTTTTGAATTCCTTCCCCTCTCTTTTTCAGACTTTCTCTCTCTCTCTCTAAAGGCCACTATGGTCGGACTTATGAGTGTGTGAGGAGCATGTGTTTTTGTGTGTGTAATATGCAATGTGTGTGAAATAATGTGTGTTTGTGTGTGTAACACAGTGAGAACCAAAGCAAGAAGAAAAACAGAAAATAAGAAAAGAAATGGAAGAAGAAGAGAAGAATGATAGGAAGGAAATGAAGGGAAGGAAAAAAAGAAGCCTGAACCCAAGCGGGAACTGAGGTAAAGTAGCCATTGATAGCCTCCTCGAGCTTTCTCTCTTTAAAAATTGAGCTCTCTCTCAAGCATGGAAGTGAGGTAGGGATTTTGTTAACCCTTTTTAGATTATTGTGGACTTCTTGAACCCCTGTATGCTTGGTCATGTGTGTTTTTCCAGTGTGTATGTGTATATATAGATACGTATACGTGTGTTGTGGAGAGGGAAAAACTAAGATGGGTTTTTGGTTTTTCATTGATTCGGCCATTGGAACTTGTATAGAAAAATAGAGAAGGGATCTAGAAAGAATTTGGGAAGGATTTGAAGTTTGGGGGTGGTAAAATAGGGGCGGACAGGTCAAAAAACCAGTCGCTGGAAAAACGTGGGTCATCGGAACATGGTTACATTTGGACCTTTTAATTCACCAAAACATCCCTAATGGTTTACTAAAATACTTTTAAAAAGTTTAAAATGGAAAAAGAAGGAAAATTGAGCAAGAAAACAACCGAAAAAATACAGGAAATTAGGTTTCTCGTGAAGTTCGCCGAAGAAATCGACCAGAGCTTCCCCGATGGTGGTCAACTCCGATGTTGATCGGTCAACGGTTGATCGGCTCGTGGACCTGGTCAGGTTTCGAATTTGGGTTTAGCCCATGGTTGGTTGGGTTTAAGGGGCTATTTGGCTGTGGTAGAATTGGAACCCTAAAATTGATTTGAACTAAAATAGGGTTATCCCTATTCTAGAAATTGACATTTAAATTGGTTAAGGCATGTTTGGCAATAGGGATTGAAAATTAACTTAGAAGAAATTCAAAAGGGTTGACTTGTTTGAGTTATTTACAAATCAGTGAACTAATTTTAAAGAAATTATAAAAGAAAAAAACCCCACTTATTTATAAAATTGAATATAAAGCTAATTAAAATACAAGAAGATGTCTTTTTAAGATTTTTGAGCATTCCAGACTCAATGGCAGAGTCGGTTTGGACATTCTAGGACCCGGGACAGTCTCACATGAATATAAAAAATTATAAAAATGCCCTTAATGATAGTTTAAGAAACTCAAAGGCTAATTAAAATTTAGAAGGGGCTATCCCAAAGTTTTTTAACGCCCGAAATTCAAATACATGACCAGATTAAACAAATTAGGACCCAGTAATGGTCCCACATAAAGTGAAAAATTGACAATTATGCCCCTAGACTTATATTAAGCAATTAAAAGCCGAATTGATATCCGAAAGAGGCGTTTCCAATGTTTTTGGATGCCATGAACTCAAATATGATATAAGAATAATGAAATAGGGACTCGAGGCAGTCCCACATAAAAATGTGAAAATTACTAAAATGTCCCAAGACATGGAACAGATACTAGAGGCATTGATAAAATATAAAAAGGACATCTTTAGGATTGTTGGACCTTCTGAATCCGATTCCAAAGTCAATTTTGAGAGACGACATCTCGGCAGATGCGTAACTTGTTCGATAAATTATGAAAATGCCCTTATGGGTTTAAAAGACAATCAAATGACTTAAAAATAATAAGATAGGGCT
The DNA here is from genome assembly GCA_008638375.1 of Nyssa sinensis. Taxonomy (NCBI): domain Eukaryota; kingdom Viridiplantae; phylum Streptophyta; class Magnoliopsida; order Cornales; family Nyssaceae; genus Nyssa; species Nyssa sinensis. Next base: position 15,547,830 of record CM018043.1, on the reverse strand, counting down.
TTCTTAAAGTTTTTGAAGCTCAGGAACACGTTTTTTATATCCGTTTGGGAAAACGGCTACCCGATGTGTAGGATAACGTGTAATTGGCCATAGAAAACCTTAAGATTTGATAAGATACCCTAATGTTAAGAGTCGGGGTAGTCCCAAAAATTGAACAATGGGTGTGTAGAGAATTTAACAACATTATGAACGACACATGTAGTGTCTCCTAATAAAAGATCGATGATTGAGACGAGGGAATGCTCTAAGTTATTGATTTGTATACTTGTTATGTGATTCATATGATATGTTTATCTATATCATTTGACATCTTGCCATTACATTATCAATATGGTGTGATTATTACGTTGAATGCTATGATGTTGGATATTTGTATGGTGATATTAGATACATGTGATTGCCATATTGATGTTTATCATGATTTCTATTTCTATCATAAAAATATATATATATATATATATATATGACCATTGTTGCTTCTGTATCAAATTATCATCTAATATCCTCTCTTATAGTCATTATTATGGACTTGATGATATTGTTAATTGTACTGTTAACCATACCTGAGTAGTGTGAGATTTGAGAGAATATTGATATTGATGAGCATCATTTGTGGTGTGGATTAAGATATTGGGGTTGTGGAAAGGAAAACTTATGAGAAAAGGACTTGGGATAGGAATTAGTCACGTCTTTTGTGTGCTCTCGAGTGTGGTAAGATTTCTCTTTACCCAGGTTTCCATTTATAATAGGGATGGTGTCTCTCCTCGGATTACGAGCTGTAAACCCGCGCGGGTGGTCATTTATTTTCATCAGATTAGTAGCTCGTAAAGAACCTAGGCTTACCGGGAACCAAATTAGGTGGATACTCATGAGATTGAGTTTATTGAGAGAATGGAAATTGTTGAATAAGGCTTTATCCCTTTTTATTGTGGATTGAATTATTTGAAATTATTTTTCTTGACACTCATGTGATATTTTCTTATGATTATTGATGAATTGTATACTGCTAGTTATGATATTGTGGCACTTGTGGATGATTGCTTAACTGTGAATGTATACATTTCTCTTGTGGCTTTGAACTGGAAATGGAAGTGCTTTGTGCTCACCTTTTGTGATTGGTTATATGTTTATATACATTGTTCTTGTGACATTAAAATATGAAATGGAGGTACTTCATGAAATTATATGTTTATATTAATGTCATGTGTCTGACCCTCCATATGCCGACTACCTCGTTATTTTTGTCAAAACACGTATAATGGTGCGATGCCCTTTTGATACTTTTGCTTATGCCTGTGCTTGGGATATGATGATATGGTGTACTTGTGATGCATACTGGACTATAGGGTGTGTCTTCTTCGGACTTGCATTAGTTTTTGGCATGTTTCTTGCTTATGTGTTTTGGGAAACCTTACTAAGCGTTATGGCTCACCCCTCCTATTCATGGAAATGACAGGTATTGACTTGATAGAAGATAGTTGCAGGAGTAGTACAAGATGGATTAAAGTCACTATAGTGTTTAGTTACATTCATGTACTTATTCATTTATATTTATTAAGGGTGCATGTACCCTTCAGACTGTGGTTGTATATGTTATCTATATATATATATATATATATAAATAGAAGGATTGTTAGAGTCAGTTCTGGATGTTATCATATTATATACCATTGTTGGATGGTTGGTATAGACTCTTTGATTGTAATCATTTTCATTTAATCCCGTTACGGGACTTAAACAAGTCTAATCAAGGAGTCGAATCGAAACCAAATTAAAGGAAGTCAATTTAAAAAATGACCTATATTTTATGTACTTGACTAGGATGGTTAGTCCTATTACCCACCTAATCGGGGTCCAATGACCCCTTAGTCCGGCCTAGTAGGTCAAGGGCATGACTATTTGCCATTATATTGGACCTTTTTTTTCAGTGATATCCTTGTCAAGGACTTAAGCTAGTAAGCCAAAAAGTAGCCAAAGATCTCTCATATTTTCAATATGGATGACTACGTCACACCACATAATTTTGTTTCCAGTTTAAAATCCAAGTTAACATAGATTCTTGTGCCTCGATCATATTAATAAGCATACTTGTGTATATTAAAAATATTGTATGGTTGTTTATTGTTATGCTATTAATGAATAATGAAATTGATTTATTCGAACTAATGTTTTTGTTATGAAAAATGCATTGTTATGCTCTGTTATTCGTTACCCATTGGATACTTATCTATTTTTAATTAAAAATTAAAAGACCACAACAGGCTCTAAAACTACTCACCAAGTTTTGTAAAGCTCTCTCTAGATTTATTTATTTTTTACAAGTGGCGAAGTTAAGGGTGGGGAATAAAGAAGAAGAAAATGATGTATTTTGTGAACCTATGTAAAATATATAAATATGTTTCTTGAAGTTGATAAACTTGTACTTGCATGATGACACTTATATTTTCTCGATCATTATATAGTAGTATACTTAGATTATCAATGTACTTACAATAATATGAAATTAGTTTTTCATTGATCGAATGTGGTTACATAATTAATGTTGTCACGCCCCGAATTTCTACAAACCCGAGGCGCGACTGACGAGATAGAAAGTAAAATAAATAAAAGGACAAAAGTAATTAAATTCACTAAACACGCGTCCATTCTCATCCATACACAAAATAATATACAATACATCGTTCATCGGCCATTCGGGCTTAAGCCCTTACATAACAAAATACAAGTCTCATGGACCATAATTATATCACGTGCTCCACCCTATCAGGGCATCACAGAGTCTCAAGTGGCTGGAGGATCCTCATCTGAAAATGTTGCCCACGAATGGGTCAGCTCAACTGCTGGTATGATGAAATGCTAATGCTAGAAATAAAGCTAAGGCGTGGCATGTGCAAAGTGTACATTTATTCTTAAATGATATTCAAGCATCGTAGTAATATACATATGAATAGTATGCGTGACACACCCATGCACAACTCTATGCCACACCCATGTCTCGTTTACGGGTACTCCCCGATGGCTACGGAGTACCAATGCAATGGCCAATTTTGGGTTTTTCACCACAGGATCTACACCCTCATAATGCAAAGCACCATGTGCTTACCCACGCCATGTTCTCAAAGAATTCATCATATGCCAATATGCCAATGCAATCTCAATGAAACATGGTTTCCACAATATAGCATGCTCGAAACAATAATATATAAATCACCAGCTGATTCCACATGCAAGTATATCTCATATAATCAACTTAAAACACATGTCATGATTCACATTCATCATTCACTAAATTTCCATAAGGTACAAGTAACATATAAGCATATGTGCAACCAACTCTAAATCATCAAGCAAACACCTTCCACATAAGCACATAAGTCATTCCAGTCGTTCACAAAATATTCCTAACTTAACTTCATTTCTAACATTAGCAAAACACCATACCTGATGGGTCAGTCACAACCCAAGAAGAACGTGCACGAGATGTAACTGAACTGATCAATGAAGATGCAAGAGATCAGATCTCCCTCTCCTGTCCTGTAAGTGTCCCTAAAAACATAAATTCCAACTCAGTCTATTTTCATTTGAATTTATGCTATTCATCAAATTTTATGTCTTTAAATTCATAGGTTTCTATTCTGCTAAACTAAACTCTACCATTGGTTCTAGGACGTTGAAGAAAATAAGTTTAGGTTCTCGTAAAACTCAATTCGGACACCGGGGTTCAAAAGGGCAAAACAGTCATTTGGCACTTTACACGTGTCCTTACATTTCGTGACCTTTTTTCACAAATCAGATTCCACGGTTGAGTTCGGAATGTTCGAGATAATAAATTTTCACTATTTGTTTACCTAATTCGGAGTTCGTTTGACTGTACTTTAATTCAAGGGCATTTTGGTAATTTTAAAGATTTCTATGGGTCTTTTATTTTTTGGGACCCCGTCTCGTAAAACGGACCTCACCATTGGTCTCAGAATGGTCGAGATAGTCAAAATACACTAATGATTTGTCCCATTTGGACTCCGGGATATTTTTGAATATTTAATTAATTAATTAATTAATTAATTAATTTAATTAATATTTTATTCATGTGGGTCAAAACATAATTATTAACAGTTGGAGGGTCAATTCATAATTTCCGTAAGTTCTTGGGTCAATTTAAAATTCCTAAAAGTCAGGGGGGTCAATTTGTAATTTAAGAAAGTTCTATTCTCCCTATGGATAGCCAAACAGTGGCTATCCCTCAAACCTGGAATAGGATATCCCCATCCCCCAATTCAAATTTCAATTTCAATTTCTTATCCTAGGAACCAAACAGCCCCAATCTCTTTTTAATTTAAAACACCCACGCGACACGTGGCAGGGGCGGTCCAGCCCCGCCCGAACCGGACCCGACCCGGACCCAGAACCCGACCCGGTCACCTCCTTCTTCCCCGACTTTCCGGCGACGTGGCCATAGGGTTCCGGCGCCTTCTCCGGCGCCGGCGACCGATCTCCGGCGACATTTTCAACTTTTAAAAATGTGATTCTCTCCCCCTTTTCATGTAGATCTCATCCCCAACCTCCATTTCCCTCAAAACCTTCCCCATCTTCTCGAAATAGAGGGTCAAACCCTCGGTCAACTCTCCGGCCAACTCATTTTTCTCCATTTTCCTTCGCTGGTTTTGGTTGATTCCAACTCCAAATGATTCCTACACTTTAGGGGGTTACTTTCCTATCACCCACATCTAATTTAACACATGAAATATCAAACCAATCCCCCATGGCCGTAGCTTGTGACCCACTTTTCTCTCTCATCTCTCAACTATTTCGGTTAGTTTCTTTTGCATTCTTTTCCATTTTCCACATGCTATAAGACTCAAGAATTTAAATCTAATTAATATATCACAAAACCGATCATGTATGAGTAAGATTTGTTAGAGAGAGAAAGTAAATGGGTTGAGGTGTTTACCTCAACAATGGTGTCTCCTCTTTGCCTTGTCTCTGCTTCTTAGCCTCTATTTCCCCTTCTTATCTCCTCTGCCTTTCTTTCTCTTTTTCTTTTTCTCCAACCGACACACACAATTACACATATAAAGTCCACTCTCTCTCCCTATCATTTCTCTCTCTCTCTCCCTAAGACTAAACCTAACCTCACTGCTCAGAACTGCCCCTCCCATGCTCTGAATTCTCCTTCCACACTCCACCAGCCACTGCCTGCCACACCACTCCCCATTGAGTGTGTAACACTCAACACATGCACACACACTCACACACAGCCGTGTACAACACACACACACACACATCTGTTATATATATATATATATATACATATGTATTTACACATTTAAACACACACACTCACATGTATACACACATACACACTAAATAATTTAAATTATATATATATACATACATCTATGTATACATATTATACACATTACATACTCACAATCATCCATAATAATAATAATAATAATAATAATAATTAATATTAACAAAGAATAATAATAAAAAAAAAAGTTTCCATGTCATAACAAATGTAGCATAACAAGTTACGTAAGTGATGCTTCTGCTGGATATATAAAAAGGAAAAAAGATTCTTATGACAAATAAATTGACACACAACCCATTTCATTCCATTTTGAGGTCTTGTGGCCGATCATGTTTTGAGATTCTATTTTGGGCAGGATTTGAGACGTGACGTTATCCGTATGTTATGAGATTTTATTTTGGGCGAGATTTGAGACGTGACAATATCCTTCTAAATCTTTATTCAACTTCTGTGTAATTCTTTATTAACATTTTTTTTAAACATACTAATTGTCATTAATTTAATAAATAAAATAAACAAAAATTCAATAATTAAATAGATACCTAATTGAGACTCACTTCATTTTGTCAATTTATTTTCCCACAAAGTTGAATAAGGGATCCATTGTCCCAACCTATCCCTGCCATCCCTATGCACATTGTTGGGTAATAAATGAAAAACGGTTGTTTGTGAATGAAAAAAAAAAATACTTTTAAGGCCAGTACTTAGAAATAAGTTTTCTTATATAAACTTTTAACAATTTTTTTTTTTGAAAATATAAAAAAGTATTTTAAATAGTTTATCACACTTCTTTTATTTCAATATAAACTATTTTTCAAACAATGTTTTCATAATTTTTAAGCACTTGGTTGGCCGTGAAATAGTTTACACAATTTTTTTTAAAAAAAATTAGCCCGAAATAATTAAAAATGACTTACTTTTTATCCATGTTAATATGTGAACATACATTCAAAACTCTTATGTCTAAATATTTAACGAGTATACACACACATGCACGCACACACACATATATGCACAATGTTACTTGTAAACGTGCTATAGACCAATTATATGTATGCTAATATAAATGTTTATATTTACATTTATATGATGAGGGAAAAATATCCCCGCCAATATAAATGTGACACATCTCGTCCAATACTAGTTACCTATAATGACTATATCAAATAAGAAAAGTATTATAATTATAAGAGGAATCTTATCACAGTCAAACATCAATCCATAACTCGTCATGTAAGTAATATTTCAACAAATAAAATACCAAGGCCTAAGGACTCTTAGCCTCTATAAATAAAGAAACAAGGTATGATCAAACACACGATGATTTTTATTCATGCATATATATTATTTATTATCTCATATTGACTTGATCATCAGAGGACTTTGGACTGGCACCCCGAGACTTCTCTTTCTTTTTTGTAGGTTAGTCTCATTGTATCATATTATAGATAAATTTTTGAAAACATCAGCTTGGCGTCATGTGTGGAAACCATATACTATTTAGTTTTCTCGTGAAATTAAATTATTGATGTTACTTTAAATATCCTTTAGTGTTATAATCAGATCTATCTCTTTCTCTTTCATACACACAGAGTTTGATTCGAACCTTTGTAGATTTATTTCTCTCTCACCATATTTATATCAAAATGGTGATATAAGTTCTTGCCCAATATGCTTTGAAATATTCTAACCTCATCGTGGTATCTATTTCACAAAAAGAAATGAGTGGATATATGCATGATATTTCAATTGCAAAATTTTTCATCCTTATGAACACACAATACCAATTATGGGAAGGACACCTTCAGCTTTTGGCGAGGATAACGATATTCTATGTTACAATGTCCACTGGATGAACAAGAATCATTTCTATATGGTAGTGAATGTTGAGATACAGTGTAGCACGATCACAAGTGTCTACCATAGATCTTTTTTTACTCGGTCTGAAATTCACAATCTCTTTGTTATTAGTGATTTAGTTATAGATCATTTTTCTCAAGACAAAAAAAAACTTTGGAAAATCTAGTGAATTGATATCCCTAGATAGATTCAAGTTTGATTTCAGACTTAACACCAACGGTTATAAATTTCTTTACAATCAAATGAACTAAACCTCTTCCTATTTTTCTTCTTCGTTTTCATTCATGCAACCAAAACCTTATATGACATCTTTATAAGGACCCTGAAAAATCATCAAAGGGCAATTCGGTAAATTGCCAACATAGACGAAGGACATACTGGGAATAAATCAAAGATGAGTCATATAAATTATAAAATGAGTCGATAAGTCATCAATATGACATAATGAGACTAAAAATAAATTTTGGTAATTTATTCAAGACTAGTGTGAGCCTCGGGGCTATATAATGATTTACGGGACCCATATAAAAATAAAAAATCTAAACGAAGGAATTTGGAGAAATGGATTGCATATTTGGAATCAGAGCATCAAAATTAGCTAGTGTACCAAGTTTGGTGTGATTCTAAGACAGTTTCAATTCGGGCTATTGTACGTGCATAATTGGCCAACTGGCCATGTGGCACATGGGGATGCACGTAAGGCTTATCCCAGAAGCTAAGTAAAGATTCTAAAAGGGGGACACATGTCAAAGCATGGTGGTGTAGGAAAAGTGTTAGTGTGTGTATGCACCTTAAGGGGACAAGATGTGGAGAGAAAAGACTTGATGGGACACAACCCCACCAAAACCCCTTTTTCATTTTCCCTCACTTCCTCTTTATCCCTTCTTTCAGCAGAACACCTTAACATTTTCTCTCTCCCCTTATGCAACTCTTTTCATTCTCTCTCCCACTCTCATGGTGGTGTGTGCAACCAAGTGTGTTTAATGTGTGTTTTGGAAAAAGGAAAAGAGAGAGGAGGGTATGTTCATGTGTGCGTGTTCAAAGAAAGAGATCTGTGAATGGGTGTGTGGATGTGTGTGTAAAACACACATTGTGTGAGACTAAGACCAAGAAGAACCGAACCAGAGAAGAATAGAAGGAAAAGAATAAGAAAAAGAAGAAGAAAGGAAATAAGAAAAGGAAAGAGGAAAGGAAAAGAAAGAGGAACAGAGGGGCTGGACAGGGCAGATGTGCACATGGCAGCCATGGGAACTCCACCAACCTTTCTTTTTCTCTCTACTATTTCTCTATAAAATCAAGGCAATGGATAGAGGTAGGGAATTTCTAAAGCTCTCATTTAGTTCAGGATCTTATTGGCATCTTGTCTGTATAGAGATACGTGTATAGTTATACAGATTGATATATATATATATATATATATATTCGGGAAAATCTAGATTAGGAAAAAAAAAAGGGAATTTAATGAGTTTCGAATGTAAGGGAAAGCTTTTGGGGTTTCTGAAAGTGAGAGGGGAAGAAATGAATTAGAATTTGTGGTCGAGGTTGAGAAACTATGATTTGAAGGCACCTCACCAAAAAAATGGGTGTCATTGGAAAAACTAAGATGGGGCGGTTTCAATCCATGAAAACTAACCTAAAACTCTTTAAAAATGGTTTAGAGTAGTTTAAAATGAAAATTGTGGGAGAAAAGTTGAGAAAAACGAACAGGAAACTTAGGTTTCCGGCGAACTCGCAAAAAAGATAACCAGAAAGTTCACCAGCAGCGGTTAATGTCGGTGTTGACCGATCAATGATTAATCGTTGACCATTCAACCGGGTCGGGTCACTGGTCGTGGACCGGGTCAGGTTAGCCTAAGGGTCTGGTCCAATAAGCTTAGCCTAAGGGTCTGTTTGGATGCAGGGAAATTGTGACCTTGATTTTGAATTGAAATTAGATAGGGTTAACCCTATTCTAGAAATTGGGAATAAAATCCAATTTGGCCTGTTTGGTTACAGGTTTAAGAAATTGAAATTTCAAAAATTATAAAAAGGTAGATTCATTTGAAATAATTACGAATCAATAGACAAATTTTGAAAAATGACAAAAAAACCCACTTACTTATAAAATTGAATATAAAGTCAATTAAAAATGCGAGAAGGGGTATTCTTAAGATTTTTGGTCATTCTGGACTCAATGGTGGAGTCAATTTGGACATTCGGGGACCCGGGGTAATCTCACGTGAATATGATAAATTGAGTAATCTAAAGGCTATTGAAAATTTGGAAAGGGCTATTCTAATATTTTTGGATGCTCGAAATTCAAATATATGATTAGATTGAACAAATTGGGACCTAGTAATGGTCCCACATGAAGTGAGAAAATGATAATTATATCCCTAGACTTATATTAAGTAATCGAAAGCCGAATTAAGATCCAAAAAGGCGTTTTCAATATTTTTGGACGCCAGAAATTCAAATATGACATTAGAATAATGGAATAGGGACTCGGGGTAGTCCCACATGAATACGTGAACTTACTAAAATGCTCCTAGGCATGGAACAGATACCTGGAACTGTTAATAAAACATAAAAAGGATATTTTTAGGGTTATTAGACCTTTTTGATCCCATTCCAAGGTCAGTTTTGAGAGACGACATCTCAGTAGATGCATAACTTGTCCGATAAATTATGAAAATGCCCTTATGGGTTTAAAAGATAGTCAAATGACTTAGAAACAATACGGTAGGGATTTCTTAAGGTTTTTGAATCCCGAGAACACATTTTTTATATTCATTTGGACAAATGGGTACCCGATGTGTAGGTTAATGTATAATTAACCCTAGAGAACCTTAAGACTTAATAAGATAACCTAGTGTTAAGAGTCGGGGTGGTTCCTAGAATGGAACAATGAGTGTATAGAGAATTTAACAATATTATAAAAGACACATGTAGTGTCTTCTAGTAGTGGAGTGATGATTGGGACTAGGAAAATGTCCTAACTTATTGATGTGCATACTTGTTATATGATCTACATGAGATGTTTATTATTACAAATGATTATCTTATGATCGATTTGTTAGTAGAATATGATTATTATGTTGATTGCCATAATGTTGGAGTGCTCACCATGTTGATGTTAATCGTCATTTTTATTTTTGTCATCGTTATATATATGACCATTGTTGCTTATCTACTTATTTGTCAATTAGATATCCTCTCTTATAGTTGTTAGTGATTGTTGTGGATGCGAATAATACTGATATGTATATTATTGACTATACCTGAGCGGTGTGAGATTTCAGAGGATATTGATATTGATGAGCACCGTTTGTTGTGTGGATTAAGATATTGGGATTATGGAAAAGAATACTTATGAGAAAAGGACTTAGGATGGACATTAGACACATCTTTTGTGTGCTCTTTAAGTGTGGTGAGATTTTGCTTTACCCGGGGTTCCATTTATGATAGGGATGGTGTCTCCTTTCGACTTACGAGCCATAAACCCGCGCCGGTGGTCGTTTGTTTCTATCGGGTTACTAGTCTGTAAAGCACATAGGTTTATTGGGAGCTAAATTAGGTGGATTCTCATGGGATTGTGATTATTGAGAGAATGGAATGAGTTGAATAAGGCTTTATCCCTTTTTCCTGTGGATTGAATTATTTGAGATTATTTCCTTCGACACTCATGTGATATTTCCTTATGATTATTGATAGATTGTATATTGTCAGTTTGTGATATTGTGGCACTTGTGGATGGTTGCTTAGCTGTGAATATATACATTGTTCTTGTGGCATTAAAATAGTAAATGGCGGTGTTTTATAAAATTATATGTTTTTACTTAATTATGTCATGTGTCCAACCTCCATATATCAACCACTTAGCCATTATTGTGAAACCACATGTAGTGGTGATGTTTTTTCTTGATGTTTATACTTATGCTTGTCCTTGGGATATGTTGATAGTGTGTGTTTGTGATGCGTACAGGATTTTAGGATGTGTCCTTTTTCGACTTGCATTAGTTTTTGTACTATGCTTGCTTGTGTGTTTTGGGAAACCTTATTGAGCATTATAACTTATCCTTACTGTTCATAAGAATGGCAAGTATTGACTTGATGGACGACAGATGGGAAGCATTGAGAGATGGATTTAAGTTATTATAGTGCTTAGTTACATTCATGTATATATTCATTTATATTTATTAAGGGTGTCTGTACCCTTCCCAAATATTCATGTATATGGGATGTATACATATTGGACTGTAGAATCAGCTCTAGATGTTCCCACATTGTACCTTGTTGTTACATGATTGGTATAATATGATTGGTATAGTGCCTTTGAATGCAATCAATTTCATTTAATCCCATTACGGGACTCGAACAAGTCTAATAAGGAAACCAAACCGAAACCAATTAAAGGAAATTATTTCAAAATATATATATATATATATATATACATGGCCTATATTTTATATACTTGATTAGGATGGTTAGTCCTATTACCCACTTAATTGGGATTCAATGACCCCTTAGTCTAGCCTTGCGGGTCAGGGGCGTGACAATCTTCATTTTTCATAGAAACTCAACAAACCATCCCCATTAGTGAGCAATCTATGAACAACATCGCAAAAATCCTATATTAGGTGTTGGGTGTCATTAATTAATACATCTGAACCAAAAATCCGATGTTAAGCACTAGGTGTCACAATTTAGGTCTTTTCAGGCTAAAAATCTTAAACTACGTGCTCAGGTGTCACCACTCTAAAACCAAAAATTCAAAGTTTTTTGGAACTATGGTGTCATTACCTCTGATATAAAAATCCTCTAATAGGCGCTAGGTTTCATAAATCACTACATCTAAATTAAAAAATTCCTATGCTAGGTATTGGATGTCACGGTTTGGATTTCTTCAAGCTAAAATTTTTGAACTAAGTGTTCAAGTGTCATAGTCTCAAAGTAAAAAAACTCAAGGTTGTCAAAATTGCGGTGTCACAGTTAGAGATGATCTAAAATCTAAATCCCTGGACTCAATGTCATAGATCACCATAATTGGAATCTTGTACTCAATGTCAAATGCCATAGTTTGTTACCACTATGAGAGAAGGAATGGAGTTCAAACACTTAAATGTCACAGTTCATTGAATTATCAATCCTCTTGAGCTAAAAGTTTTACAACTTCACAGTTTTTTTGAGAGTTCATCTCATCAGCTCTTCTAAGAACTTAGTCCAAGCCATTAGTTTATTCAGCTTTTATCAGAGCTTGGCTCATCAACTCTTTTGAAAGCTCATCTTATCAGTTATTCTAAGAGCTTAACTTGGATTATTAGCTCAGTAGCTCTTCTAAATAGCTTAGATCATCTATTTTGGGGAGATCATTACAACCTTTTCAAATAGCTCAATTCATCAATTATTTTAAAGAGCTAAGATCGGCTCATCTGACAAGATTAATTCACCAACTATTCTAAAATATTTCAATACAATTCTTCCGAACTCAAGATTTTTCTAATCTAAATCAATATTACCACTTCCTAACCCTAGTAACCAATGGTTAAGGCTCAAGAAAGGGGGGGCTAACTGATAAGGGAAAAATATTCCCTCAATTATAAATATGACACATGTACCCTGCATCCTAGTAACCTTTAGTGACATATCAAAGAAGGAAAGTTTTCTAATTAGAGAATGAATTTTATCACAATCAAAAATCAATCCATAACTTGTCAAACAGTTAACGACTTTGGGTCGGCACCCCACCAGTGCCCCAAGGCTTTTTTTTTTTACAAGTCATTATTGTCGGATCATATTCTAGATAATTTTTTGGCAACATCATTATACATATTTATATAAGTGTTTGTCATGTTTATTTTTAAAATGAAATTATTATTATTATTTTATGTAAAAAAAAACAGTGAAAACTATAGTCACAAAATACTAATAATGGTCTATTCACTTGGTTGAACCTGTTGTTTATAAAAGGGGAAAAAATAGAGTTAATTATTGAAAAAGTCTCTCAAAATAAGTGTATATAAGGTAAGATCCAATATAAAACAGTTAACCTCAAAATTCCCTTGTTTTAAACTTCATATTAGTCCATAATTCAGTTAGTAATACTTATTAATGATAACTTTACCCCTAAAATAATTATTAATCTTTCTGCGGTACACTTTTCGTCACTCATTGTTCCATCACATCATCGCCACCTATTTTCATAGACATAGAGTTAGAGAAATTGGGCCCATAGGGAAGATGTTGCTAAGGACGGGGCTGTCATGTACGACAATAAAAACGGTTTAAAAAATTCAAACAAAGACAATAAGAATTGCAAAGAGATTCAGCCAAATTGTGGATTGAGGAGAGAGTAAGAGATATACACATAAAAGGTTGAGAACAAAAAGGGAATAACACTAATCATTCAAGGCATGTTTTATAAGTGAATTGAAATCTGCATATATAAAAAAGCTATGGATAACAATAGTACTTGTCTTTTTTAATGCATTTGGGTTCCTTAAGTCAAGCATCTTCAAACTTACACTTTTATGGCGAGTGTGCATGATGTGTTGTTCTAATCAATTTGAAATTTTTACAAAACTGATGGTGACCACATTAATTGTGCTATAAGGTGGGCAACCATTGGTGAATGACCTGTCATAATTATCTAACAAGTTGTGACATTATGTTTAGGGGATTAGGGTTATTATTGATGATTTGATCAAAGTAAGCAAACTTTCTATTGATCTAAGTGATGTTGTATTAACCTTTGATAATATGTGTTATTGGAATTAGATTATCCTAAAATACAACAAAATTTTATTATGTTTTAAAACACAATGAAATGATCAAACAATGAAATTTATGACAGTGAAATTTCACTGTTTGAACTAATTATGTTTTTTGTAAGTGAAATTTCACTATTGAATCTAAAAAGTAGAGAAATTTCTATACCTCTTAACATAGTGAAATTTCACATATGCTTAATTTTTGTTTATTGAAACAATGTATTTGTTTTTGTCAAATTTCTCATAGTACAAAACTCAATATTGCATGCTTATCAAGAAACTGCCAAACTATATTTGAACAATACTTATCTCTAGGGGTGTACGTGGGTTGGGTTTGAGTGGAACCAGAACCGATCCAACTTTGGACGGTTCTAAGAAAAGAAAATCGAAACTGCGAAGTGAGAAACCCAATCCGAAAATATTCGGTTTAAGTCGGGTTAGGTTGGGTCAGTTTGGGGTTTTTTTTTGTGTGATCATGGCACTAGTTGATAAAACAAATGGAAAGGAAAAAAAAAAAAAAAAAGTAAAACAAGTTAGCTATTTTTTTTTTTTTTGGCATGAATCATGACACTGTAATTGATATAATAAATGAATCACATACACTGAAATATATATATATATATATATATATAATGATATATTGTATATTGTATATTGTATATTGTATATTATATATATATATATATATTGTATAATGATATACCATATATTGTATTATATTGTATATTGTATAATATATATATATATAAATAATATACTATATTATAGTATAAAAGTTAGCTATTTTTTTTTTTTGCATGAATCATGACACTGTAATTGATATAATAAATGAATCACATACACTGAAATATATATATATATATATATATATAATGATATATTGTATATTGTATATTATATATATATATTGTATAATGATATACCATATATTGTATTATACTGTATATTGTATAATATATATATATAAATAATATATTGTATTATAGTATATATTATATTGTACTGTATAATGTATATTGTATAAAATATACATTGTACTATATAATATATATATATAACGATATACTATATAAGTATATATATATATATAATGATATACTATAGTATATCTATATATAATTTTCCTAAAAATATTTTAAATATATTTTATTATGAGTTTGGTTCTTGGGTTGGATTGGTTTACCCAAATTTTTAATCAGAACCAAACTGAATAAACCGGTTCTAGAACTAACCCAACCCGAATCTTCTTTAGAACCAACTCAACCCAACCCATTCAATTTGGGTTCAGTTCAGGTTGGTTCGGGTCTACGGTTCTCAGTTTTTTGTGCAC
Source organism: Nyssa sinensis (assembly GCA_008638375.1). Classification (NCBI taxonomy): domain Eukaryota; kingdom Viridiplantae; phylum Streptophyta; class Magnoliopsida; order Cornales; family Nyssaceae; genus Nyssa; species Nyssa sinensis. The sequence continues at coordinate 15,532,580 of CM018043.1, read as the reverse complement.
CCTTACTCATCCCTATACAAATAATACTTGAACAATACCCACAAAAAATTAAAAAGATGGATATAATGATTCTATTTCCTGAAGTAAGGCTATTAAACTTATTTGAATTTCATATACTTTTTCGAGATAGAGCCAATTCAAACTGTTAAAGGTGTTTTGAGTCTTTAATTTTTTTTTTTTAAATATCATTTCAGCCTTAATTTTGTAGTTTTTTCAATTTTTAGCAAAACAATAATTTTTTTTTGTTTGCACAATGAAACTTCTCTATTTTGAGAGTGATTTTATTTATTGTATAATTTTATATACAATAGGCATCTTGTTTGATAGATCTCCAAATATATTAATTTTATAAAAAAAATAGATTTATAAATTAAAAGTTATTGAATTTTGGAATTTAAAAAAGAGTCATTGGGTCAAAAGTTTACAAAATAGATCAAAATTGTCACCTGATCAACTCCCAAACATATTAACCCAAAAAGTCCTTAAATGATTTTGTGACTAAAATATCCTTTAGTGTTTTTTCTATACTAACCTAACAAAAAGCCCATAAAATCTGGTGCACTTTTCAAGAAAGTTTTGCAATACTTCAAAATTCAATAACTTGTAAATTTAAATCCATTTTTAATAAAATTTATCTATTTGGATTCTAAAAATTGAGATCTATCAAATAAGATCAAAATTGCCTATGAAATTTTGAAAAAAAAAAATTACTTCTTAAACAGTAAAATTTCACTGTACCTGAAGAAAGACATTAAAATTTTATAAAATTCTATTGCCATAAAAATAAAAATAAAAATCAATTTAACTGTGAATTTATTAGTTGTTACTAGTTTTATTTATTTTTTGAATCACATTTTGCAAGCTAATTTTTTTTTTTAAGGTAGTTAACTTTTCAAAAAAAAAAAAGTATTTGAAGATAGTAAAATTTTACTGTATGTGAAACAGTAAAATTTTATTGTCTCATTTTTTCAATATTTTGGCGACTTACAAGTTTTATACATCCAAACACACATCCACACGACTCTTAAAAGGTATACCAAATAGTAACAATGGTAGGAAAGGCCTTGATCACAGGAAATAAGATCAATAAATATACTTGTGACAACGACCATAAAGAAAAATTACAAAGAGGGGAGAAAGAAAGGAGTTGTTATTGTGTGTGGAGAAGAGTATACTTGTTTTTTGGTTTCTTGATGAGGGGATTTTTGGTGACAATTGCAGTAAAATAGATCAAAAAGAAAAAACCAAGTCCCAAACATAATTGACGATGGGGGAGGAAGCTAGCCAAATGAGCAACAAATCCAACGCACATAGTGTTAGATGGGGAAGGAAGCTTGAAATCAGTGCTATTTTTGTTGGTTGACGGCAACAATTGATTGGCGTTGCATTGACGGGTAAGTTGATAACACCACATTTGGTTAAGTTAGGTGATGATATTTGAGTTGTGAAGGCTAATGGATTAGCAACAATGAGATTGGCGACACTGTAGAACCCTCATAACCCTAGAAGTACATTCCTTCTTCTATCAATATTTCGTAGAGAAGCTTTTCCATTTCCTAAACTAGTTGCCTAGATTTGATTACAGTAACACAACCCATTTTATCCGTCCCAAACTCCATCGCTGTCATCAATGACCACTACTGTATTGAACTCAAACTAGGTTATTGGGTGCCATCAACCATGGATATTGATGCATTGTTGAAAAGAAACCAACTGTAACCCCACCAATTGTCACTGCCTCGCAACATCTTGCGATCAAGGGCTTTCATCTCCATTACCATTGTAGATTGCAACAAAAAAATTCCTAGATCTAGTAATCAATGTCACTAGTCACAATCGACATAAACAACATATCTAATCATCATCACAGTCCGTCAATAGATCTTTTCCGGCATGTCGATGGAGGAAATTGGGCAGAGGAAGGTGGCTCAATAGAGATTTCTGTGTTGTAAGGTGTCCAATTTGGAGTCGTGGAACATCGACCATGGATGAGATCAAAATTGATGTACAAGGAGAGATAAGGAATAAGAATTTCAAAGAGCGATGAAACCCTAAAATTGTGACACTTAATGCGAAAGAAATAGCTTGAATTTAGAAAGAATAGATGTTAAGGCATTATTGTCATTTAAAAAAGAATCTTCATGTCATCAAGATTAACCTAGTCTAAAAAATAAAATAAATCAATGCTCAATTTTTATTTATTTATATTTTTAAATATTTTATCACTAATTAACCCTTAAAAATTTTTTTGTAGTAACAAATTGAGAAGTCACGCGGAGAGGTGTTCGTAGCTTTCAAATATGATAAAAGAAAGGGTATTTTTGTCCCCCAAACAAATACCCACCCGGTCGAACAAGACAGGCATCCGGGCGCAAGGGTCCATCAACATATACTGCAATACGTTTGCCCTAAAACCGCAAAACAACATTAAACTTAACCGCCATTTTAACTCCTCCCAGTCCTCGAAAGAGAGAGCTGCAGACAAAGCATAACAAGAGCTAGGAGAAAGTACCAACCCTCAAAGCTTCTCTTTGGAATAGTACAAAAATGAGGAAGAAGGTGGACGAACGCATCAGGACTCTCATTGAAAACGGCGTCAAAACCAGACACCGGTCCATGTTCATCGTCATCGGTGACAAATCTCGTGACCAGGCACTCCTCTGTTTCCTCTCTCAATTTCGTACACATACACACACACATAGACACACACATAGACACACACAGATTTATACTGATTATCTAGTCGATATCTGATCATTGGTGTTACTTGTACAGATTGTGAATCTTCACTACATGCTTAGTAAATCAGTGGTGAAATCTAGACCAACTGTATTATGGTGCTACAAGGACAAACTTGAACTTAGCAGGTAATGTTTAGATGATTCCTTATGGGCGAGTTTAGTATTTAATGACTTCAATTTTCATGAAGTGTATTGAAACTCATTTTTTTCCTCTCTTTCTTCTGTAGTTTTGAATTTTGTAGATTCAACTGTGAGATATTTTGCATTTGAAGTAGTGTCGATGTCGCTAAAGTTTTCATTTTGATCAACCTAAATGTCAATTGGATAGCAAAACTAGTAAATTGAACTCATACCAAACAAATAGTGTTGTTTATATAGTTGAGGCTTTGCTGAGATGTGATGAACTAATTTACCAAAAATTAAAGAGATGCCTTGAACTACTTGGGATCTCCTTTTCTGCAGATCTTATTAGAAATGCTACTTTTAATCAATATATATATATATATGTGTGTGTGTGTGTGTGTGTGTGTGTGTGTGTATGTATATTCACATATTTATAAATAGGGTGATGATGTTTCCACAATACATTTTAGATTGAAGGGAGAACTTTTTGGTAGCAATACACATTGTATTAAAGTAATCATTGGATATTGGAATATATCTTGGCCATAAACATACCATGAACACATACCAAATCGTAATCATTAGACTTGAATGTCAAATCTATATCCTCTTTCCACTCTTCTTTAGTTAATAAGATTGACCAGTCTCTATGCATTGGTTTTATTTGATCTCAGTTAAGAGGTTGTTACCGGTAAAGAGTTTAAATGAACAGTCAATTGCATATCTGCTTTGCAGACATTCCGCTTAGAGTTTTTTAACTTTAATTTTTTTATTTTTAAATTAAAATATAAATGTGAACTCAGTGTCCTTAAAGGCGAAAGGCGCCATCAAGGCGCTAAGGTCCTGGATTGTCCGAAAGACGAGGCGTCAAAAAAACGCTAGTCTGAATGAAGTAAGGCACTAACTTATAAAAATAATTCAAAAAATATATTAGATATTAAAAATTAATTTATTGAAAATCAAATAATGTCTTATAGTTATATTAAGTATCATGTAACACAAAAAATTTAACTTATACTATCTAAGTAATGTGATCATACTAAGATCAGAGCAAAAAAATAGACTACAGTGCTGAAAATAGAATATCAAAGCACAAAAAAAGAAAAAGAAAAAAGATAATCAAGAATACTAGAAAGGAGACTAATACAAAAAAACTATGTAGAATTTGTATAAATCTGAAAACATACTAATTTGTAGCATATAAAACAATGATAAAAGAATGCAGATGCTTCATGCTGAGCATGGAAAATGGACAAATTGATGCTCTGGCAGCTTTGTACATGGAAAACAGAATAGAAAGCATAAAAAACTAAAAAATTGATATTACAGATTGAAGAAAAAGAAAAAATAGAGAAAAAAGGAGAGCAAGAAAAAAAATGAAAAAAGGAGGGTAAGAAAAAAAATGATAATATAGTCGTGCAACATGAGTTGTATTAGAGAAAAAGAAAGAGCGGGAGAGATAAAGAATGACACAAACACAATAAAGAAACAAAAGATGGGAGAGTGATGAAGAGAAAAAATAGCAACTTCCTGATAGAGGGAGATAGAGAAGTGATGTAAGATAAAGGAAGTGAAAAAAAAGAAGAACTCTATAACAAAAGATTCTGAGAAGGGGAGAGTGATGAGAGAGAAGTGATGGGAGAAAAAAAACAAAAAACATAATGGACAATTTAAGTAAAACTCAGTAACTTCAACTAGGCGCTCGCCTTGTTGCCTCTCGCCTTACGTAAAGTGACCGCCCAGACATCGCCTCGCTTGGACCACAATAAGGCGCTGAGCCTTAAAATCACCTTGCCCCATTGCGTAGGCAACCGGGCTATCGCCTTTGACAACACTGTGTGAACTGTACATCATTTTGTGTCCTTTATTGAACAAACTACTTCCAAGACAATTTTTTGTCAATCGTGGTTGGTTTATTATGTTTTTGCAGCCACAAGAAAAAACGTGCCAAGCAGATTAAAAAATATATGCAGAGGGGATTGCTGGATCCAGAGAGAGCTGACCCATTTTCACTTTTTGTTGAAACTGGAGGGATAACCTATTGTCTGTACAAAGATTCGGAAAGAATTCTTGGGAATACTTTTGGCATGTGTATACTACAGGTAGATTAGCCATTTTTACATAGTCATTATTATTATTATTTTTTATTTGTGGCACATTATTGTTGGGTATCTCATTCATTTGTAACAATCTGTCGCCTCAACTTTATTTATTTATTTTTTCGATTACGATTCTTGTTTTTTCCTGTTTTTAGGATTTTGAGGCCTTGACACCAAATCTCCTGGCAAGAACAATTGAAACTGTGGAGGGTGGTGGATTAATTGTATTGCTGCTCCGTTCTCTGTCCTCACTCACTAGTCTGTACACCATGGTTATGGTATGACTCATATTTCTTTGGGGCTAAGAGTCTGTCTGTTGCTTTGAGTACAAAGAATTTTTGTGAGGAATTAAGAATTTATCTCATTTCTATTTTATTCTTCTTTTATTGTGTTCTTTGATTTTTCTTCCCTTTTGTTCAATTGATTTTCTGCTCTTTCATCTGGTTCAACTGTTAATGCAAGATTTACATCGCCTTTGAAGCATTTGTTAAATTAGAAGTGGAATTTTTGATATTGCAAGATGGGCCAGTTTATATTAATCTGCTCAACTTAACATGTAATTTTGTTTTATTTATTTACTTTTGATAATGAATGATAATTTTATAAAACGTGCCTAAGCTGCGCAACCCGAGTAAACCGGAATTATACAAAAAAGGTTACATACAAATCCTGAAAAGCAAAGACAAAACCGAAAGCATCCTACCTTCTAAACCTGGAAAGATTTTTGGAGGCACAAAATTCCATTGTAATTTGGCATTTATAGGTAAGCCAATTGACAGGGCTCACCTTAGTGTTTTGAGTCTTTTGACAATCAGTTAGAGGCAGATGTTGCCTTTTAACCCTTTCAGATGATAGGTTCACATGTGCTACATTTGTTCTATCTTTTAAGGCCATCTTAATTTGGGCTGTAGGGCCATAATTATCAAATAATTATGTTTTGATTTTTACACTTATGAGATTACTACCATTTATCTTATTTTTTTTCTTTTGGTGGCCAAATCATTGTTTTTTTTTTCTAACACTTGTGGAAGGGTTGCTAATTACAGGATGTTCACGAGAGGTTTCGTACAGAATCCCATTCTCAGGCTTCTGGACGCTTCAATGAACGTTTCTTATTATCACTTGCATCATGCAAAGCATGTGTTATTATGGATGATGAGCTGAATATTCTACCGATTTCTTCTCATATGAAGTCAATTACCCCAGTTCCTGTTAAGGAGGTAACCTTCTAACTTCCATGAACTTTATGCTTGTTTTAGAACTAACAATTTATGGTGTAGAGTCATTTTGAAGTGATATGTGCCAGTGGCTCCCTGAGTACTATCTTTTTCATTTAGCCTGCAGCTTCAGTGAGAAATGTTTAATGGAGGGGTCATATACTTAATTCTTAGGTTATGCTTGGTTTGGATTATCTTGGCTGATTTTATCTCTAAAACTGATCAATGAAAGGACTCTGAGGGGCTTTTAGAAGCAGAGCAGGATCTGAAGAATCTAAAAGAACAACTGCATGATGATTTTCCAGTTGGTCCTTTGATTAGAAAGTGTTGTACATTGGACCAGGTATAGATTGTCTGTTTGAATTGAAATTCAAATTTTTCTGTCACTTGGTTAAACAATTGTCTTGTAGCTCAGCTCATTATTTACAATATCTGAATAGGGAAAAGCTGTGATTACATTTCTTGATGCAATTTTGGATAAGACGCTTCGTAGCACAGTCGCTTTGCTTGCTTCTCGTGGCCGTGGGAAGTCGGCTGCACTTGGTCTATCAATTTCTGGAGCTATTGCTGCGGGGTGATATTCTTGAACTATATATACATATCTATATTTAAAAAAAAATGTATTTCCTTTTCTTTCCTTATTTGCCCATGTTAATTTTTTATATAAAAAATATATCTTTATAGGTATTCAAATATCTTTGTAACTGCACCCAGCCCTGAGAACTTGAAGACTTTGTTTGAGTTCGTATGCAAGGGATTTGATGCACTTGAATATAAGGTACGGGTGATTTCCATCCCTTGGATGAAGTAAAAGGTGTTTTGATGTATTTCTTATTGAATCATATCATTACTCTAATAGGCTTGAAACAAACTCTTGTAGTACATAGGGGATTCCTTTATACTTCTGTTTTTCTGCTATAGCTTCTTCAACAAAACAATATGTTCTTTGGAGACACTTTTTGAACATGTAGTTTTGAACTCCTTAATAAATTAACATTTTTCTTGTCATTTAGTACGTTGTTAATTTAGCCAAAAGCATCTTAATCTGCGGCGATAGAACTTTACTATCTTTTATATTTGGGTTTCCTCTAAGACTCCAACACCTTACTTTGGGTGGTTGAATTCTCAACTGTGATTATGCAGCAACTATTATGAAAAGGTGCCCCAAGGGGAGTGGGAAGAGCTGTGCTATTTTTTTTTTCTTCTTAATTATCATTTTTGGTAAATGGGAGAGCTAATCTATTGTACTTGGGTTTTTAACTGCAGCAATTTACCATTACAAATGGTTTAAGTTCTCAGTTACCATTATTCATGGCCATTACATCTTCGTATTTAAGATAAATTATATACCTTGATATTACCATTGCAACTTTTGTTTGCACTTTGCAGGAACACTTAGATTATGATGTGGTGAAGAGTGCCAACCCAGAGTTCAAGAGAGCAACTGTGCGTATCAATATCTACAAACAGCATAGACAAACAATTCAGGTTAGTAAATACGGAGAGTTTTTTCCCCTTCTTCTAAAAATAATATTTGTTGTACTTATACACTGAGGATTTTGTTGTTACATGAGATTCTTATATAATTTTTTTTTTTTGTTGTTACATGGGATGACTTCTATATATAAAGTTTATCATGATGTTGCATACTTGTCAAAATATTTTTGTTCGCCTGTAACGTATTCTGATTATATAAGCTTTTTTGGATTAAATGTGTTTATTTATTACTTGTTTATTATTATTTTTTGGTGCTGGACAAACATTTGGTGTCCTCGTGCTACTTATGGACCAGTCTATACCATATAAGGCTATAATCAACTCAACTAATCCTCATCCTAATGATACAACATATATCAAATTAGTGGGAATAGATTACTGATCTAAAAATTAGTGGGAAGATATCAATCCTCTTGTAAACCAGGAAAATGGAAGCAATAATTAGTACAAAATATGCAAATAATGCAACCTTCTACTTTAGTTGTGGATGACTTCATAGCATCATGGACATCTTTTCAGTAAGCAAGGAAGGATCATGTAAGATTATTCAGTCATTAATCTTGTATTGTTTCATTCTTTATTATTCCAAATATTTACTAGATTTTTTACGATATTCAGCATGATAATATAAATGCCAAACTTAGGTAGCAAGTTAGCCCATAATAATAAACTGAAATGAACTATAACTTTTTCTTTGATAGGTAAAGTATTATATCATAAAAAAAAGGGCCGAGAAAGGTGTAATAATTACAAAGGGGGCAGCTTACAAAAAAGTGCGTAAACCCCCCCCCCCCCCCCCCAACCAAAAAAAAACTCTACAAAACAATCTATACATGACGGGTAAGATTCTATTGCCCAAAAGTATAGAGATTTTAAAATTCTATCTTTAAAATGACCAAGGGAAGTTGCCCACCATTATTCTCTCCAAATACACCAAAAACTAAAAAGAGGTACTAGACTCCACACTTTCCTAACTTTATATTTGATCCAAGGTCCTTGCCACATCTTCACTAAGTTCATAATTGGCCAAGGCATCACTTATAAAAAAAAATAACCGGCTAAGGCATCACCCAAGAATAACCAAAAGAGAGAAAGGAGGTTCCACACATCTCTAGCAATCGGACAGTGAATAAACAAGTGGTTAATAGACTCCTCCGGTTCTCCCCTTCTGGGCACATGGAACATCTCTTAGCTAAAAGGAAACCTTTTCTTTGCAAATTATTTGCCACACATCTTCCATCCACTGGGCTTTGCAGATTTCCTACCATGCGTTTACCATAAGCAGCGTCTCTCGCATTTCTGGAAACTCTGTCTCCCCCTCTTGCCACATGCGCTTACCGTGCTTGCAGTCTCATCTAGCTCTGCTCTGGCCATTCCTCACTACAACTTACCTTATAATTGAGAATTCTGGTCCTTTCTCAACCCAAATGTGAGTCTCAAAACACCATGAACCCACTTTGATTCTCAATGTAGCCGAAATAGGAGTCAAAGTCACCTTAACCAACAATTTCGCCAACCTAAAACCTCCTCATCCATCTTCACGTAGCCACCAGAGTGGTCACCCATCGCCTTAAAAAACTCAAGACTCCAGAGAAAAATTGGAAGACCCATGAGGCTTATCCAGGCTTCCTTGAGTTAGAGACCATTTCCGTGACAACATCAACCCATCTATCCAAGGCCTCGGGACTCTCATCCATATGCTGATCCTTCTTCTTTCAAATTCTCAGAGCTTCATCCTTCGATGGAAACACGAACAAGAACATACAGCCACACATCTCAACCACACAAACCCCACAGAGACCCCCCCATCTTCGGTTGACCCACTGTTGGACCCTTTGATGATCCGACACTTGATTCGTCAAAGAGCCATCCTTTCCTCACAAGACTGAAATTTTTACTGTGAGCCACTATCAGTGGTGATTCCTGCCATGGCTTGAACGATTTGACCATCCTCACCCCTTTTGTGTTTTGCATCTCTCGAATTTCTAAAAGCCTCCGGAACTAGCCACCACCTTTGTCCACTTCTGGAATGTAAATCTATCTCTGAATGTCACCAAACCATTCCTCTAACCTAACAAATGCCCCTCCCCCATTCACCTTACGAATCATTCTTGAGAGTACGCTTTCTGTCATGGATGAGTGCCTCTGATCTTCCTGCGACACCCTTATTTTCCGCCTCTTAAAGATAACTATCTCTACCCAAATTCTCCATACGATGTTTGAACCTTGCTCTATGATCTAGAAACATTCGTTGATAGCTTCTCTGGCGTCCTCAACCTTGAATGTTTTCCATCCAATTTGTGTACATCGAGTCGCCAAATGCCTTGTGTTTTTATCTTTCCCATTATTACTTCACAAAGTTTTCAAACATGTAATGCCATCAAGCATGCAAAGCAATGGTATTACCAAATTAATGCGTTTAAGTATGCTAAGCAACTAGTATGAACTCCATGCCACTCCTTTTTTGTGATAAAGATATTATAAAAAGAGCACTAGTGGGTGCATCTGTGTAAATCCAAAAAATAAAACTATACTCTCAAGGAGTGCAAAGAAGAAAAGAAACTATCTGTTGATAAAGTCGAGCCCCCCTGACATCCGAAATAAAGGGTGCTCAAAATAATAGTCTTTACTTTCCAAATGGGGACTCTCCTACAAAAAATTTATGATTCCTCTTCATCAAACTATCCACCATAAGCACAAGGAAGTCATGTGTCAACTGTCAAGCCTGTCCACCCTCTTGTTCACCATGCTACCTCTCCATGAGGCCAACATTGCCACTATGGACCGTGGCATAATCCAATGAACTCGGAAGATTCCAATTTGTAAATTCCACACTATCCCTGGACATTCGAAGGGGATTGATTGTCTCTTCATCTGCCTTAGTATAATAATTTGGCGTCTCCTAAACAAGTTGTCCATTGTCAAGATCTTCTCCAAAGCCATAGATAGCCAAAAAAAAGCAACTTTGGGGGACGCTTTTTATCTCAAAATAGATCTTCATCTCCTCCTCCTTTGGGATGCTTTGGTAAGATTTCACTTCAAACTCTCCACTTTCACTTGTTTGTACCTCTTGTTGTAGGATACTGGAACGTATTGTTTCGCATCTTGCATCATAAGTTGTTGGTAATGTCTACAAGCTTATGGCTAAGGTTCTTGCCCTTCGTTTGAAGATCGTGTTGGGAGAGGTTGTATCAGTTTCTTAGAATGCATTTCTGGGCGGTAGGCAGGTCCTTGATGTAGTTTTAGTAGCCAATGAATGTGTGGACTCTAGAAGGAGAAGCAAAGAAGAGGGCTTGATTTGCAACCTTGGCATTAAGAAAGGATATGACATGTGAATTGGTGTTTTTTGCTTTATGTTATGAAAAGGATGGGCTTTCGGTAGAGATGGAGGAAGTGGATTGAAATGTGCATCTCCACACTGGTAAATTTTCAGGAGCTCAAGAGGATTGAGGCAAGGATATCCTTTGTCCATTTTTTTTATTCATTTTAGTGATGGAGTCGCTAAGTTTGATGTTGGAAATGGCGGTACTTGTGGGCTTGTTGAAGGGGTTTGTGATGAGAAAGAGGGATGGAATGATGTTGGAGGTATCTCATATATTGTTTGTGGAAGGCACTCATATTTGTTTTATTAGTAAATGACACCATCATCTTTTGCAGGGTCGAGGAGACGCAATTGCACTTTTTGAGATGCATATTTGTGCTTTGAAGTAGTTTTTGAGCTGAAGGTTAATTTGGGGAAGAGTGAAATTATTCTGGTGGGTGGGGTGGAAAGGGTGGAGGAACTAGCATGGAATCTGGTGTGTCTTCTGGGTACCCACCCTAATGTGTATTTGTGATTACCGTTGGGACCGGGAATAAAAATTACGGGAGTGTAATATGTAGTGGTGGATCGATTTCAAAGAAGGCTACTGGGATGGAAGAGGGGATATTTATCAAAAGGGGGTAGGCTTACGCTTATTCAGAGCACTCTATCTAGTCTTCCAACTTACTTTATGTCCCTATTTCCTATCCCGGCATCGGTAGAGAAGAGATTGGAGAAATTATAAAGGGACTTCCTTTGGGCTGGCATGGGTGATGAAAGAATGGTTCATCTAGTTACATGGGAAAAGATATGTGCCCCTATCATCAAGGGAGGTTTGGGGATAAGAGAATTAAGGGTGTTTAATGGTGCTCTCCTTGGGAAATGGTTATTGAGATTTGCAAGCGAAGATCAAGCATGGTGGAGGTGCATCATTGAGGCGAAATATGGAAGTTTGGGGGGTGGGCTTATGGAAGAGTGTTAGAAAGGGGGCTGCTGATTTTTGGAAATATGTCGCTTTTGAGGTGGGGTCGGGGGAGAGAGTGAAATTTTGGAGTGATGCTTGGATAGGGAATATGGTGCTTATGGAAAGGTTACCTCAAATAAGGAGGCAAGGTTGGTTGATTTTGTAGATCAAATTGGAGGGGAGGTGTGTTGGCAGCCACAGTTTCAAAGCGCTTTTCATGATTGGGAGATTGAGGAGCTAGTTGGGATAATGGATATCTTGCATAAGTTGTAAGATTAATTTTCAGTGAGGGGATATGCTAAGATGGATGGATGGATGGATGGATGGAAAGGGGGGGGGGGGGGGAATTCTCAGTCAAATCCTTCTACAAGGCTCTTTTGAGAAGGTAGGGCCGAGAATTCTCTTGTAAGAGCATTTGGAAGACCAAAGTGCCAATGAAGGTGGCCTTTTTGGGTGGACAATAGCTTGGGGAGCAATTTTGACTGGAGAAAATTTAAAGGAAAGGGGATTTTATATTGCAAACTGGTGTGTGATGTGTAAGAAAGAGGAGGAGACAATGGATCACTTGTTGCTCCATTATGAGGTGGTGTGAGAGTTTTGGCATCTTTTATTGATTCTTTCTGGATGCTGTTGGGTTTTACCAAGATCCGTAATCTTAGAAGTTGGAGAAGTGGTTGTAAAATTCGTGGGGTTAAGAAGATTTGGGATGTGGCACCGCTTTGTCTTTGTTGGTATATAGAAAGAAAGGAATAGAAGAATTTTTGAGGGGTTGAAGCTCCCCCTTTATAGAGTTAGAAGTTTTATTTCTTTGTACACTTTGTTTGTATGGGTAGTTGGATATTGTAATCCTTTGTTGGATACTTCTATAGATTTTTTGAGCAATATGAGACCCCGATTTATATGAGTCTCTTTCTTTTGTACATGGGAGCGCCCCCCTTGGGCACCTTTTAATACAATTACATTTTATCTATCCAAAAAAAGAAGTTAGAGAGTCCATATGTGCTTGCGCCTCCTTTTGTAGGATGCTGTAATGTTTTGCATGAGTATCTTGCACTTGCAGAGAGTTGTTTTCAGTTAAAGGATTTATTTCTAGTTATTTATATCCTTCATTGAGAGAGATGCTAGGGGGAGGGGAGGAACAAAATTAACACGGCTGTTGTAGTAAGAATGGGCATGATAGTTTGTCGTTTGCTTGAAGCTGTGCTGTGCTCTAACCAAAATGAAATGGCAAAACAAGATTCTTTCTAATAGTTTATGTAGAACTGTAGAAGTTGGCAGTTCATTTTTGTTACAAAAGAGAATGAAGAAATAGCTAATCTTTTGTTCATTTATTGTCTGGTTACTAGTGATATGGATTCTTTGGATTTGGGTTGTTCGGAGTGCACTGGCTAATGCCTTGATCTGCTTCAAATGTTTTATCCACTTGGAGAGAAAGCTTGGTTAGAAGGGCAAGGAGGTGTGGTGAATGGCTTCACTATGCATTTGGTGAATGATATGGAAGGAAAGGAACTGTAGATTGTTTCAAGGGGTCGAGTCTCCCATATGGAATGTGAAAGCTATGGTTTTGAGAATCCTGTTCTTTTGGTTTTCGGGGGTTTGGCCTTGACTGTCGAGAATTTTGTTTCTTTTTTGAACACTGTGAGAATATAGTTTATGGTGTTGTTTGTAAATGGGTGCCACCCCCTTGGTGCTTCTCTTTATTAAGTCTTTTATTACATATTAAAAAAAATTATCGTTACAAAAATTAACATGGCGGTACAAGTTTAAACTTTTTTTTTGATCAGTCAGCACAAGTTTAAACTTGTAAGGTTATAAACATAAATTTATTTCCATATTGTCAACGATGGTAATCTACCTCTGATAAATTTTATAAACTGTGAACCTATTATTTTGCAACCTTTAAAATATCGAAAGATACCAGGCTCTGTTGAGTTGAGTTATTGCCTTCATTGTTCATTTTGTTAACTGCATTCCAGTACATGGGCATGTCATTGTGCTTCAAACAGGTGGAATTTTTCTGTGTTATAGTAATTTTTGTATGAATTAATCCTAGGATGATTTTTGCTTCTTTTTGGGCTTTAGAGCCAACTCCTTCATTATTTGAAATGCTAGACCTAGTGCTTGACTACTTTAATGTTAACTACAGGTGTACTGAATAGCTTCTGGATAGTCTTCTTATCTATGATTAACTACTTAAAATGTCTTATATTTAATTTGCATATATGTCCTGGCAGTATATACAGCCACATGAACATGAAAAGCTGTCCCAAGTTGAACTTTTGGTGGTTGATGAAGCAGCAGCTATTCCATTGCCAGTTGTGAAGTCCTTGCTTGGTCCTTATCTGGTCTTCCTGTCATCCACTGTTAATGGGTATGATATGCGTATATTAATTTTTATTAGATTATGTCATGAGTAGTGAGTGAGAAACCTTAAGTTTCCTGATTTAATTATTTTTTTGACAATTTTGAACTATGCCATTACTCATTTAAGCATGGTTAACGTGCTTTTCCAGTTCTGGAGGTTATTATTGATTATTGTACCTATTGATATACTTTTTGCTCACTCAAAGCTATGAAGGTACTGGTCGGTCATTATCATTAAAACTTCTGCAGCAATTGGAAGAGCAAAGTCAGATGTCTGCTAAGAGTGTGGAGGGCTCCCTTTCTGGTATTTCTGAACTTCATTTATACCTGTTAAATCTATGAACCAATATGATACTTGCAGATTTTCTGTAAGATTTGTTCTTGCAAGGGGAGGGCAGTTTTGGCAACATGGGTTGTTCCAATTTTCATTTTATGGCAGTTGACAAGTCTTGAAACTTAATTACAGTTGTCCATTTAACTAAGCATGATTGTCATGGTTTCCTTGGTCAGATTAGCTTTGTGAAGAACCAAATCATATAACTCCGTCTTGGTTCTTGATATATCATGCTTCCATATTAATGTCTGATTTTTTTAGTGCATGGTATGGAGTAAGACTGAATTCTTTTAGGATTAGTGTCACGCCCCGAATTTCTACAAACCCGAGGCGCGACTGACAAGACAGAAAATAAAATAAATAAAAGGACAAGGTAAATAAATCCACTAAACATGTGTCCACTCCCATCAATACATAAAATAACATAAAATACATCGTTCATAGGTCATTCGGGCTTAAGCCCTTACATTACAATATACAAGTCCCATGGACCAAAAATATATCACGTGCTCCACCCTATCAGGGTATCATAGAGTCTCAAGTGGCTGGAGGGTCCTCATTTGAAAAATGTTGCCCACGAATGGGTCAGCTCAACTGCTGGTATGATGAAGTGCTAATGCAAGAAATAAAGCTAAGGCGTGGCATGTGCAAAGTGTACATTTATTTCTAAATGACATTCAAAACATCGCAGTAATATATATGAATGGTATGCGTGACACACCCATGCACAACTCTATGCCACACCCATGTCTCGTTTACGGGTACTTCCCGATGGCAACGGAGTACCAATGTAATGGCCAATTTTGGGTTTTTCACCACAGGATCTACACCCTCATAATGCATAGCACCACGTGCTCAACCCACGCTATGTTCTCAAGGAATTCATCTTATGCCAATATGCCAATGCAATCTCAATGAAACATGATTTCCACAATATAGCATGCTCGAGACAATAATACATAAATCACCAGCTGATTCCACATGCAAGCATATCTCATATAATCAACCTAAACACATGTCATGATTCACGTTCATCATTCACTAAATTTTCATAAAGTACAAGTAACATGTAAGCATGTGAACAACAACTTCAAATCATCAAGTAAACATGTTCCATATAAACACACAAGTCATTCCAGTCATTCACAGGACATTCCTAACTTAACTTCATTTCTAACATTAGCAAAACACCATACCTGTCGAGTAGTCTCAACCCTAGAAGATCGTGTACGACACGTAACTGAACTGGTCAATGAAAATGCAGGAGATCAGATCGTCCTCTCCTGTCCTGTCAGTGTCCCTAAAAGCATAAATTACAACTTAGTCTATAGTTATTTGGATTTAAGCTATTCATCAAATTTTATGTCTTTAATTCATAGGTTTCTATTCTGCCAAATTAAACTCTGCCATTGAGTCTAGGACGTCGAAGAAAATAAGTTTAGGTTCTCGTAGAACTCAATTCGGACACCGGGGTTCAAAAGAGCAAAACAGTCATTTTGCACTTTTCACGGGTCCTTACATTTCGTGACCTCTTTTCACAAATCGGACTCCACGGTTGAGTCCGGAATGCTCGAGATAATAAAGTTTCACTATTTGTTTACTAAATTCGGAGTTCGTTTGACTGTACTTCAATTCAGGGGCATTTTGGTAATTTTAAAGGTTACTACGGGTCTTTTATTTTTCGGGACCCCGTCTCGTAAAACGGACCTCACCATTGGTCTTAGAATGGTCGAGATAGTCAAAATACACTAATGACTTGTCCCATTTGGACTCCGGATTAATTCAGAATATTTAATTAATTAAATTAATTAAATTAACTAATTAATTAATTAATTTAATTAATATTTTATTAATATTTTATTCAGGAGGGTCAGATCATAATTTTTCTAAAGTTCAAGGGTCAAAGTGGAATTTCAAAAAGTTCTGGGTCAAGGTTTAAATTTCCAAAAGTTCAAGGGTCAATTCGTAATTTCCAATTTCCTTATTCTCCATCCGGTTAGCCAAACAGGGGCCAATCCGAGAACAGGGATAGGATATCCCTTTTTCAATTTAATTTCAAATTCTTAATTTCCTAAACCTGCAGCCAAACAGTCTCAATTGGGTTTTTAATTTAAAACATGGGAGCGACCCGTGGCAGGGGCGGTTCTGCCCCGCCCGAACCGGACCCGAAACCCGACCCGCACAGTGCCCCTTTGTCCCCAATTTCCCGGTGAGCCTCCGGTAGGGTTCCGGCGCCTTCTCCGGCGCCGGCGACTGGTCTTCGGCGAGATTTTCAAGTTTAAAAAATGCGGTTTTCTTCATTTTCATGTAGGTTCCATATCTAGGGTTAGTTTTGGGTCTAAGCCACTAGATCTTCACGAAATAGAGCTCAAAGGTCCATGGCCGAATCTCCGGCCAACTGTAAATTTTTGATTTCATGCTTATTTCCCTACCGTTTTTCATCCTTTCTTTTTCATTTAGTTTTCTGCACTTGAGAGGATTGTTTCCCTATCATTTAAATGGAGTTCTACACATAAAATGACAAGACCCAACTACCATGACCGAAACCTGCAACTAGGATTTTCTCCCTGTTTTCTTAACCGTTTTCTATCATTTTTTTTGCATTTAAAAGCTAAAATCATGCTTAAGAGAACCCTAGCTTTATATCAAGCTATCATGCTTTAAATCATAAAAACAGAAACAAACCCACTTACCTATAATTTCTGTTTTTCTCTCTGTGCAGGTTTTTCCTCTCACTTCTGTTCCTCTTGATCCACTTCTGCCTTTCCTTTTTCTTTTTCAGAACTCTCTCTCTCCCTTGCTCTCAGTTTTTCTTTCTTTTCTTTCCTTCCCAACCGAGACCAACGCCTATATACAACTTCACCAACTCTCACACGTCTCTCTCTCACACCAGCCCCTTTTCTTGACTTCCCTCACTCTGCATCAGCCACCTTTCTCCTTCCCCCCAGGCAGCTTTGCATTAATGCAAAGCTGCCCTATACACCTATATATATATATATCATCATCACACACACTAGACACACACACATCCAACCGACGCTACACACACTCACACACCAGGTCTGTGGCACACACATTGCCATATATATATATACATACATGTTTACACATACACTTGTACATACATCACTTCATACATGCACACATACATATCACCTTCCACACACATATACATGCTACACATACATACATCATGCATTTTAAATAACATTAATATACATTTTAATATTAATAATAATAATAATGATAACAATAATAATAAAAACAAAGAATAAATAAAAAAAAAAAAATTTCCATGTCATAACAATTAGGTGCCTTGATATCTACCTTGACTGCATGGTATTCCTACTTGCATTGCAAATAGAGGAAGTTTTACAGTTTCAAGGTCTTCTACTCTGGCCTTGTTTTTGTCATTTTGGTGCGAAGCATATCTGATTTTTGTGCTACTGCTCCCTTTATCTGGCTTTTACTTTTTAAATTTTTTCAATCATCCAATATATAAATTCATCTCTTCATAATAAAAAAAGTAAGTAAAAATTTAAAAATGAAGAATGCTAGAGTGAACATGATATCTGCAATTCTCATTGTACAATGATATATGAGTTTATGGTGCCACAACGCCCATGTCATTCCATTTAAAACCATTTTTGGACACTTTCCTTTTAAGTGCGAATGAGCATTGCTATTTGAAGCACGTTGTATTTAGAGATCTTTAGATCTTGCAGTTGAACAATATATAATTGCTTTTTAAGTTCATTTATTTGAGAAATTAGCTCAGATTTCAATCGACTTCAAATGTAGGTCGGCTTTTCAAGAAGATAGAGTTGAGTGAATCTATCAGATATGCATCTGGGGATCCAATTGAATCCTGGCTTCATGCTTTACTTTGTTTGGATATAGCAAATTCCATCCCTAATATAACCAGGTTAGATCTTAATTATTTAAGGCAAGTGGGTGATGAAACCGTCCTCTTTATCTTCATTGATGTCCTCTCTCTTTCTCTCTCATGCAATTAGGTTACCTCCACCAGGTGAGTGTGATCTCTACTATGTTAACCGGGACACACTTTTCTCCTATCACAAAGATAGTGAGTTATTTCTGCAGGTAATTAAATATTATTTTGATTTTGACTCTCTTTTTCTTTTCTTTTTTTTCATTTTTAAGATATGCTCGATGATTTTATATTCTAATACTTGCAGCGAATGATGGCCCTATATGTTGCTTCTCACTACAAAAATTCTCCAAATGATCTACTATTAATGGCTGATGCTCCTGCGCATCACTTGTTTGTGTTCCTTGGTATATTTCTTCTCCATCAATTCTTTTCTATTTACCTTACTGCACTTTGTACTTCTACTCACTAAACTATATGCAGGTCCTGTTGATGAGTCAAAAAATCAACTTCCTGATATTTTTTGCGTCATCCAGGTTTGCTTCTTTTTTATGTGACACGGACATGTATTCTTTTTTTATTTTATGTTATATATATATATATATATATATATATTTTCGGCCTAGACCTCAAGAAAGATGTTGAGCCATTCTATTACCCATCCCCATCATGTTGGTCATCTGCTTTGTTTTTATGATTTGAGCTGTCTGAAAATCTGCTACTGTGTACCTTCCCTTTGTTTCATTTTGTTTTGACGTCCATAATTCATTGAAGTAAGTTCTTCACCTTGAACTGCAATTTTCTGTATACTATATATAACCTGAGGAATTTCGGCTTGATGAGAAAGAAAACTTCTCAGTTGAAGTGGAAGAGTGGGTTGAGAAGAAAATTCAGGGCTGCAGCAAATTTATTGGTATGTTGTGTGAAGGCTTTGAGGATGAAGCAATGAGGCTGCTGTTTGCCTTAAACAATATATGGGGGCCAATGGGGAAAGGGTAGGAAATAAAGAGTAGTCGTAATTCAAGGCAAAAGCGAATCAGGGAATTAAAAAAACTCGACCAGTGCCATTAACTATGAAAGGAGGGTTAAGGATGGGGAAACAGGGTTGGAGAGGGAGGGAGAGGGGTTGTTTTTAGAAACCAATGAAGTTCAGAATTATATCATGGAATGTTAGAGGCTTAAATGCTACGGAAAAGGGGTGGCAGTGAAGTCTGTTGAGGGTTTGGAAAGTGGATGTTGCATGCATTCAGGAGACTCACATGGAAGACGTTACAGGTGCTATTATAAAAAGCTAGTGGGAGGTAGGTTTGTGGAATGGAATTATTTGGGGGCTGATAGATCTCTCTCTCTCTCTCTCTCTCTCTCTCTTAGAAGGGGGAGGGGTATATTGGTGATCTTTGCATCGCTCTCTCTCTCTCTCTGCCTGCATGTGTATTTTTTTTTCCGACAAGTAAAGAGATATAACATTAAACACGCCTGACAGAGGCAAAATACTTGCCAGATTACAAAAAGTGCTGACCCCCGCCCCCTGGATCCAAAAACAAAAACCTCTACAAAAGAATCTAATACAGGATGGATAAGATTCTATAACCCAAAAGTACCCATCGTTAAAACAACCAAGGGAAATTGCCTCCCCTTCAAATATCCAATTATTTCTTTCTCTCCAAATACATCAAAATTTTAGAGTGGCTCTGGTCTCCACACTTTCATTGCCCTTCACCCGAGTTCCTTGCCTGCATGTGTATTTTTCTTTTCTAAACTAACTTATTTTGTTAACTTTGTTTAGACATTTCTCTCCTGTTACCAATTTATTTGTAATTAGGATACAGACTAAATGTGTGCACCTGCCACGGTTATGAGAGAACAACTCATAATGGAGTTTAGTGCTAGATTGATGATAATTACAATGATGTACAATCCTGATCCCATCTACCTGAGAAATAGCACATGTTTTACCTTCTCGCAGTGTGATGTAGACGGGCATGCCTACTTTTGGCCAAAATGATTGGTGACTCTATCTGACTACCGTAGTCTGATCTCCCTGGCACTCATTTGAGCTTTATTGCTGAAACTAGTTGCCGGTAACAACTAACAGCATTTCTAGTTTGTTGGGGGGTTTTGAGAGATGTTCTTAGAGCTGCCCCAACGCAGCTCTCAAAAGAGCTGCTATACCTATAATACAACAGGTGATGCAAAATTGCATGCTCCAATGGCATGCTAAAACATGCCCCATAATTTGACTTTTTCAAATCTTCTCTAAATATAGCCAGAAGAATAGCAGGTGCTGGATTCTCCCAATCAAATGGCTGAAAATATCCCAAAGCCGTAAAAGTTTTGGTAGTTGGGAAGAAGAATGATTGTTCTGCCAAAAAATAGCATTCGTGCATTGGAGCTTAATTGTCAAAATATTGCATTTTGGTACTGTAGGCTGTAGCATTGCCAAAATTTAACTTAAATGACTTTTAGCATTGGAGATGATTAATGTAAAATTTTTTTTGATACATAAAGTGTAATTAAATTAATAGGTGCCCGGGGGGTTATTTCTCTCCTTCCATATACACCAAAAAATACAAAGAGGGGATCACATCTCAAATTTTGTGTATATGCTGATTTTTCACCCGCTTCTCCAACTTACAAGAATATAAAAAACTGTTATTGGCAAGACCCAACAACCACCAAAGAAAGCAAGCAAACACAAGCTGCCACAAATCTCTTGCCACCTTGCAATGGAGCAAAAGATGGTTCATTGTCTCCTCCTCCTTTTTACACATCATGAGGTTCTTCCCCATCAAAACTGCTCCCCAAGCTGCTGCCCACCAAAAAAAAAACCACTTTCATGGGCGCTTTAGTCTTCCAAATGCTCTTCCAAGGAAACTCTACAACTTTCCTTTCTCATAGACGGAAAATTTTCATGCTAAGTTTTGTGCTCCGTTTGGATGCTTTAGCTGTCTGTGAAATACATTCTACTTTAGCATTCCCATAGTCACAGTAGTAGTTTGTATAATGCTTGAAATCATGTATTCCATCATATTGTTTATAGGTCTGTCTAGAAGGGCAGATTTCTCGTAAATCTGCCATCAAAAGTTTAAGTGATGGTCATCAGCCATTTGGAGACCAAATACCATGGAAATTTTGTGAGCAGTTTCAGGATACAGTTTTTCCAAGTCTTTCAGGTGCTCGTATTGTACGCATTGCCACCCATCCAAGTGCAATGAGGGTAATCTCTGTTCTCTGAAATATCTAATTGAGTTTGTTAACCTAGATATTCGTCAAATCTGATAAAATTTTCCCACTCTTTTTTCTCTAATCACAGCTTGGATATGGTTCGACTGCAGTGGAACTTTTGACAAGGTAAACTCATTTTTCTTCTCATTTTCTCTTGAAGGATTACTTAGCTGCCTTCTTTATTCAGTAATATTTTCTTTTGGTTTCTTACTGGATTTTTTGCCCACATATTCATTCCCTTGGCATGCCAGATAGCATATTGGACCCTCGCTAGAATGTGTGAACTGTTAAGAGAACTTAACACTCATGCCATGATGCACATGGAAAAGAATGAAGATGGGGACTTGTTTTTTTATCCCTTATTTGTATTTGGGTTACTTTCTGGGAAAGATTGCAGATTCAAACCCCCCCCCCCCCCAAAAAAAAAAACCCCCAAAATGGTAGTCACCTATGAAATAAATTTGAGGGAAAAAATTGGTTCTTAGTACTCAAACCTTCTTACATACCAGACTCACTGTATGATTGGCTTTCAAGTTGAAGGCCTAAGCACCACACATTCAATGATTTTATTTACATGTCTTGCAAACCGAAAATCAGTGACTGTCAGTGAGTAGATCCTCCTTTATATGTAATAAATAGCTAGGAGGATCAGCCGTACTGGACACGTTCATGGTCTTGTTGAAGTGCTTGAAAACCTTTATGTGGGTTTAAAGAACAGCAGATACTCTAAAAAGAAAATGTTAAGAGAGAGAATAAAAGAGAAGACACCTGTAATCACCAAACAAGTTATGGTGGATCATGATGGAATCCACGTTCTTATTGGGAATGTGGATTCAAGAGTAAAGTTAGTAATTGGTTCCAGAGCCTCAGACTCGGACAATTTTAATCAGTGCTTAGTGTTTTAGTGCATTTGTATTTATTGACACCTCTATTAGGCATGCATGTTCTTTTTGTGCTCTTTGATCTTTTATTTGTCTTTGTTGTGGGGTATGCTGGAGATGATTATAGAAGAGTATGATGTGATCTGTGAATGACTCAGTAAAAGGTGTCAGTGATCCAATATTGGTGTTTTTTTTTCTTCTTCTGAAGAGCCTTTAGTGTTTTACTAGAAGCAGTATACATACAATACTTGTAATTATAACTAACAGAGGGAGGAACTTGATTATAATAGGAAAGTGGGAGGCTAGAGAGGGAAAGACATTCTGGAGGATCCACAATTTGTGGGTTTGATATTTCAATTTATGATTATATCTTCTAGATTGTCTTGACCAATCATTTTATAGGCATTTAAATAGAGGAGACCAACCACTAATAGGCAGGGCCTTGCTCAATATAATAGAATAGATGTGGCAGTGAATGTATGCGTGTCTTAGAGAGAGAGGAACACAGGATCAGGAAAAAAGTGAATAATTCCAATCTTGGCTTATTTTTTCATCTTGTGAAGCTCCAGTTTTGGCCAAATAACCTTCCATCGACAAATTTTTATATATCTTGTCTGTAAGAACAAAGCTTTATTAGAAAGATTAAAGAGTATATATAACAGATTAGTGTATTATTAAAAAAGGGATTTGATTGGGAAAGGGTATATGTATTATTAAAACGTCAATTTGATGGCAAAATGGACCAAGTGAGATGATTAAATGTTTGGCAATGACCTATGGCAGCCACAATTGCTTTAGCTCGGGCTAAAAATGAGCCTTAAGAGGTGATGTAAAAGAACATATGTGGAATTCGCAAGTCAATTTTGAAGTTCTATTATCTGATTCAAATTTGGCTGGGATTGAGTAATGGACTTGAATAGCAATCCAGTATGCTTGCAGCTGACTCCAAATCTGGTAAGGCTTGGATATGATGCTGATCTGGCTTTGCGTTTATTCTTGAAATTGTTTCAGTTTCATGTGGGACACAGATTTCACTTGGTTATGAAATTTTGTCTAAATTTTCTTTGAATACTTTGGGTGGAAATGTGGGATCTTTTTATCAAGCCTTGACCCAGGGAGGGGATATTGATTTTCTTTGGAGAGGTATTTGGCATTTTAAGGTTCCACTTAAGGTTGCTTTTTCCACATGGGAAGAGGCCTTGGATGCTACTTTGTCCTTGGAAAATTTGAAAGGGGGGAGGGGGTGTTATATACTGGCTGATAGATGTTGTTTGTGTAAACTGGAGGAGGAAACAGAAGACCATGTGTTGTTATTTTGCTTCGTTGTTAGGGAAATGTGGTTGTTTTTATTCTCACTTTTTGGAGTATAGTGGAGTATGCGGGGCTCAGTCCTTGATATGCCTTGATGTTGGAGAGGTTGTTGCACCTAAAAAGGTTTGGGAAAGTGTGGCATGTAGCCCTGTCTGATATGGTGCTCTTGGAAAGAACAGAATAGGATAACTTTTGACAGTCAGGATATATGATGTTTGAAACAGATTATGCTGTTTGTTATTTTTTGGGTTACAAGGTTATGTAATAGGCCTAAGGTCCTAGGTTCAATTCCCACGCCAAGGGCGACTTACCTATCTCAAAAAAATAAAAGGTCATGTAAAACTGAGTTGGAATCTTTTGTTGAATTTTTTTTTGGAAGGGGGGGGGGGGGGGGGAGAGAGATGCTATGTGGGATTGATACTTATTAATGTGTATGCACCACATGTAAATGAGTAGTGCCCCCATTTTGGCACCATTTATTGAATATACTTTCTCAACTAAGCCTTCATCCCAACTATTTGGGGTCAGTTACATGAATCTTCTTTCGCCATTTCACTCTATTTGGGGTCAGGAGATATGATGTTTGAAACATATTATGTTGTTTGTTATTTTTTGGGTTACAAGGTTATGTAATAGGCCTAAGGTCCTAGGTTTAATTTCCACGCCAATGGTGACTTACCTATCTCAAAAAAATAAAGGACATGTAAAACTGAGTTGGAATCTTTTGTTGAATTTTTTTTTTTTTTTGGGGGGGGGGGGGAGATGCTACGTGGGATTGATACTTATTAATATGTATGCACCATATGTAAATGAGTAGTGCCCCCATTTTGGCACCATTTATTGAATATACTTTCTCAACTAAGCCTTTATCCCAACTATTTGGGGTTAGTTACATGAATCTTCTCTCGCCATTTCACTCTATTTAGGATCATTTCTACAATTAAACTACCTATTATCATATTTTTTTGTACTATCTCTATTAAATTTAATTTTGGTCACCCCCTGCTCCCTAACATGACTCTTGATAAGAACCATGTCACTCTTCCTTACTGGTCTTCATTATACATGATCATACCACCTTAACCGGTTTTCGATCATTTTATCTCCTATTGGTGCTATGCCTACCATCTCACAAATGTGTTCAGTTCTAATTCAATTTTTTTTTTTTTTTTTGTTTTACCGCACATCTATCTCAACATCCTCATTTCGGCTATACTCATTAACATGTTTCTTAACTGGTTAACAATTTGTTCGATACAACATTACTGGTCTAATAGCTGTTATATAGAATTATTTTTAATTTTAAAGGTATAAGTTGATCACACAATAGTCGAAACACACTTCTCTACTTAACCAGTGTTGCTAGAGACACAAAAAAACAAGAGTGAGATCAACTTTTCAATTTATGAAGTAAGTTGCTAGTTGATCTCACTCTAGTGGAGGCCTTAATGTTGCCTTGAAATAGTAAAATGAGAGAAAAAGGTGATTTGTTGATTCACTTGGAGATGCCCCTAGTTAGCTCATCCATTACTAAAGTTAAACGAAAATGACTTAATGTTGACCCCTGATGTGATCAGAAATTCATTTGTTTCTCAAATAGTTGTCTTTATGATAGTTACAATCCCATCATACATATTTTTTATCATTTTGATATAACGTTTTGTTACTTCTTTTCTTTTTAAAACCCACCATGTTAGATCTCGATGGACCCTGTCATAGGCTTTGTCCAAATCAATAAATAACTATATTTTTCTATAAGTCTTCTTAATAAGTAAGTAGATTCCATTATTGATCTCCCTGACATAAACTCAAATTGATTATCTAATACAGTTGTCTCAATTATTAATTGGTGTTTGACCACTCTCTCCTAAAGTTTCATAGTTTGACTCATTAATTTAATACAACGATCATTTGTACAATCTTCGATAATCCTTTTATTTTTATATATAGGCACTAAATACTTTTTCGCCACTTATGAGGCATTTCCTTAATTATTATGATTTTATTAAATAAATTTATTAGCTAAGACACACCAACCTTCCCTAAACACTTTCAAACCTCAATAGGGATACCATCTGGTCATAAAGCCTTATCAATTTCCATCTTTATTTTTTTTACCTCAGTCTCTCTAATCTTATTGGAAAAAAGTATTTTCTATATTGCTCCTAGGGTTCTCTACACTTAAGTTTTTTATATGATTTTCATTCAATAACTTCTCAAAATAGCTTTTCCATCTACTTTTAATTTCATCATCATTCATCAAGACTCTTAAATCTTCACTCTTTATGCACTTAATATGATTAAAATCTTTGGTTTTCCTATCCCTTAACTTAGTTTGTATATATTATTCTCTTTATCTTTTGTACCTAATTTGGAATAAAAATCATCACATGTCCTATGTTTAGCATCTCTTATAGCTTTCTTTACTTTGTTCCTTGCATTTTTATATGTTTCCCAACTTACTCTAGTTCTAATTTTTTTGCCAACTTTTAAACACTCATTTTTAACTTTTATTACTTTTTGGATTTCCTCACTCCACCACCAAGTTTCCTTACATGGTGGTCCTATCCTTTTTTGATTCCCCAAGAACCTCTTTTGTTTTTTTTGAATATATGCAGTAATTGTTGGGTAGTGTGGATCCTGCCGAATTTTTTTGTGGGTATTTTTGGTATTTCACATTATTTTCCCGTTGCCCTAATTCTATATATTTATAGTTGAGGGGCCGTATCTCATTGTAACTTTTTCAAGTCATAGTGAAACCGCAGCAACTGTGGATGTAGCCCTATTCTGGGGTGAATCACGTAAATCTTTGTGTTCTTGTGTGTGCGTGTGATTTTAGATTTGTTTTCTTGTTTGCTTTCGTGTCTCACCAATCCTGGTTTGGTGATTATATTCCTAACAGTAATCGCGTTCCACATTACATTAGTTCCATCATATAGGTTCCACGATATTTCTGTTATCATCTTACTTTTAAATAACTCTACTTTCTCTTCTTTTAGATTCCACAATCTAATTCTTATTTTTTAATCTCTTTATTCTTTATATATATTTTTAAATATCTATGTTTAAAACTATCAACCTATGTCATGAGGTCAGGCTTTCTCCGGGAATAATTTTACAATCTTTGCATAATATTCGATTTATTCTTCTAGTTAAGAAAAAGTCGATTTGACTGTTTTTTTAATCAACTTTTAAAGGTTATTAAATGTTTATCTTTTTTTTTTCTTCTAAAATATGTATTTGTTATCATACAATCATATGCTATTATGAAATCTACTATTGCCTCCCCAACATCATTCTATCTCCAAAATCGGGACCCCTATGCACCATCTCATACCCTTCACTATCTTTTCCTATTTGTCCATTAAAATCACATTCTACAAATATCTTCTCACTTACAAGTATGCTTTGAATTAATTCATCTATATCTTCTAAGAATTGTGCTTTAATGTATTCGTCTAATCCTATTTGGGGTGCACAAGCGCTAATGGTATTAATTTTTATGCTAATGATATTAATTATATTATCTCCCAAGACAATTTTCATGAGTATTATCCTATTTTCTTTTCTAATAACGGCTATTCTTTGAAATCTTTATCTACTATTATCCTTGCAGCGTTTCTTTGTCTATCTTTTCCAGTATAATAAAGTTATATCCATTCCTTTCAATTTCCGTGTCTATCTCTCACAGACAAGGGCATTGAACACAAGCTTAATTCGACATTTTTTTTTTGATAACTACAAACACAATTTGGCATGGATATTCTGACACGACAAATAGACAACTGTTTCATTCTGAATGTTTTGCTGCCCATAAACTGTTGAGCCATCATCAAGCCTCAATTGTGATAAATGATTCCTGCTTTGAGGTTAAGAGTTTAGAGATGGAAAACTTTATATTCCAATCCCCTTTATACACACACACACACACACACGTGCATGTGCGCACACATACCGATTGATTTTTTTCGCCAAATTTTAGACCCACTAACTCAAAAGATTAATTTCAAAAATATTTTATACATCACTTAATTGGGTATATCATGGTATGAAATTGCGGTCGCAGGGATACGTCGCGGTCACGGTTTAACGGTATCGGGAGTATCAGCCTACCCATAACGGGGAATCGGAAATCACGACTGTGAATTTTTTTCAAACATTAGCAAACCTCCTAAGATTTACTGATACACACGTTTTTACTTCAGTTTATTACTTTTAAGGGTTTTTAAATAATTTTTATCATTTTTATGACACTTAAAAAGATGTTTTATAATTTTATATTATTTTTTTAAAGTTAAAATACCGAAAAGTAGCATTTTTATGATTTTTAAGAATAATATTGCAACAAATAATGTAAATAATTATTTCAAATTTCAAAAGCAATTAAAAGTCCATAATCAATAACAATTCACAAAAAAAAAGCAAATATAAATATCTAATTAGTTGGTAGCTAGTTGGCACCTTTTGAAACTACCACCAAAATGAATGGCGTGCAGGTAATTGACAGTCTCTATCATTGTCATCATCATTATATGGTCTCTCCAGTACTTGCCCATTGAAATAATTATAACCTCCCACTATTTATTAGACCTTGCCCATCATTATAGGTAATTTTTTTAAAAAAAATTAAGTTTGTTGCTAATAAATTAAAAAAGAGGAAAAAAAAGTGACAATAAACAGGTAGATTTTTAGGAAAAAATTATAAAACATAATTTAAAAAATAAATTCATGAATTTAATAATTTTATTGTTAATAAATAAATTAACATGACAAATTGTTAATTTTTTTAGTCATTGACATGTATTTTTTTGCTAGTCAATAATTATTAGTTACTAATTATTTGTCCATATAATTTTTTTTGAATTTTTTTTTTAAAAATTAAGTTTGTTGCTAATAAATTAAAAAAGAGAAAAAAAGTGGCAAGAAACAGGTAAATTTTTAGAAAAAAAATTATAAAATATAATTTAAAAAAATAAATCCATGAATTTAATAATTTTATTGTTAATAAATAAATTAAACATTATAAATTGTTAATTTTTTTTAGTCATTGATATGTATTTTTTTTGTTAGTTAATAATTATCAGTTACTAATTATTTGTTAATATAATTTTTTTAAATATAATATTTTTAAAAATATTAAATTTGTTGATAATAAATTAAAAAAGTGGAAAAAATGATAATAAATAAGTAAATTTTTAGGAAGAAAATTATAAAACATGATTTAAAATCTTTCCAGCCAACCACGGGTAAGGGTAACAAATTTCAAAGAAAGAAAAAAAAAAAAAAACTACAAGCTATTCTAAAAGTTATGATAAAAAAAGTAAAAAAGAAAAAGAAAAACCAAAACAACCTAGAACTTTCCTCTTCCAACAAAACCAAAGAAAAGCCGTAAAAAACACTCAAACTACTTCTTGCGCAAAACGAAAAGGAAACACACTCTGCGATCGGCGACTCAGCAATCGGCTAAGTAGCAAACCACGAAGGAAGTAAGGTCTGCGACAACGGCGCGAGGACGTGGCTCCGTGAGGGTCTGCGATGACAGACAACCCACCTGGAACCAAGCCGACTGCCAACTGACGATCAACGACTTCCGATGAACACCAGGAAAAGAAAAAAAAACAACAGAAGAGAAGATTGGAGAAGATTTTACATACCTTTGGCCTGATCGGAAGTTGCACAAGTCCAAATTAGAAGCTTTACCAGAATCAAACACTGTTTTTCAACGATCGGTTCTTCAAGCTATGGAAGAGAGATGCGACTGATTCTTCTAGGTCACCTCAAACTTCACTTCAATTCCAACTTTTCTTTGCTTTCTTTCACTTCAAATTCAAATTTTCAGTTGTTTTAGTTTGTTTCTATTTTTTGAATTCCGTCTATATTCTCTGAATTTTGTCGGAAGAATCCGGATTTTTTTTTTTCTTGTTGTTGTCTGTAACGTCCGTTACGGGTATGTATTGGACCGTGACGGCCATTACCGTTTCGGAACGGACATCATGGCCGTTACTGTCGTGAAATTTCCTCACTGCGATTTATCGAGCGTAACGGTATCGGCACCTTGAAAATCCGTTACGTCATGGCCGTTACGTTACCAATATCTTTGGGGTATATTACCAATATCTTTATATCTTTTTCTTTACAACTATATGCTTTTTCTATTTTAGTAAAGTGTTCAGTCATGTTTTTATTGTTAATTTTCTTTCAGAAGTATTTTAGCCACATGGACTGTGTCTGACACATTTCTAAAAGAGTGTTGAAGGGGCCACGTCCTGACATCATGTAGGACATGGACACAGTTCATCCAAGAAGTGCCCAAGGGGGTCGGGTGGAGAAAAAGAGAAGGAAGATTTGGCTTGCAGCTCCTCTTTGCATGATGTGGTGTATTTGGAGAGAGGAACAAGAGATGTTTTGATGGGGTGGCAGAGACCAAGTCTGAAAGTGTTTTTTTTTCTTGGGTGTTGTTAGGTTGGATGATTGGGGAAGTTCATCCAGCTTTAGAGTCTTTTATTGATTTTGTAGATAACATGGTTTGCCCCCTTGATGGCATTTATGAATATAATACTACTCAAAAAGATAAGGTTTCTGCTGCACCTATACCAATGAGATATTAGTATTCGGCTGCAAGAAAGAAGATGGTTTTATAAATATAATTACATATATTAGTTTTCTTTGACACGTGTTATTTGACCATTACACGTTCAAGAATCTTTTAAGGGGGTACCAATAACTTTTTTACTGTCTGTAGGTACTTTGAAGGACAGTTGACTCCTATTTCTGAAGTGGATGTTGAAAATGCTCCAGAGTCTCCACATGTCAGAGTTACAGAGGCAGCGGAGAAGGTTCATTCTCAGAATTAGACTTGGTTTTGTATGATTTGTTTATTTTTTATTTTTTTACTTTGGAGATATTTTTTACATCATTTTATCATGTGCAACATTTTCGGCTTCTCTTCTAGAAAAGATCTCATGATTGGGACTGTAGAACAGGCTGAGCTACTCGGGCTCTGCTTGAGCTTGACTCGCTAAAGAGTTGTTTATTCCAGTGTTTTTCTAGATGAGCTCAGTTAAGCTCTCTGAAGGATGGAACAAGCCGATTCCTTCCAGGGGAAAAAATATTGATGGGCTGAGTTTGATGAGCCATGTGCCTGGCTTGCTACCAGGGGTCTCTTGTAATTATCTAGATTGTAAGGGTCATATGATGTGTCAAAATGTAACTTTAAGATGTCTTCAAAGCCTTAAAGTACTTTTCTGAATATCAAATATTAGAATTAAGAACTGTTGTAATGTTTGCAGTTGAGTGGTTGACTTTAATGAAGACATGTATGTCTTTTGTCTTTTACCCTTTTTGCTATAAAATTCTGTCACTTGATCTCTTTATGAAAAGTGTGTTGCATCTATCCATTAGGATGCAACAGCCAAGCCCAACCAGCATGGTTTGCTTATCCCAAGTGGCATATTTTATTTCTCTTCAGAACTGTTTCCAAAGTAAAGCTAATGAAATTTATGAGCGGACCTAAGTTGGAGTAGCTCCGCAAAATCATCAAGCTGAGCTCGGCCATGCCTCCAAACTTTTTAGTCAAGTTTGATTAGTACCCCTGATCTTCTGAGCTGAGCTTGAGTACTTGCACGCTTGATTTGATTTGTCTCATTTGCTCCTCCCCTAGTCATCATTAATGCCGTCATAGAATATTCTACAGTTCTATCTGTCTCATGATGAATGATTGTACATAGAAGTTCAAGGGGGGTTTCTGATTGATAACTATGATTTGTTCTGCCAACGTGAATTTTACATATAGATTCTGTTCATTGCTAATAGATAGAACTGTAGATTTATTGTTTGGACAGAGTTTCCTGCAGAAGAAATGTTTGTCTCGAAACATTTGTTTTCCATAACCTCTGATTTTGTTCTGATTTTATAAATTCTATCCTTGCAGGTTTCCTTGCTGGAAGAAAATATAAAACCTAGGACAGACCTTCCACCTCTGCTTTTACATCTTCGTGAACGACGACCTGAAAAGCTCCATTACATTGGTGTCTCCTTTGGGCTTACCCTGGACCTTTTCCGCTTTTGGAGAAAACACAAGTTTGCTCCCTTCTACATTGGCCAAATTCCAGTTAAGATCTTTGATAATTATTTGTAGAATGCTCTTTGTAGGATAAAATGGCATTCTGACATTTCTTTTCATGGATCAGAGTACTGTAACTGGTGAGCATACTTGTATGGTCCTGAAACCATTAAACAATGATGATATTGAAGCTAGTGGATCAGATCAATGGGGATTTTTTGGTCCTTTTTACCAAGGTGGGTTGTCCTTTTGTTAAGCCTAATGTTTAACTGAATTTTAATCCTGAGATTTTCAGTTCATAGATTGATCTTCAGTAGTCCATCCTCAGATTTCAGGCAAAGGTTTACTAGACTATTGGGTTGTAGCTTCCGTGCAATGGAATACAAGCTTGCTATGAGGTTAGAATCTGAAAGTTCAGCATCTTCTTGTAGTATGTTCATTCTTTTGTATGCTTATGCGACCCATGATCTTGTAGTGTCTTGGATCCGAAGATCAACTTCACAGAGTTTGAGCCTGCAACCTCAAATGGATTTTTGAAGTCATTTAGTGAAATTTTAACACCGTATGATATGAAGCGACTGGAAGCTTATACCAATAATCTTGCTGATTTTCATATGGTAAGATTTCCATATGATGGTCAGGATAGCTTTTATTATTTATTTGTCAGTATCTTTATCTATCTTTTATTTTATAAAAGCGAAATGGATATGATACCTGTAAATTTGTGCTACCTAGTGAGTGCTGCATATAAATTATGAAGTAAACCAAGTCAACTGAACAAAGCCACAAGCTCCTCAACTCAACTATTTGGGTATGGCTACAGATGTTCAGGATTGGCTTACTTGTGAGTCCCTACCATCACCATGTAAAACTTGTGAAGTCTACTCAAGCATCAATGGTCCATTACCCCCTTCCCCAAAATTTTTCAGGCAGTTTCCTTTATATATTGCTCTCTTTAATTTAATTATAATATGCAAACAAAATGAAGAGGTGGATTTTTTCCCCAAGAGTAGTTAAGCTAGTCTTAGGGCTGGAAAAAAAATGAGCAGTTCATGAACAGCTTGGTCTTGGCTTGATATGGGATTTGTTTGGGCTTGTTAAGTAAGCTAGTGAACTGAGCTTGAGCCTGGTTTTCATCGTAAATGAGCCAAGCCCAAGCAGGGCCAAGCTTTAAGTAAGCTAGTGAACTGAGCTTGAGCCTGGTTTTCATCGTAAATGAGCCAAGCCCAAGCAGGGCCAAGCTTGGCTCAGTTGGCTCGTGAACCGGTCCCCTGATTCACATCTGACGTGTCCATGTGTTCAATTTCCTCTTAATCAAAATGTCTTAGTTTTATCCATCATTGACATGTTGAAGATAAAAATATAGTTTGAATAACGTTTGATGAGGGGAGGTCTGACCATCACCTTCCATGCTGATGCAAGTTCCACCTGTCAGACATGTCTATGTCATATAGTCTTTTCCATATGTTTTTCATTTACAAATTTGAATTCTGAACTCAAGGCCATTAGGAATTTTACAAATAGCTGGCTTCTTAAACACTTTGAGGTAAGCATGCCAAAGACAATTTTGCGGCTACTGAATAGCCGGAGAACCAAGCTCATGCTAATATGCATCCTGGCATAGTTCGTTTGCTGTCTGGCTAGCCTTAAATCTACCATGGTGAACTACTTATAATTATCAAAATATATGCCTTTTCTTGGAGTGCAAGAATTATACTATCTAGATGAATTCTTAGATAGGTGGTTGATATGAAATTAAGTAGCTAATGTTCAACTGGTTTAGGAGATTTGTTGAAGGAGCTGGTCTTTGGTGAAAAGTGTCTGCTGCATAGAATTCTATTGAATTAAAGGAAGAAAAAAACAATTGCTTTGCTAGAAGTATGGCTGTAGAAGAGGGAATTCACTTTGTATTCTTGGAATCTAGGATTCATGTGCCACTTGTAGAGTTCTGATAAGTAATCATTTCTGGAATTTTTCCAAGGTGTTTATTCCACATCCTCTATTTTTGTATAGGATGACACCTTTCTAAAAAAGTGTTGGATGGAAAAACTCTGCCATACTTGGGCCATTTTTTGTCTCATGTTCTTCATGATAATTTGGATTTTTAATGGCTTCATTACTAGTTATTATTTTCTTTATGTCAACTAGAACATAGGGGGTGCTAAATTTAATGGCCCATCTTTTGGCAAATATGAATTAAAGCACACAACGTTGGAGGATTTCATTCTTGCAACTGATAATATAGTAGTAAAGTTTTTTCATCTCAATTTCTTTCTTGATCCTTGTATTCTGAATTGTTTTGCCTTCTACAGATTCTAGATCTAGTACCAATCCTTGCACACCAATATTTCCGGGAGAAACTTCCAGTTACACTGTCATATGCCCAGGCCTCTGTTTTGCTCTGCATTGGCTTGCAGAATCAAAATGTCTCTCATATTGAGGTTAGTTCATGGCTTGTTCATGTAATGGTTCATTGAATAATTTTCTGCACATATACATGCATATTTAAAGCATTTTTTTTTTTTTTTGTTTTTATTAGACATTCCTGAGTACCAAGTTGTGCCTCTCTTTTGTAAAATATGATCATATGACGGTTTTACCCAAGAGATTTACTTGGCAAAAATTTGATGTTTAGATTACCTCAGACTATCCGAATTTCTAACAAGGATAAAAATTCCATTTCTTTTTCATAACACAACTAGAATATTGAAATGTATGTTTCCATGGAAACAAAGTTGTTTTCATCTAAGCAGGCCATTGAAACTGGTCAAAGGATGCGGAAATTGTAGAAACATTTTCTTTGCATTAGCAATAATTTTAGAAGTTCGTAAATCAATTTTTTTCTTAATTGAAGGATTAGGACCCAAAATTATAAGAAGATATCTCTATTGCTTTTCATAAACAATTAAATAAGGAAAAGTAGAAGTTATGAGAATGAAAAAGTATATGAACAGTTTTTTTTAATACTTAGTTACCAATTAGATTGAACTTGCTATTTGTTTTACTTAAATTGCTATTTTATGAGTAACTTATGCCAAATTTTTTAATTTGTGTATATACATGATACATAGTTATGGTATTGTATTTAATTATAATAATTATAAAAAGAAATATAATAATTTCATATTACAAAAAAAAAAATTAACTCTAATTTTTATACTCGTTTTTAACCAACAAAGGACTATTTTGACTAATAAAAAAACTAGTAAAGAATTATTATTGTATTGTATTAATGACTAATTTACATGTACATTTATTTCTTAATTCACCTCAGTATCCTTTGTGTGGATGGGTTGTATCCTAAAACATTTTCAACTGGTTAATTATAATTTCATCTTATCACATTCATATGTTTTACTTTATGTTTCTAAGTATTTGTACGCATTTTATTTTTTTCATCTTTTTTGTTGTGTTTCCGAAATGTTTCTGTTTCCTGGGTGACCGAAATAACACTCCAAAATGAAATTTTGATCCTTGATTACTAAATTCTTTTGGATGGTGAATTGAGAAAATTGCTAGAATGATTTTTAGAATCATACAGTTTGTAGTCAATTGATATATGAGTTTTTACCTATGTGATCTCCTTGGTGATCATAGAATTTTACCAGTCTTCATGAGCCATGTTCCAGTGTGCTTAAGGATCCATATCCTCATCTAAGGGTTGAATGAAGATGTTTCTACCTCTAATATGGGACTTGGATATTTGTGGTAGTCCTGGTGGATGGGCTGATGTCTAATGATGAAGATGTTATGTCACAAGCAAAAGCTTTATTAAAAAGAAAAATAAGGAGGCAGAGCCATGAAATAAATTTTAGCGATGGCATCATGCCCCCGTCATCTGTTTTCTGCAGGGAGAGACGAAGTTGGAAAGGCAGCAGATATTGTCACTTTTCATCAAAGTTCTGAAGAAGTTCTACAAATATCTATATGGTATTGCATCCAAGGAGATTGACTCAACCCTACCTCGGCTAAAAGAAGTGAGTAGAGAAGTAGAATATTTGTTAACAAGTTCAGATCCTGCTTTATCTTCTCCAGTTCAGCCTTCTTTTCATTATAATAAGCTATATCTTGTACTTTATTGGGGACAATGGATTAGGTTCTTTAGTTAGCAGCTTCCAAAGCAAACTAAACTGGGCATCATTAATATGAGCAGAGCTGCCTTGCTTTCAGAATATTACCATTTATAGAGTTAATTTCATTCTTTTTGCCTTACAAATATAAACTGCTTTTACTGGTTTTTCTGGCATACCAGAGTATGGCATGAAGTATCAAAAATAATTTCATTGTTTTTGCCTGGCAAAAATATAAACTCTGAGCTTTTACTGATTTTTCTGTCATACCAGAGTATAGCTTGAAGTTTCAAATTTCTTTTTGCTTTCAGTTACTCTTTCAAGCAATGGTATAGGAATATGTCTCAAAAGTTCACTTGTTACCATTTTGCTCCCCAATAGTGAGACTCTGGTTTGTTACCGTGATAGCAATCCTGACTGAGAATCATTGCCATCAGTAGATTTCTATGTTTCCTGTGTTTTTCCCTTGTTCACCGTTGACATTGAACTGGTCATTGAACAATTCTTACTGTGGTTTTCTCAATTTTTGTCAGATTGTGATGGAACCTCACACTATTTCTGTTGATGAGGATCTTAATGAAGCAGCAAAGGAAGTCAAGGTGTGCTATGTTCCTTGCAGCTTTTCCATTTCCTTATTTTCCATTTCTTAGAGCTGTACTGACTTACTTGAGACCATGTCTAGGATGGGATGAAAGCCAAGATGGATGGTATGTTGAATCCTGAGCTCCTACAACAGTTTGCCATTTTAGACAGAGAAGCTGATTTTGAGAATGCTTTGCAAAATGGTGGTGGGAAGATACCCTCAAGCGGTCTCGTTAGTGTGAAATCTAGTGGAAACAAGGTGGAAAAGCATGCAAAACAGAAAGAGAGCCACAAGAGTGGTAAGAAAAGAAATAAGGAAGATGGTGGCTCCAAATCAAGTAAGAAGAGGAAATCTTAACTAATATTAGATGATGCCACCATAAGTGGTTATATTTAGTTCTACAACGGCAGCCAAGAGATGCATTTTGCAGGCTTTAGACTACTATTGCGATTATGATTTTATCCGCCTTCCCCAAAATATGTATGGGATGTTTTTACTATCAATTAATTTAGCATCTAGGCTGATGTGCAATTTTGACATGGGCATGGTATATAAGCCCTCATTTTCAGTTTTTGTATTTGTCTGGTTTCTTCCACCTATGTAATCAATTTTTGCTCCTAATAGTATGACTTTCTTATCTATCTAGCCTTGCTTCAAATAATTGTAAAATCAACACTGATTAAGTTTTTTGATTGCGACTGATTAAAAAAAAAGATGGCTGGAACCTCGATACAAACCAGGAATTAGACCAAAATAACTTGTATTGGGCGCTCATTTTACTTCCAGGCACATGCAGAATCCAAAACTCCAATATCATGTAGCCACCTCTCTTATTGTTTGCCACAATTCTCCTATGTATATAATTTACAGCGTTTTAATTGATACCAGTCCACGTACACCCGTAACAGGAAGCACTAAGAACGTGCTCTAAAAGGAAGCACACCCACGTACGTTTGCATTAGGGAATTTTACATATGAAACAACTAAGATGGCCCAGAGATGTTTACCTAAATATGTAGTTGTCAAGTCCCAGTACCTTTAAAATTGTAACACAATGAAGAGAACATCACTAATGAGTAGGCCGGGGACTATATATACAGTTTTTGTAAGCCAATTTTCATTTCAAATCAACAGCCAACACAAAAATGGATTCCATAGTTCTACCGTAAAGCCAATCAGTGATATCGGTGCTTCACTATTGGTTTATTGCCAAAATTAGATACTTCAATTTAGAGTCAAGATCAGAGTTGATTTATGTTCATAAACTTTCACTTCATGCGCAGCTAACTTGCATGATTTATCATGTTTGATTAGCATGCATAAGTATAAAATTTAACAAATATAAATTGGATGACAGAAGACAGATACCATCAAGAAGTTCCAGATAATCTTGTATCAATATGACAATATCGCAATTTTGACAGTTCAAAGTGAATCCATAATCCAAGAAGACGGCCTCGAAAGCCTTATATAACTGTAAAAATACTTGAAAAAAGAGTTTCTCATTGAAAAAAACAAATTTGCTCATTGCAGTTTCAACTCTCGAGCTGGTGGCAGATTGCCAACCCTTTTGCTATAAGAGAGTTTGATTGGAAACTTACAAAAGAACAAAACATTAATTCAGTTGCAATTGTTGTCTCGCTGGCAAATATTTCCTTTTTATTTTAATAAATTCCTGGACAGGAATTCCCTCATCTTCAATCAATTGCTGGATTGCACTCTCCTAACAATTGTTGATTTGCAAGCAAACTGTTAGAACAC
This sequence comes from Nyssa sinensis, assembly GCA_008638375.1. Lineage (NCBI taxonomy): Eukaryota > Viridiplantae > Streptophyta > Magnoliopsida > Cornales > Nyssaceae > Nyssa > Nyssa sinensis. The sequence continues at coordinate 15,494,155 of CM018043.1, read as the reverse complement.
CAAACTCAAATCTCAGATGAAGTTTCGGATGTCAATCGACTTTACATCAACCATCTCCTCATCCTTGAATTCCTCCCTGGGAAAAAAATAAAACAAAAGAGTTTCAGTATGTCAGTTTCAAAGCAAAATAAGCGCATATATGAAATGTAGCTAATGTACATGGAAATTGCAGCCTCTGCAACAAACACCAACAAGTGTTTTCAACTAAGAACAGGCCTAGCAAAAATTAGGCTGTCTGTGGCGCAGGGAGCTCCACTTTTCAGATCAGCACGTAGCAAACATAACAATCCTAGAAAATTTGTGGTCCATCCATGGATTACTAGAATCAGTTATCAGCACATATCAGTACTCAGCACATATCAGTACTGATCCTGGAAAACATATGTGTGGGGCCATCCATGGATCACTAAAATCACTTCCCTAAAGTTTAGCTATCACAGCAAAATGCAAACCCCCTCCATGGACCAGTGCAACTCTGGGTCCAAACTTGAGACATCAGAATTATTACTAATCTCCCAAAGTAGAAAGACGATGTAATCATACAAAAGTCTAGAGAATCCTCAGGTCTCAATCCTCAAGGAGCTAGAAATAACTATATCAAAAAAAAATAAAAAATCAAGGAGCTAGAAATAAAGACCTGAGGCATCATATACAAATACTGAGGACTCTCAACAAATCTTAATCTCTAAGAGCTATCCAGCACCTACTCAAAACCAGTGAGTCAAGAAAAAATGCGGTTTCACATGTAAGATGGTCTACAAAAGGCACATACCTCTTCTTTTGAGTTTCCATTGCTTCAAGAGCATCCTTCTTCAGCTCCTCCAACTGTGCTTTTGCTATTTTATGTTCCAACTGTTCTTCATACTTGGGCAAATCTTCCTTCCGAATTCCAAGTCTGATAAGATAACAAATACATAATCACTTTTTCTCTCAAAAAAGAAAGTTCTTCCCTTCTCCCTCCCCAAGAGGGAAAAAAAATTCCTCTTGGGAAGCAAACTATACAACAATTGAATATCATCATTACAAATATATGATTATGTTTTATGAGAAAGTGTAACCGTTCACGGTTAATAAACAAGGGAAAAGAAGGCAGCAAACAAGCCATGACTGCCTGGAATTTAGATCAGCCATCACATTGATCACACTGAGGATCTGAAATCCTAATGAAGAATTTTAGCAAATTTATGCCATGAAGCAACAAATCAACAAGATCTCTTCTTTTACTCCAAAATAAGACCAGAGGAGAGAGCAAGAGGCTAGATAATCTGAAGATAAATGCCTGAGATTTTTGTTCAAGATTCTCCCTTCTCATTATCCTCTTTCTGAAAAGCGAAACTAGTTCGATCATTACCCAAAACTCATCACAACAGTCAGGACCAGTGTTTTAAAAAGCTTTTTCAAGGCTCAACTTGAAGCGAACTGTTCCCAAAACACCTCAAACCTTTAAAAGAAAAGCAGTGATCCTAGGAAGCATAAGAAGGATAAGCTTCAAACTTGAAGGCATTCAAAAGCGACTTTTCAAACAATTTTGTGCATCCAAAATGTTTTTTAGCATCAACTTTGTGACTTCAAAAAAATTAAAAAGAATACAAACCCTTCATTACGATTGACACGAGAATGAAAGAAACCCCAAAATCATTTATTTTCTCTATTATTAAGCTTTTGTATTGCTTCAAATCAATGGAACCTCTCAACTGAGAGAAATTTATGATCAACAATCATGCTTAACCACTTCCATGAAGTTGTGAAACCCTAAAACATAACCTTTTATAAAGATAGTTATACTCTCTTATGGCTTTCACGTGACATTGGATCTGTTTCTTCTTTAACTAGCAAAGAGGGAGGGAGGGAGCATGGTAAAAGTAGTTATACCATGAGTTTTTGGGTATAGAAATACTTTCAAAGTAGTGTTTTAACCAAAACATATGGCATCCCTTAAAAATTTGAAATTATAATTTTTTTTTATAGCAAAAAGTAACTAAATTATAAACAAGGTGCCCAAGATGGGGCAAACCCAAAATACAAAAGAAAGAGAACGATCTACCAAAAATCAAAGCCTAAGATTCCCCCAAAAAAATCTATAAATCTACGTAAGTATATAGGGTGTTCTTCTTTAATCCAAAAAAAGAAAGTTCTCAAAAAATTATCTTTGAATTTCCAAGGGGCAGATTCCATTCCCTAAAAAATTCTCTGCTCGGGCAAACCCAAAATACAAAAGAATGGGACAGGCCTACAAAAAATCAAAGCCTAAGATCCCCTGAAAAAATGTATAAATCTACATATATACTTCAGGTTTTCTTTCTTAATAAAAAAAAAAGTTCTCAAAAAATCATCTTTGAATTTCCAAGGGGGAGATTCCATTCCCTCAAAAGTTCTCCAATTACTCTCCCTCCATAAGCACCAAATAAGACAGTGGGGCCATCCTCCAAGCTATTTACTGCTCCTTCCTAATCTTCCCACATCTCCATGACAAAACAAACCTCCTTGAAGGATTCAGCATGCATCTGTAGCCATCTTGCAATGAACTAAAAGATGATTCACTGATTCTTCCTCCTCTTTGCACATAGGATAACGACTTGGCATATGAAAACCTCTTTTCCTTAGATTGTCCACCATAAGGATAGCTCCCCAAGATGCCGACCACACAAAAAGGTAACTTCGAGTGGCACTCTAGACCTCCAAATCAATGAACAAACGATGAACTTGCCTTCGCTATTTACGTTCCATTGCACCCCATCCGCCCATCCCTCCCTTACCTCTACCACACTCAACAACTCCAACAAAGTCTCAACTTCCCTTAATTCCCAATCAAAAAAATTTCCCCTAAATACCTTTCTCCCCCTACCACCTCAACACAATTTGCGACCACCACTTCCTTATTCAAGGAAATATTGAATAAGTTAGAGAACTAATCTTTTAAAGCTTCATTTCCCAACCAAGTATCCATCCCAAACTTCACTCACAGCCCTCCCCTCCACAATTTTTTTTTTGATAAGTAAATCACACAAACACTTTGCCTCTTAAGGAGACTTGAACCCTCAACCTCCCATATAGGGGGGGGTGAGGAAGTACCAACCAAGCTAGAGGTTGTTGCTTCCTCCTCCACATCAAACGAATATGCCCAATGAATACATCCTACTCTTTTCTAATAGCTTTCCACACTCCACAACTGTACGCTTCCATAATATCTCGAGAGAACCAACCGCCTTCCTCACAACCATACTTGGGAGCAATCACATTCTCTACAAGGTCCGATCTTCCATAGCAAATCTCCGTATCCATTTACCTAGAAGTGATTGTTTAAACACTTTTAGGTCTTTAGCCCCAATCCTCCCTCTACAATAGGCAATTCTCACCTTGTCCCATCCCACCAAGTGATTTTCCTCTCCTCCTCTTTGCCGCCCTATAAGTAGTCCCGTTGAATCTTCTCTAGTATTTTCTTCACTGATATAGGCATCGGAAATAGAGACATATAATACGTGGGGAGATTCTCCAATGTACTCTCAATAAGATTAATCCTCACCCCTTTTGAAAGGATAATGCTACTTCCACCCTGCCAATCTACGCTGGAATCTCTCTACCACTGCATCCTATACCCTTTTGATTTCACTGGGGCCCCAAAGGAAGGCCCATGTACATAGCAGGGAAGCACCCCAGCTCACACCCCACTCCCATGGCCATCTCCACCACTCCCTCCACTTCTCCAACTGAAATGACTCTGCTCTTATGGAAATTCTCCCTTAATTTTGAAACTACTTTAAAACAAACCAGAATACATTTCAAGAATCTCAGTTGAGTCTCCTCAACATCACAAAAAAGTTATTGTTATCATTAGCAAACAAAAGATGAGAGATCTCTATCCTTTATCCAGCATTCTCCTTCCACTGACAATAATATTTATTTATGTTTCTTAATGAAAAAAAAAAAATTGTCCCAAGAAGTCCCAAAAAGCTTATGCCTCAACACTTCACCTGGTAAAGGGTTGAGCGCCTTGCTTTGCGCTTACGTCTTTGAAAAATACTGGTCAGGACTACCTAAATGAAACCTGTTCTGCCACTTTGTTCTACATTTCTATCATAAAAGCATACAAATGTAGTATTCTCCATCTCTAAATGATCTTATATGCAGTTAAGGCCAGATAGTACATATATGATATATCTGACATGAAAATGACAAGAATGACAACTTAAGTGGCATTTTAACCTTCCATGTGTGTACCAACAATCAGCTCTCAGTTCAAATAACTCATAAAGATGAATCTAGAACAAAAGAGTGGGAAGATTATTAAATAGATGAACAAAACAAGTAGTTTCAAAGTCTAGGCTACCACACCCTTTAGAAGCTAGGTTCAAGAACATGAACCGAAAAGGCAGGGTTATTCATAAACACACAAAACAAGGAGCCCCTATGAGTTGATAAAAATAGTACCCTTTGCCTATAAGAAAATTGTATGCCCATGAAAATGCACAGTGATAAATGGATATTATAGCCAAAGTTATATTACTATCCAATAACTTGACCAAGAGGAATTTAAAGTCCCAAAGACAACGGGTTGGTCCCTTTTCATATTGTACATATCCTAACACAGCTCATACCATATTGGCTCCAATACATATGCCCAAGTCCAGATATCATTATAGGTTATGATGGTCTTCCTAGGCCTCTTTCATATTCTCTATTAAAGTTATTAGCCATTCAACCTTTATTTTCCTGACTGCCGATCATTAAATAGACATTCAAACCTCCCAAGAGAAGTTCATGGAACACACATGACACAAACATGATAGGACGGTGATTGCATTGAATCCACTGATGCAAGCCCATATAAGCTTTAAAATGAGGTGAAAGTAAAACAGGAATACAGGATGCATGTGAAAAAATGGTCAAAAGAACTTCTGCAATCTGAAATCTTTCCTCTTACAGGAATACAGGATGCATGTGAAAAAATGGTCAAAAGAACTTCTGCAATCTGAAATCTTTCCTCTTACAGGAATACAGGATGCATGTGAAAAAATGGTCAAAAGAACTTCTGCAATCTGAAATCTTTCCTCTTGAGTCACTCTACGTACGTAAGTGCTCAAAGCTTAGTGGGTTGAGCACGCATGACCACTAAGAAAAATACCTTCAATTTGTGAAATGATGCTTACTTCTTATTGATCTTATCAAACTCTGCCACAAGAAGACCCATTCCCTTTTTGTCATTCCGCATAAGTGGTTTTTTGAGTTCTTTTTCCACCTTTTCCAATGCATCCATCATCATAGCCTCAGCACCAAGATCATCAGAGAGACCTCTCCTGCAAAATATAAATAATTGAATAAATAGGGGAATTCAAAATGGCAGCATATGTAGAATATAATAGGACCATAACAAAATGCAGCTCTCAGCAGCAGCATCTAAGTTATTTTTTATTTTATTATATTTAAAAGAATGCAAGGAGAGCACAAAACATGCAAGGCATTCAATGACCCTAAGCAAGTTAAAAGAGCAAACTTTTTTTTTTTTAAATGTGCAATTAAGACAATAAACTTGAAGAAGCAGAATCTAGCCATAGATGTGGAGTTGTGGACCAGCAGGACAAGAAGAATGTCAGCAACACATCCTTAAGATTCAGAACACGGAGCTGTTTGCTATTTTTCATACACACAAAAGAAGCAGATAGAAGTAGCTTCTTATATCATCTTAGAACTTATTATGCAGTTAACCCACCACCCACAAACTACTAAGTGGCTGAAGAGTGAAGGAGATGGTGGTCAATGGATTGCACCTCATTCTTGCACATGCAACACTCACTAGGAGTCATCCAATACCTACTAATCAAGTGGTCAAGGATCAAACACTGGAAAAAAAAAAAACTTTGATAAGGGCAGATGAATCCCACAACCTTGTTAATCAGAAATTTGCTGATCTCTAAGACACTCTCAATTGCTCGTAGAAAGAAATAATGACAAATAGACCATTGGAGCAATCCCTACAATCTATAACATTTTTTCTCAGCTAAACCATAATTTAAGTGATTATGCGATGGCTTATGCATTATCTTATTAAAAAGTAAACCAAGGAAACTTTAAGAGGCTCTGATGTCCTAACAAATAAGCATTTGCAAAACCAAGAATATGGATACAAGTTCCAACTTAGGAGAAATTTTTTTGATTAAGAACATATCTGATGAGACATAATTATCATGAAAAGCATAACAGAAAATTAAAGTTACATGTTTGTTCCTAGAGGTGGATTTAGCATGGGGGCACGTGCCCCCACTGACTTTTTTTTTTTAAATAGGGTCACTTCATAATTTTGGATGTTTTTAAAAAAATTGTAAATGTGCCCCCAGTAATTTTTTTTTAAAAGCATGCCCCCATTAACTCTAAGATGTGGTCACACAAATCCGTCTTATCTTTGACCGTTTTACGTTTCATCTTTCTTTACTATCATTCAGTTTCTCTCTCTCTATTCACTCTTCCCAGCAAAGCAAATCAAGTCTCTTCATCTCCATCTTTAGAAAATCTTAGACCCATGCTTGGTACTTCTCCATCTTCATTACTCAATTTCCAAATCCTAACCTTTCAATGACCGTCGCAAAACCTTCAATCTTTATCATATATTTCTTATTTCTGAACCCTAACCCCAAGTACTTATCATAATCATATATAGTAAAGGCTTAAAAAAGATGGGTTTTTTTTGCTATTAGATGATTGAAATAAACAACCATTCATGATCATCAGCTCCTTGTTTGTTTTACATTGAGCTCATTCTCGACAGATTTATTTTTGAAGTATAATGGACAGCTTTTCTTTGTGTGTCAATGTATTTATTTATTATAAATGACATTGTTCTCTGTTTTAGATTGTTATTATGCTTATATAGGCTAGTTGTCTAGTGTGTTAGGTAGATTTATTGTACAGTTAGTATACATTTTATGATACAAAGTTGTATGTTAATACCTTGCTTTGCTTAAAATTGCATTAAATTTTGATTCAAAATTTGTAATGGATATCCTAGAGAAGCCTAGGTACAAAGTTGGTGTCAGAGCATTCCATGCTGGTAATATATTTGTTTAAACCTTTTTTTTGTCATAGTTTATGATAGCATATTAATTAGTGCATTTTTATGTTCTTAAAAGTACGTATCATGCTTTACATTTAAATAAAATTTTTTTTTTTTTCATGTTTATATTTCTTTATTAAAATTAATATCAAACAGATTTAAGTCCGATCAATTAACTCAATGATTAGACAGTGATCCAACCCCCTGGTCACCTCACCGGGTTATTGCCGGTCTAATTTTTATAATTATGATTTTTGGTTGCCCCCACTAAGACAAATTTCTGGCTCTGCCCCTGTTTGTTCCCATTGTAAGTATAGGCAAGTATCATAGATGGAAAGACGGGCAAAAAAGAAGTCAAGACAGTCACAAATAAATGCCACACCAGGGAGATATGAGCATCTATAATAGGCAATGCACAGGTGGTGGAAGAACAGAATGAACATACTTGATTCTTATCTCCTTCAAAGTCAAGAGATATGTTCGAGCATCTGGAATTCCTTGTGTTCGTGTTTGAATGGTGTACTGAATTCTTTGAGATTCCGAGAACATGTCTGCCCTGAAAAGGTTACAAGGGCACAAAAGGCAAATGCATCATAATAAAAATGGTGAGAAGCAGGTATAAGTTCAACCCAGCACAAAGAGAACTACAAATCATCTCCCCACATGTGAAATGTCTAGATTTCTATTTCATGGAAATATTTGAGGGCAAGAAGCAAGTTGCGGGAAAGCATAACCACAAATACATAAACAAGAAGTCTCCCACTTGTTCCAATTCAAATTTGAAATCTGCGGATAAAATTCAAGGAAATATTTTTTTTTTTTTTATAAGTAAGAAGAATATATTAGAAACCCACAAAAACGGCATAAGGGCAAAAACCCCCAAAGTATTACATCGTCCTTAAAGACGCCAAAAATTTAGCAAAAGAAAGAACATTAACATTAACAGGAGAAGCCTCTTTGGCCCAATAAAATAATAAGCGCAAAAAGGACTCTTTCAGATAAGGAGTAGGAAGCTCCCGATCCTCAAAGACCTGATTATTTCTTTCTTTCCAAAGGCACCAAAAGAGGCAAATGGGAGCCAGCCTCCAAATTCTCTTAATTTCTTTAGGAAGGAGGCATCCCTCCCACGCCAATAAGAGATCTTTAACGGAGCCTGACATGACCCATGAGAAGCCAAACACAGCGAAAATGATGTTCCAACAACTCCAAGAGACTTGACAATGAATAAGAATGTGCTCCATGCTTTCCTCATTATTCCTATAAAAATAACATCTGCTAGCCAAGTGGAAACCTCTTTTCTTCATATTTTCCTGCAGTTAAGATAGCCTTCCAAGAAGCTTCCCAAACAAAAAATGAGGCTTTGGAGGGAGCTTTTGAATGCCAGATGAGCTTCCAGGGAAAGGGAGGACCACCATAATCAAACAAACTCTTATAAAAAGAGCTTACCGAGAAGGAAGACTTATCCGACAACCAAATCCTCTTGTCTTCTCTACCATCCACTACCCGAAAGTTGTTGATGAGACATAAAAAAGAGACCACCTCCTCGAGCTCCCAGTCAAAGAAATTCCTTCTAAAAGAAGGAGTCCAAACAAGAGTATTCCCTATGTTCATCACGTACTCACTAACCCAAGCCGACTTGTTGGTAGCCAAATTGTAAAGCCTTGGAAATAACATCTTCAACGGCATAGCCCCACACCAAGCATCGTCCCAAAAATGCACTCGGTCACCCTTTTCGATAACAAACCTACATCTTTCTTGAAAAACTCTCCGCTCTCTTCGGATGTAACCCCATAGACCGCAGCCCAAAGGACCTTCCATGTTGCCCGAACACCATCTCCCAGAATCACACCCATACTTGGAAACAATGACCTCCTTCCAAAGATCTGTGGCGCTTTCTCCAAATTTCCATAACCATTTCCCTAAGAGAGCTGTATTGAAGATTCTTAAGTCCTTCACTCCTAGACCCCCTAGAGACAAAGGCTTCTTGATTTTATCCCACGCCACTAGGTGGATCTTCCTGCAGTCTCCCTCGTGGCCCCAAAGAAAGTCCCTTTGAATCTTCTCCAAACGTCTGCTCACCGTCTTCGGGATCGGGAAATGGGACATGAAGTAAGTGGGGAGATTGGCCAAAGTGCTTTTGACAAGGGTGAGCCTGCCTCCTTTAGACAGGAGTTGGCCTTTCCATCCTGACAGCTTGCGATGAAACCTCTCAATCACAGGGTCCCAAATCCCAATAGACCGAGCATGAGCGCCCAACGGAAGGCCTAAGTAAGTCGAGGGGAAACGACCCACTTTGCATCCCAGAGCGCTTGCTAAAGACTCCAACTCCTAGATTGCCCCAACTGGAGTGATACTGCTTTTAGCTAGATTGATCCTCAAACCTGACACAGCTTCAAAGCACACAAGGATGCATCTGATAAAGCAAAGCTGGCGCATTGAGGGATCGCAAAAAATGAGAGTATCATCGGCAAATAAAAGATGGGAAATGGCTGGGCAACCACCCCTTCATGCACCCCCCTGGAAGCCTTTGATTAGGCCAACCTCCTCTGTCCTGCCCATGAAACGACTCAAAGCCTCCATAGCAATCACAAAGAGAAAAGGGGATAGGGGATCTCCTTGTCTCAAACCTCTAGACGAGCGGAAGAAGCCTGCAGGGGATCCGTTGACAAGGACCGAGAAAGAGACTGTGGAAATGCATGACTGAATCCACTTCCTCCACTTACCCCCAAACTCCATCTTTACCAGCATACGCATCAAGAAGCTCCAGTTAACATTATCAAAAGCCTTCTCAATATCCAACTTGTAGACCAGCCCTTTCCTTTTCTCCTTTATTCTGGAGTCAATACATTCATTGGCAATAAGAGCTGCGTCCAGAATCTGTCTACCCTCTACAAAAGCATTTTGACATGGGGAAATGATGCTTCCCATAATCTTCTTCATTCTTAAGGAAAGAACTTTAGCAATCAGCTTATAAACACTGCTTACCAGGCTTATGGGGCGAAAGTCTTTAATGTTAGTAGCTCCCTCCTTTTTAGGGATGATGGCAATGAAGGAAGCATTAAGGCTTCGCTCAAAGCACCCCTCCGAATGAAAGCTCTCAAACACCTCCATCACGTCCTTTTTTAGAACAGTCCAACATTTCTTAAAGAAGGCTATAGTGAACCCATCTGGACCTGGGGCTTTATCCCCGTTGCATTCCTCTAAGGCTCTCTCTACTTCATCCTCCAAGAAGGACGATTCCAAGCCAAAGGCTTCTTCCCCGCTTAGATTTTTCAAGAGAATATCCTCCACCCCAGGCCTCCAGCTCCGCTGTTCCGTGTAAAGTCTAGAGAAAAAATTAGCAATGTCCCTTCTGATTGGCTCCTCCTCAGAGAAGACTTGATCATCAATGACAATAGAGGATACTCTGTTCTTCCTGTGGTGAGATGAAGCCATTCTGTGAAAGAACTTCGTATTGCGGATCTCCCTCTTTAAGCCAAACAGCCCTAGATTTCTGCCTCCAAGAAATTTCCTCCTATCTTAAGGATCTGCCCAATTTGGCCCTTTAGGCCTTCTCTCTCCATTCGTTGATCAACAGAAATGGGCCTCAATTGGTCTTCCTTGTCCAGTTCCATCAGCTTATTCAGAATAGTTTGCTTCCGCACCTGGATATTGCCAAAGACTTCTCGATTCCATTTTTTGAGGTCCTCTTTAAGGAGTTTCAATTTCCTTGCAATGCAAAAGCTTGGAGACCCTGTCACAACATACGCTTCCCACCAATTTCTCACGAGATCCACAAAACCTTCACATTCCAACCACATGTTTTCGAATTTAAAAGGGCTCTTTCTGGCATTAAAAGCACCACAAGACAACATTATCGGATGATGATCAGAACAAGGCCTCGGGAGGCATTTTTGAGACAATCCTAGGAAGTTGTCCTCCCATTGGTACGACACCAGAAATCTATCCAATCTTGACCTAGCTGACTGCTGATCTCCCCTAGACCATGTGAATCTCCCTCCTTCCAACGGCAAGTCCACAAGATTGTGATAGCTAATAAACTCATTGAAACTTCTCATTGTCGAGTTTAGTCTTCCAACCCCTACTCTCTCAGCTGGGCTACGCACAACATTGAAGTCCCCCCCAAAGCACCAGGGGATTTGCCATCTGGAGAACACGGCCTTCAGCTCATCCCAGAATGCACTTTTACTACTATCTACTATTGGCCCATACACACCACAGAAGCCCCAGACCAGGGGAGTAGTAACCAGGCTAAACTTGCAGGAAATGGAAAAAACCCCCACTTTGTGCTCAATACTGGAAATTAGTCTGTAATCCCAAGCTACCAAAATCCCTCCTGCAGAGCCTTGCGCATTCAAAGCTACCCACTTGATCCACCTGGATCCCCATATGGATCGAACTTCTCTCCTTGTGATATTATTCATTTTGGTTTCCTAAAAGCAAATTACATGAGGTTTCCATACCTGTAATAAGCCTTTAATAACCGCACGCTTGTCGGGGTCATTTAACCCCCTCACATTCCATGACAAAATTTTTATATTCATAGGACAGGAAAATCTACCAGTGCCCCCGCCAATTTGTTACCCTCATAATTGACTGAACAGGATAGCTCTTTCATAACTCTCTTCAGTCTTTTTGCTGATTTTAACTCCCAGTTTTTCTCCGAGACATTACTGGTGCAAGGCCGAGAATTACACAATACTATATCTCTGAAAAGGTCCATCAATCGATCCTCAAAACCAGCGCAGGGGACCCCTAACTATTTGCTGACCTTTCCCAATTTCCTGAGAACCCATTTGTCGGATAATCGTTGTTGATGACTGTATATATCGGTTGGTCACTCCTCTGCATTCCGGGACAGACCATTCGGATATCCCTCCGGAACAACAACAGCCAGAGGATTGAAGTCAAGCCCATGGTCTGCGATATCCTGTTGCCGCAATTCTATTTCCCCCCCCCCCCCCTGGTTCTGCTAGACAGAGCTGCATGTCCTGACTTGGGATCAATTCATCTTCTGCAATGGAAGAGCTTCCTGCGGTTGTATCAATTTGAAGTACATCCTGACAGAAGCTACTTTCCAAATACTTGAGAAAGTCACGTTCGTCCAATATACTGCTATGATCTGAGTCTTGCCAATCTGGAAAATCTCCTGCTGGGGCTGCCGTATTCTCCTCTCGTTCCATCACCTTTTTCTTTCCCTTCGCATCTTCTCTGTATTCCTCCGTATCTTTGTCAACGGCATTCTCACTAACCTCACTAATGTCGCTCCTACCGTTAGCTTCCAAGAGAATAACTGGTGGCATGGGTTCTATTATTGAATTCCTCTGTATACTCGTCTTGGCCTCTGTAGACGTGGAAGCAATTGAAAGCCCGTTCTTATTGCTTTGACCCCCCGACCCAGTCTTCTTTTCAACGTATTGAGGCCGTTGGTTTCCAGCCCATGAAGCAGCCTTGTTTATGGACTGTAAGGGGCTTCTTCTTACTCAATCCCCCCTTAAAGGACCCCCCAGGCCTGATAGATAGGCCCAATCTGCTTCTAAAACTTGATACTGAATGAGGCTGACCCATCCTAATCGGCCCGTTACAGGGACTTGGATCTATTAGGCCTTTTTGATCCTTGCCAGCTCATTTCTTTTGGGCTTTTCTTATTTTGGAGATGATCCATACCCTTTGGCCCAAATCTGCCATTGATTTGCCCAAAGTCCCAATTATCTCTCCTTCTCTAGCCTTCTGGAATGTACCTATCCACCAGCGACCAAAATGATGAACCTCGAGATGTCCCGTCGAAATTCACATCTCTTTCAGAAGAAAAGGGAATGGTCTAACGAGGGCGTACTCTGTCGTTACCGTGTTGCCGAAGGCTTCGAGTGTCAGGGTTGAGATTAGGTGGGGAGACTGACCGACGAAATCTTCTGATGGCGTGTCCGTACTGTCGTTGCTGACGAGTGTCAGTACTTTCTCTGCAAAGCGTACTCGCTCTAGCCACGTGTGTACGCGACACTGTCTTGCCGGCCTCGCCGTTCGCCGCTACTACGACCGGACGGCGCGAAGCATCCTCAAGGCACCCTGGTCCAGCTTCCGACTAGATCGGGAGCGTGAAGGACCACCTACCACATCTGATACTAAGAGAGGCAGGAATGAGCTCCGGTTGACCTCTGACCAGTATCCTGGCCCAACACAAGTGGCGACGCGTGGCTGTGTCCTCGTCGAGAGTCACGAATTAGCCACAGTGATCTCCCATGGCATGGAAAACCTCCGAGCTCCACAGAAAAGCTGGTAACCCCATTATCCGAACCCATATTAGGCTTGTTCTCTTCCTTCTCCTTCCCCGAGCAGCAACCTGACGGAGACCACGGTAGCAGAGTCACTGTTAGGCCTTCGAAAAGCCAGTCAGCTTCTTTGGAGGATCCGTCTGGCTTCCTCTACCGTCGGCAATTCGAAGAAAAACCAAGCGCCGTTCAGATCCAGAACCTGTAACCTGCTTGTATCCCCAAATGCTTGAGAGCCCAGCTTTTGATTTTTGATGTGTTGGGGACTGGGGTATTCAGGTCACCAACTCTTCCTATTAAACACCTGCGAAGGTGATTCAGACGACTTTCACATGAATCTAGATGGACCTCAATGTCTTCAGAGATGTTAATTGGCTTTGCTGCCACCGACACCTGGGTCCGCCAGCCATCCTTTGATTCGGCAGACCTCCAGGTATGTTCCTCTGTGAATTTGTTTGGGTTTTGGTTTAGATAAGCCAATCATCCTGAAGGCTTGAGCGAGTAACGACCAATCCCTTCCCTGTTCCTCCTCCGGCAACAGAAGAAAACGAGCCCCCCCTTGGGAACGACACTCGAGCCTAAGGAAACACCCTCTCGGGTTTGAACCTTTCGACAAGCGAATGCATCTGCTTCTCCCATGCAAACTGATCGGTAGCACCACTCTTCGATTTCTTGTTGATATGGCAGTCCAAAGTATTGCATACCCATTCAAGCTCCCATCTTGACACCCTTATTCTTCTAATCACCCCTAAACCCCTCTCCACTATTTGAAACCATTCTACTATCGATTCCAAATCATGAATAACATCGAAGGATTTTCCACCAATTTGTGCAAACATTGTCGATCATTGCTTACAATATACAACTACTTTTACGAGTACATCAATATTTCATACATTAAGAATTCAAACTTTTCTAAAAATAATTGTCTAAAAAACAAAAATTCAAGGAAATATGTAGATTTGTACGCGAATTACTCTAGGTTAAGGAGGATCTATCAATCAATAATTTGGATGATGAGCATAATTAACTTTACAGACTCAAATCTTGTTCGACACAATAATTCATGGTTCAAGTGTGGTAATATATGTGTGCTACACGTGAGATTGACACCTCCCCGAAAAATAAGTATTTTAGTTCATATTGCATATTAACACAAGCATCCACATATGATTAAGAATGAACAAGCTCCCCCCCCCCCTCCCTCCTTTTTTAGGGTAATAAAGAAGATTCATAGAAGATACATGCCAAAGGTACATAGTGAACAAAACAAACCAAAAAACAGCGAACAAACAGAAAATAAAACAGCAAGGCATCAAAAGAGAGGATGAGAATCAAGGAAGATAACAAACTAAGGAACCCAATCCACACTCACAAAAGAAAAAGAACACTCTTTGCAAGATTATGGGCCTCCTTGACTTCAAACTGAGGCATTATAGAGATAGAACAGTAGACAAAACAGCTCGTCTTAAGTGGAGGGAAGCTCTTTGTTTCCTAACTTTGGCCATGGTCCAATGCAACGAATATCTATGATGTGGACCGACAATGCCTTGAGCAATAAAAGTCTTATCCACTGATATATATTGTGATGGTTGTACCGATCAAATATATATTGTGGCAGTTGTCACGGTAACTTTCACGGTTTGGGGGTGCAGGATGGAGTGTCAATGAATGAACGCGTTACAAAAATCAGTCACTTGATGAATTTCTTTTTCTTCTCGATAGCAAATCCTAATAACTGAGAAAAATATAATTTTTCACATCTAAACTTTTTTTTTTTTTTATAAGTAAAAGTATTTCACTAAAGGCCCAAAAAAGGGGGCAATCATATACAAAGGAGACTCACTAAAACTATAGCCTTATATTTTCTAAACAAATTACAAAAATATGAACATACGAGGAATATGCCTCCTTAGTCCAAAAGTATAAAACCTTAAAAAAACTATCTTTAAATCTACAAATAGACATAAACTCTCCTACAAAAATCCTACGGTTCATCTCCCTCCAAAGACGCCAAAATAAACACTATTCAAACCTTCCTCCTAACCTTTCCTTCCACGACCTCCAACCCAACTTTTCAGAAAGTCCTTAATTGACAACAGCATTACCCAACAAACACCAAACAGGGAAAACAGTAGATTCCATACATCTTTTACAAAGGGGCAATGAAGAAATAAATGGTCAATGGACTCCTCACTCTCACACATACTACATCTTCCTGCCAATTGGAAACCTCACCTTATTAGGTTATCCATAGTTAGGACACCCCATCCCCCCCCCCCCCCCCAAAAAAAAAAAAAAAACCATTGTGAGAGACCATGGGAAAAAAGCAACCTTCAAAGGTGCTCTAGTGCCCCAAATCACTCTCCAAGGGAAGCTTCGATCCCCCTTCCTCGCAAGATCCTTACAGTACTATTTGACCAAGAAAGTGTTACTATTATCTATCTTCTCCCTCCCTCTTTGGCTTACATTGGTGAAGAACATTCAAAAACCTTTCAACCTCTTGGAAGTTCCTTCTAAAGCAAGGAGCCCAAATTGCCTCATCACCCCAAAAAAGTCAAGTACTCGGTCACCCTCGCCTCCTTATTAGAAGCCAGCTAAAAAAGACGAGGGAAGCTCTCCTTTAACACCATAGCTTTGCACCAAACATCCTGCCAAAACCTCACCTTATTGCCTTTACCAACTAAGAAACCCTCTAACTCACTCGGAGCCCACCCATCAACTTCACACCCTAATTTGGCCACCACCTTCACAAAGCATCCCTCTGCCACAACAAATCTCCAGAGCCATTTCCACAAAAGAGCTCTGTTAAAGACCCACAACTCCTTCAATCCTAATCCTCCTTCCAATATTTAATTCTTTCCCATCTCACCAAGAACACTTTCTTCTCCCCCTCCTTCCCTTCCCACAAGAAATCCCTTTGAATTTTATCTAGCACTTTAAAACTTTTATGTTTTACTGAATTCTATAACACCAAAAGATGGGAGCACTATGGGTATATTTTAGATACAATTTTCATGACTAGGATCAAACTAAATTTGGTAAATCATAAAAATAAAAAAAAAATATATATAGTTAGTCAACTATACTTCAATAAGGCAATTGAAACTGAGACAAATTTCCTACCTCTACTAGAGATGCAATTTTTGATCTCTCAAACTCCTTGATGTACCACATCTAGAGACTTGCATTTTTTATAAGTATGTAGATATATGCTATTTGATCTCTAAAATTGTTTATCTTACTTATGTTTCTTAGTTTTATATTCATAGTAGACTACAGATCAGGGGTCAGGCCATTGGTAGTTCAAGACAAATTAGTCCTACAAAAAAAAAAACACACACACACACACACACACCACAACAACGACAACAAATATTTGTGAATGGTATCACCTTTCCGCCCTTCCAACACATAATACACCCAAAATATTTGTTAGCTATTTGAGATTCCTTACAGTTTCCTTTTCTTCTCTTCCCCACACCCCCAAAAAAAAAAAAATTCTTGAAAATACAGTCATCTGCAATTATATTATATTATATATATATGCATATATATATATTGATATGTAACACATGAGCACTCAAAATTGGCCAGCAAAAAACTGTTATCGCTGAAATGGACAGAAAGATACTCCAAAGAAAATAGCTATTGTATGTTGAAAGAAACTAATGATAACAGCAGAAAAAAGATTTCAAAAAAAATTAGAACATTGAAGAATCAACTTACTTTTCTCTAACAGTCTTCATAACCTTTGCATACTGAGATACTGCAGCTGGGTCATCAGGGTCTATGGTGATCTTTTCCTTTCGAAGTATCCCCATGGCTGTCTCAAATTTCTTCTTAACCTCCAAGAAAATGTTCTTCAACATCTCTTTTCAGCCCAAATGGAGGTCATTTGTTAGAGATAGTGACTCAATTCCCCAACCATTGAAAATCAAACCACATCTATAAATTGCTCATTAAACCATTAGTAGAAAACAGAATCTATCAATTTCCACCAAATTCAAGAAAGAAAATATTGTTTTTTTGGTAAGTGAAATTCGTATCAGGTAAACACGAACCCTGTAAATATGTCATGATTCAAAACTTCAAACTGAAACTAAATGAACCTTTAAGGTTTCACTGGATAAACTAGAATGTCTTTGTGCATGGTTCAATTTCACAACATTTTTCTATGTGATAGTAGGTTAAGTGAACACAAATGATTCTATCATGTCCAAGTAATTAACAAAACACATGCACATTAATGTTTAGGCAACTCACACACTTGAATTCATTATTTATAGGTTTCAGAAGACATGAAAAATATATATATACATGTATGTATATCCATACTCAACCTTTAGGCTTTAGGCCATCTACATAATACACTAAATATACAAGTATAAGTGTATAGCATGCACACATATGTGCACATAAGAAACACACACTCAAGAGCGAAGGATGCATATCCATGACATGTAATCAAGCCCACTCATGAACAAAACATCATTAAGAGAATATATATATATATATATATATATATAAAATTGCTAGAAATGCTTGATGAGGGAGAAAAGAAAAAAAGAATGAACGAATGAAAGATAGAGAACTCTACAAATTCACTAACCATCTCCCTTAAGTGCTGGGCGAGCAGCTTCTTTGGCAAAGAATCGCACTGGAACAGCATGCTTCCGTTGCAAAAGGAACTGACCAGCATGCAACTGTAAAACCACAAGAAAAAAAATAAGCATAAGAACACATCGGGGGATGGATGGGGGATAATCCATAACAGGTCGAAAAGGAAAAATGCTTGTAAATACAAAGCTAAAATTTAACAGTAACGACAAAAAAAAGTAGGTCCTAAATGCTGAATCCTGAAAATGAATTCCTTGAGATTCCATAATCAACTCAAAGCCCTTAGGCACTTTTAGTACATATATCTTTACCTATCAAAAAAAAAAGAAAGGAGTATAACAATTTAAATATTAAAATGGTGTACTTGTCCAATTCCTACCAAAATTGGCCATTTACAACCTACTGTGTTTGAACTCCACATTCGGTAAAGAGTGCCTGTTGAACTTAAATTCAGTTGACTGTTGCTGAATTGTAAAACACATAGAGAGAGAGGAGGGGGGGGGGGGGGGAGAGAGAGGAGAGAGAGAGAGAGTTGTGATGATTGACTTGCATAAAAAATTTCTACATTGTTGTTGCTACTACTGTTGCTGTTGTGGTTCTATCACAGACAACAGAAAAAGAAAACCTAAAAATTACTAAGCTCCCTAACATCTCAACCATCGAAAAAGAAGATGAACACAAGTTACACACTTCTTATGATCTTACCCACCTCTAAAGAAAATGAACATGACAGAGTTCTATAAGTACTGCACATTACTGTGGTTGCTGTACTTCTCCTTGATTTTTTTTTCTTTATTTTTCTTCAGGAACAATTAGTCCCCAAAGAGAATGACACAAAAGAAAAGAAAACGACTAACAATGCTTCCTTCTTAAACATTTCTAATAAATCTTCTGTTCTCTTCTCTCATTCTATTCAAGTACTAAAAGGAGTAAAAGAAGATGTATAAAAAATGCTTTTGTCTTGCAACAATATCAAAAAATGATATATAACAAGTGGCCTTTGACTTCCCAAAAGGAAAAAACTTTGATCCATTTTTTTTTTTGTTCAGTATTTTTTTAAAATAGTACTAGTATATGATTTAGTAGTTTCCTATTCGGATTAATAGCATTTTAGTTCCATAAATATGGTATAATAGACTCATAATATACAGCTTATCAATAATATATCAGATTTCAAATTTAGATGATTTCTTTTCTTGTTGGGTGAGTAATCCCCCAACATTACTTGACGGAATTCGACGTGTTCAATTCCTTTCATGTTTCTGTGATGTGTTAAAAAAAAACATGAATCAACACCTGCTCATAACTGGTTTGCTAAAAAAAACATGAATCAACACCTGCCTCATAACTGGTTTGCAAGTACTTTCACTGAACCAAATGCATTTAATGCAACAAATTTAAAGCCCCACAAAAAAAAAGACTGAGAACAAACATGGCAGTGAGTTTTCCTCACAACAAAAGGTACACTGTCATGTTATCTGAAACGAACCAGAATCAAATCTGCAAAACAGCCATTACGTAATGATGTTTTATCCTCAAAAAAATTTCCAATACATTCACATTAACATTATTGATCTTGGCACTAAGAATCATTTCTAGAACAGTTAAAAGTATCACATATTCCATTCATATCCACAAACCACAATCTTATTAACCCTATCGTTTCCTTGATCAGCAAAAACCAAAATTACTAAGCTCATCAAAATCGCAGCGTCAACCGTACATATACAAATACAAACACGTATATTTTTAATATATATATATATATATATATCAGTCAAGATCGCCCAAATTATCATATCCTATATTTTATTAGAAGATAACAGGTCCAATTTTAATTTTAAAAATCAAACGGAGGAATGAGGCCTCAAATCCAGTTCAGAATCCCCAGTAACACGAAACAAGCGTATATATGTGTATGGATATGTATATGAGTGTACCTGTTTGGAATTGGATAAGATGCGAGAAGCGAGGGCCATGATCGGAGCTTAGTTTCGTCGTTGTCTTCTTTCTTTCTTCTGTTCTGTTTGGTGGGTTAGGGTTAAGATTTGGTTCCGATCAAGAAGAGACTAGCTTCTGAGATTTTCTCAAGCCTTGCAATGTATGATCACGTTCCTAATGAGTATGTTTACCTTAGATGTGGACCGTTGGATGACTTCTTATTTGTATCATATGTGAATTCAAAATCAACGGTTGAGTTGAAATATCGTGATTCGTTGAAACTTGTGCCTAGGGAAGGGCCGAGTGGCCACCGGATCCGTCCTCATCGGAGTCCTCTTTATATTTAAACTTTATTTTTTTTATTTATTTTATTCAACTAATATTAATTAACATATTTCAAACAAAAAAAAAAATTATAAAGAGATTATTTTCTTTTTTAAAAATATAACTCTTATCAAAGTTTGTCTAAATTTTTAATTGTCAACCAAAAATATTATTATAAATATTTATTATGTAACACAAAGTTTCTTTATTATTTTATTTTATATTATTAAGATTGGGTGAGACATGGTGCATTAATCTCAAACTCGTTTCAAATTCTAACAGAGTGAACATAACTTTTCTTGAACTCATTTCATGAAAGACAAGGTATGTCAAATTTTTAACGAAACAGATTAAATTGCCATCCATACTTGTATCGTAGTGAAAGAAAGTGAAATTGTGAGACTCCCATTTCATGAAAAATAATGTTTTGTTTTGCGAAGGTCCGACGTACAAGGCTATCAAAAGCCTCTTAGCCCCCTCCACCCCCCCCCCCACCCCCAACCAAAAAAATCCTCTTCTCTAAGTTTTTTTTTTAAGCACATTGTCTCTTTAAAAAATATGGATAATTATACTTTTTTTTCTAGGATTTTTGATAATTGAAAAAAAATTAAAAATTTTAAAATAACACTATCCCTTTACCAATATTATTGGTTAAAGGATTGTGATGAAAAATACTAAACTATTTTTATCATTAAATATTATAAAATATTAAAAGTCAACTCTTTTTGCTCTTAAAAACACATTTTTATCGACTGAAATTCACATATGCAAATGAACATATATTTTATTTTACTAATTTTTATTTTTAAAGTTAGAAAATAAAAAATCACATGTAGTAGTAACCCAATTAGATTGGTTAAGTGGTGCTTTCTCATTGTAGGCTTTTTAACTGAATTGTGATGGCTGTGGTCAAATAAATTCAAGTTTAATGAGTTTTGGGCTTTTGGCGCAAGTAGCTCATGATGACTCTGGCATGTGGGTCCTGGGCTATTACCACCACATTCACATTGTCACTTACATGAATCTCGTAGCAAAATTCTGAGTACAAGAGAAGGGATGATAATCAATAACCAGATTTTACCACAAATTTGGGAAAAGGTCCGAAGGATTACACGACAACCTTTGAGTCTCTTTCGTTCAGGAGATTAAGTGGGATTAGATTATTTTATCCCATTTGTTATACTATAAAAGAGCAGGCCAGTCAGCACTTGACACGTATAATCATGAATCCAACTCATGCTCGGCTAACTCAGCTCTCGCTCAGCCAATGACTAAGAGCTCGAGCATCCAGATCAGCACAAAAGGTCGGAAGCGACCGAGCATATGCCTCAGAGCACATATATCCGGATAAGGATCTCAGAGCTAAATACAGGATCCAAACCAACACTCCAGGCCTCGTCACCGCCTTAACGGATGCCAAGTAGGGAATAAGGAAACAGTCTTCAACAAGGTAACTACCATCTATGGTTATCTCTATGCAATATTGCACAAGGTAACTGCAATCTCCGATGATCAAATCCCTACATTCATGGCTCCGAATCCTAATCAACTTAGGAAGGCACGATCTATAAATTAAACCCTAAAGGTACGCTTTATTTTCATGCTCATTCTTTGGCTTTCAATACAGTCTTTCAATTCCTTTTACTTACTTAAGCATCGGAGCGGCTATCGCCGGAGCCAATCCGGTGGTACTCTGATCATCTTTCTGAGTGTTCTACAGGTCACGGAGCCCACACTTATTGCGAGTCGAAAAGTGCAGCATCACCATTTAAAAGAATTAAGTAGGCGTTTGGGAGTCATTTTGTCCGGATAAAAAAAATGGTCGGGAAATATTAGGGACTAAAATATCCCACCCCGTTGGTGGTATAAAATAGTCCGGGACAAAATTATTGTTTGGCCTTTATGTGAAAAGTCGACTTTTCCCTCTACTATATAATGCACACTTAAGCGGAATCTTTTATTTTGCAAACCCTACCCAAGTTGTGCGAGAGAGGGCGAAAAGGGCGATCTTGATACTATTCATTGTCGATAGAAAAAGGTGAGTTTTTTTCCAATTTTTTCTTCCTATCTTGAGACATTCCAACAAAATTTGTTCTTTTATTCAATTTTCGCCAAGTTTTTATAGTTTTTTGAATATTTTTCACAATTTACAGTGGATCTTTGTTATGAGCCTAAATCTAAGGGGAGAGGGCTACAGTAGGATGGGATATTATTTGTTTAGTCAGGGTTATTTTTGTACTTTCCATTTCTTTATTTTAGTTGGGTCTAGACTGAGTCAATGGGCTATTAATGGGTTGGGGCCATGATCTGTTAATGGGAAGTTATTTGTAATGCACTAGTCCGTGCACGTAGGGGAGCTATTTTTCAGTTTCTGTAATGCTCTATTTAAGCCATTTTTCAGATGAATGAAGTTATCAATTTGAGTCCAAATATTACCGTGTGCATGTGGAGGTCATTGGGTCCTTGAATTGCCAGTATTCTTTTCTAATCTGATTACAAGGGTCATAACAAGTTGGTATCAGAGTCGCGTTCTTGCGACATGGCTGAGGGGATATGCTTATCACAGCTTGCTAAGGCAGTTACTATTATACATGGAGAGACTGCCTCCTTGAAGGGGGAACAGGATAAGCAGGGAGCACTTATAGAGGGAGTTTTACAACAACTTAATAATTTGGGCATCAAGCTATGATACCTTGGTACAAATAATAGCTAAGCTAAGTGCAGGAGAAGAAACTTCGAACAATGTGAGGGTAAATGCTAAGCCCTTATTTGACAGGGCACGGTGGGATCCAGGCAAGGACTCTTTGGTTGGATTTTCCACGCTTCGATGGTGGTGATCCCAGTGAGTGGATTCTAAACGCACAACAGTTCTTCACATATTGTCAAACGCTGAAGGACTATAAGTTGCAGATTGCTTCTTTCCACATAGAGGGGAGGACGTTGTCATGGTACTTACTGGTTGATGGAGTCTAGTCCAGTAGCTAGCTGGGAAAACTTTTTAGTGGCTTTCCGCATCAGATTTGGACCCTCGGCATATGAGGATCTAGTGGGTGAATTCACCAAATTGCAGCAGATAGGGAGTGTAAAGAGTACCAAACAACATTTGAGATCCTGTCAAACAAAATCATAAGGGTAAGTGAAGAATTTCGTATAAGTACTTTTTTCAGTGGATTAAAAGATGAGTTAAGGGTTATTGTTACGATATTCAAACCAAATACTCTCTCTGGTGCTTTTGGTTTGGCTTAGTTACAAGAAAAGGAGGTTGGCAAGGAGACATTACCCTTACCGAAACACACACACCCAAAATAGTCCACATCCAAACCTACTCAAGCCATCCCCACTAAAATTACCAAGACCAAATCCAATACCAAGACTTCCAGCACCACCACCAAACCCACAATCTAACCCAAACCCCCCTAGAAGATACCCTTATCCCATAAAACGATTGAATCACAGCCAAATGCAAGAGAGGAAAGACAAGGGGTTGTGCTATAATTATGATAAAAAATACCAAATTGGACACAGGTGCAGTAGGCCTAAATTGTACCTGTTAGAAGGGCTAGAATGGAAAGTGGAGGCTTATGAAGAAAAGGAAGAGGAAGAGACTCTTAACCAGACTGACATAATGGTTGTCCAGATAACACAACAAGCTGAACTGTTGGGTATCTCTTTACATGCCATAGTAGGAGCTCCCTCACCAAAGACTATGAGGTTAGTAGGGAAAATTGGTAAATGTCCAGTGATAGTCCTTATTGATACTAGGTAGTACGCATAGTTTTATAGATGTGAATGTAGCAAGAAAAATAAGGCTACTAGTGGAAAAGAGCCACTTGGCAGTCCAAGTTGCTAAAGGGCAACTTTCCTTGCCAGGGTTGCTGTAAGGCAGTATTACTTAGGCTACAAAGTTGTGATGTTTTGGCTAATCTTTATTTATTAACCTTGGGAGGGTGTGATGTTGTATTGGGGGTAGATTGGTTAAGGAGTTTGGGAACAATTCAGTGGAATTTTACAGATTGGAGCATGAGGTTTAACATTGAAAGGACACATTTATTGTTGCAAGGCTTAAGGCCACCCGAGAACTCATTAGAGGAGGAGCAAAGATTGAGCAAGGCTATTCTGGTCGAGGGAAGAGGGATCTGGTTGCAGTTAATAGTGGTAGTTGACACTAAGGGAGGGGCACTAATGAAACCTCCATACAAGCTGTTTTGGACAGTTTCCAAACAATGTTTGCTGAACCAAATGGACTCCCACCTCTTAGGAGCCATGATCATCAGATCCAACTCCATAAGTTTGCCAAACCTACCTATGTGAGGCCATATCGTTACCCCTACTACCAGAAAGAAGAGGTTGAGAAGTTGGTCAGGGAGATGTTGAAGGCTGGAATCATTCAACCTAGTCAAAGTCCCTATTCTTCACTAGTCCTCTTGGTGAGGAAGACGGATGGGAGTTGGCGCATGTGCATCAATTATCGGGCTCTAAACAAAGACACTATCAAAGATAAGTTTCCAATCCCTAATATAGATGAATTATTGGATGAGTTACATGGGGCTGAACTATTTTCCAAGCTTGACTTACGGTCAAGCTACCATCAAATTAGGATGAAACTTGAAGATGTGCCTAAAACTGCCTTTCGTACGCATGAGGGGCATTATGAATTTTTGGTGATGCCCTTTGGGCTCACTAATGCACCATCAACTTTTCAAGGGTTTATGAATGAAATATTCAAGCCTTATCTTCGAAAATTTGTATTGGTATTTTTTGATGATATACTTGTGTATAGCAAATCTGTTGGGGATCATGTGATTCATTTAAAAACTGTTCTAGAAGTTTTAAGATACCACCAGTTGTATGCCAAGGCCTCAAAGTGTGTTTTTGGTTGTTGAGAAGTGGAGTATTTGGGCCATAATATTTCCAAATAAGGGGTTAAGGCAGATCCCTTAAAGATTGCAGCCATGGTAAAATGGCCTGTACCTAAAAAACCCTAAAGCCCTAAGGGGATTTTTAGGCTTGACAGGTTATTACAGAAAGTTTGTGAAGGGCTATGGAAGCATTGCAGCCCCCTTAACTGCATTATTAAAGAAGAATTCTTTTAGTTGGAATGAAAAGGCCAACCAAGCTTTTGTAGCTCTTAAGGCAGCTATGGTGACCCTTCCTGTTCTTAGGGTTACCAGATTTTTTAAAGTTATTCGTGGTGGAGTGTGATGCTTCGGGAAGTGGACTTGGAGCTGTTTTAATGCAGGAAGGGAGACCTTTAGCCTATTTAAGCCAAACATTAAAGGGTAAGAATATGTTTTTATCCACATATGAGAAGGAATTTTTGGCTCTAGTTCTAACTATTAGAAAGTGGATGCATTATTTATTAGGGCACAGTTTTAAGGTAAGGACAGACCAACAAGTTCTGAAGCATCTCTTGGAACAAAGAGTTGGGACCCCATTTCAGCAAAAGTGGGTTGCCAAGCTGTTGGGATTTGATTTTAGTATGGAATACCGAAGTGGGAAGGAAAACAGGGCAGTCGATGCACTTTCAAGGCTACCTCTTGAAAATGAGGAATCAGACCCACAAGGGAGTTTGGCCATCTATGAGGAAGCCAAAGGAATCAATGTGGTCAAAGCTACTTGGTGAGAAGGGCTCCAACAAGCATACAACCAAGATCCCTAGTTGCAGCAACTTATCAGCCACTACCATCAGGGTGACCTAGACCCTCACAAGTACCAGATTCGTGGCGAATTGTTATTCTATAAGGGCAGATTACACTTGGGAACCCTAAAACCCTACCAAGAGTTCGTGCTGCAACAGTATCATAGCAGTCCTATGAGTGGCAGAACTCAGAAAACACATGAAAGGATCAAACAAGAGTTCTTTTGGCATGGAATGCGAAAAGACATCAGAAAATTCATAAAGGAGTGTGAAGTATGCCAAAGAAACAAAATAGAGAACCTCAAACCAGTAGGACTGTTACAGCCCCTGCCAATACCCACTAAAGCATGGGTTGACATCAGTATGGACTTTGTAGAGGGGTTACCTCTATCTAAGGGATACAATGTTATCATGGTGGTAGTCGACAGATTCAGTAAATACAATCATTTCATCCCTTTA
Source organism: Nyssa sinensis (assembly GCA_008638375.1). Lineage (NCBI taxonomy): Eukaryota > Viridiplantae > Streptophyta > Magnoliopsida > Cornales > Nyssaceae > Nyssa > Nyssa sinensis. The sequence goes on along the minus strand of CM018043.1, from coordinate 15,467,859 downwards.
GCACACCCATACACAGCAACAGTAGTAGCAAAATAGTTCATGGATCATATATTCAAATTACACGGCAAACCACAGAGCATAGTTAGTGATAGAGATGCAATATTTACTAGCCATATCTGGAAAGAAATTTTCAGTATGAGTGGGACAAAGCTACTAATGAGTTCAACATAGCATCCTCAAACGGATGGCTAAACCGAAGTGATGAACAAATGGTTAGAGGGTTACCTTCGGTGTTTTACCAGTGATAGACCCAAAGATTGGGCCAAATGGCTAGCTTTAACCGAATGGTCATACAATACCTCAGAACACTCATCCACTGGACTTAGCCCCTTTGAGGTTGTCTACAGCCAATCCCTACCACACCTCATTCCTTATGAGCCAGGGTCAATGGTAGTACAAGTTGTTGAAGAGGAGATGAAAAGTCGAGACTTTATTCTTGCCCTAGTGCATGAGAATCTGCAAGAAGCTTAAACAATGATGAAACATTGTGCCGATTAAAAAAGACCTAGAAAGGGAGTACAGTGTAGGAGATTGGGTCTATCTGAGGTTAAGACCCTATAGGCAAATGACAGTCGCAGTAAGAAGGAGCTTAAAGCTTTTCGCAAAGTATTTTGGACCCTTTCCAGATTACATAAAGAATTAGAAAGGTCGTGTACAAGCTAGATCTGCCCAAGGATTCCAAGATCTACCTGGTATTCAACATTCTTGCCTAAAAAAGAAGCTTGGAGCCTAGGTAAACCTTAACCCCTAAACTACATGTCGATAATAGAGGATAGGTGCCTTGATCCTCGAACTAGAAAAGGTACTTGCAAAAAGATTAAAGAACAAAGGGAACCAAGTTGGAGTAAAACTCTTAGTTCAGTGGAAGGGATTGAACGAAGAAGATGCAACATAAGTGGATTTAGACTGAGCTGCGACAGAAGTATCTAGAACTCGTGGGCGAGTTCTTCTGAAAATAGAGGCTGTTGTTATAAGCCTAAATCTAAGGGGAGATGTAAGGGATACGAAGGATGAGGTATTATTTGTTTAGTCAGGGTTATTTTCGTACTTTCTATTTCTTTATTTCAGTTGGGTCTAGACTTAGTTAATGGGTTGTTAATGGGTTGGGGCTATGATCTATTAATGGGTAGTTATTTGTAATGCACTAGTCTGTGCACGTAGGGGAGTTATTTTTTAATTTCTGTAATGCTCCATTTAAGCCATTTTTCAGATGAATGAAATTATCAATTTGAAGTCCAAATATTTTCGTGTGCATATAGAGGTCGCTGGCTCCTTGAATTGCCAATATTCTTTTCTAATCTGATTACAAGGGTCATAACAATTTTCCACTTCTCTTTGTACCTAGCCCTCATATAGTATTCTCACTCTGATGCTTTGAATTTTTGTATTTTTAATGGAAAATCTAACTTTATTTACTTCACTCTTGTTTCTTTACATCATTATACAGTTGGAATTGATTTTGGGTGTGATGTAGAAATCTTCGTTTCTGAACTTTTGATTGCTCTATCATCATTCGGTAATTTATGTACTCTGTTTTCTTTCCACAATTGAATTCATACGAATTTTCTAATTTGCTATATTTTATTGACGAGAAAATAGAGGGCTTTTTGGTTTGGAGTGTCTTAGTTTTCTCAAGAACTAAACCAAGGGCTTTTGGTTTAGTAGACTTGAAATGTTTACTGTGAGAAAAGAAAAGTGAAAAGAAAGGAAACAAAACTTAAAAATATTCCCTGGTAACAAAACTTAAAAGTGATATATAATCGAAAGCATTTAGGCATGGGAAAAAATGAATGATCACATCTTTCTTCCTCACTTATATTATTATTTATAATGACTAAGTTGGGATAAAGGCTTAGTTAAGTAGAGTATTTACAATGACTAGAATGCAATTACTTGGTATATATTTTTCCATCACTCTCCCTTAGGTTTGTGCACAAGGATATCATATATGCTCAACTTGCCCACTGAATCATGCAAGAATAAGTAAACATAAAGGAATTGAAGTTTGTTCTAATTTGAGTTTTTTCCCTGATTTGGTTGGAGATGGTGGTAGTCATCTATTGGATATTGAATGTAGATTTACTTATTGGCTTCATTTATTTAATTATGAGATATCCTAAGGTTGGTTTCTAAACCAATGTTTGGTATTGTTGATTTTCCTAAATCTTTGGCATATTGTTGTAATTATTTGGTTAAATTTGCATATTCAAGCTTCTATTTCTGCACTTTATAACACCCGAGGTCTTCCATGGCCCAAGGGCCACAAGAAGAAAATAGATGAAGAGATTCTAGACTGGCTTCAGGCTATGTATGCAAATATGCTTAATTATTGGGTAGCAAATGGATTGGCAGCCTTGTATTTATTGAAGTCCCCCAAGATTGTTTTCATTTTTGGGTGTATATAAATGATGGATCAATAGTATGTATTTTCAGGGAATGCATTTTTTTTCTTGTATATAAACTAGTATAGAGGCATGTGCGTATTGACATATTGTTCCATTATATAGACATGTGATGTTTGATATTGAAAGGAAGTAGGAGTTTTTTTTTTGTGTACATTAACACCCTATTAATCAAGGTGTTAATTTTTTTTTGGATTTTGTTGGCATAAATGATCGAATGGAAACATGTTCAACTAATCTTTTTGTCCATGTCCGTCTATTCAAGTTGTTATGTCCATGTTTAAATTCCACCAGAATGGTGTATGGTACGGTTCCTAAGCACAAAATGTTAGGTGTTGCATGAGAAGCAGCGGGTGGGTGAATGGGTGGCCATATAGACAAATACATGCATTGTTATAGAAGTAATATTAGTGCAAGGGTGAAATTTTAAATTTGCCAATTAGTCCACGTTTAATCCTTCATTCGAATGGAAACAGGTTTAACTAATCTTTTTGTCCATATCCTCTATTCAAGTTGTTATGTCCATGTTTAAATTCAACCACAATGGTGTATGGTATGGTTCCAAGCAAAAAAATGTTAGTTGTTGCATGAGAAGCAGGGGGTGGGTGAATGGGTGGCCATATAGACAAAAACATGCATTGTTACAAAAGTAATATTAGTGCAAGGGTGGAATTTTAAATTTGCAATTAGTCCACGTTTAATCCTTCATTCCTAAACACAGGATATTACTATAAGCATCATTAATTTATCTAATCCCACTTATTCCTAATCACTTTCTAAAATTTTAGAACCACACTAATTAATCCAATCTTTCATTCCTTCACTATTTAATGTTGTAAAATATTAAAAGATTTTAGGGCTAGTATAAACACTACTTGCAATCTAAAGGCAAGAACATATTATAAAGCTATTAACCACAAACCAGAATCTAGGATAAGAAAATGGAGAAAGAAAACTTAGCGGCTGAGGCGTGTGAGAATATTGTCCTTAAGAGTGATTTCGCCCCTTGGAGGTTGAACCTCGGTATAACAGGTTGGCGACACTCCACCCTCTAGGATACAACAGTCAAAATCCGTACAAGCGTACATTCACAATGTATGGATTGAATGAACACTCATTCACGTTCTCTAGTCTTAGAAAGAACTAAATAGAGGCTGCAATGGAACAAGTGTAGACAATGGAAATGGTGGAACTGATGCAACAATGGAACGTTAAACTAACCAAGTAAAGAGAAACTACACACTCAAATAAATACTCTCTCAAAACCGAATAAAAATTGGAAGCACTCGAACAAAAGAGAAATTTCTCTCAAACTCTTGCAACATGATTGGATGGCTTTTTGGTGTGTATTTAGACTGTGTAGCGGGTCTGTATTTATACTGATAGCAAGGGATAGAAAAAAAAAAGGAAAATCTTAATCATTGTAGTACGTCAAGCCCCCATTAATGGGATTTGATTTTTCAATGGCTATTTGAATGAGAAAATGAGGAAATACAGAAATTATACAATTTATTATGAAGGAAAATATTTGAAAAAATAATATTGCAACAAATAATTTTATATTAGAAGGTTTGATAATAAGATTTGGTAAGAAATTATAGTGGCAAAACCTTAGCCAATCACGCACATGTGCGAGGCCCAAATTCAAGGATTTGTACCCCCTTGCGCAGGACGTAATGCGGGTGACGCACCCGGTTAATTAGTTTTCGGATAGGGTAGCCCGAATTTCACTGGGCTTCCCATAGGTCTCGTGTGCACTAGATTCACCCCATTACTCTACACAACTTTACAAAGCTCAATAGGTTGTGTACTAATATACTAAAGAAAGTCTCACTTTCCAACCGATGTGGGATACAAGTATTGTGAGATAACCTATGTATCCTAACAATCCTCCATATATCTCAAAATATTTGGGCAAAAAAGAATTATAAGAGATTCAAGGAATAGTGAAGAAGATCAAGATAATGACAAGATAATGACTAAAGAATCATAAGAATACGAAGCATCAGAACTGGTGTCTTTTGGATTATGAACCAGCCCTAGGATTAGCAAGTCGCGACCTATAGAAACTTGGTGAAATTTATATGAACCAATTTTTTTTTTGTAAGTCAGTCAACTTACCACCCACATTGTCTCCTCAAATGAAGGAGTTGTTCTGAGTGGGTTAACTGCAAATAGGCTGTACGCCCTACTTGGATATTCATAAGCGCTCTAGAGAGCATGCCTGAGCTCTCATAGGAAGTGACCCTACTTCCACACTCATATAGGTGAAGTCTACCAAATGTGTACTGTAATTAACACATAACCCATAAGGGCTATGGTATTCTTTAAGAGCATTGCTCAACCTCACTCATTACAGTTTTGCACTATCTACACCATAGGGAGGGACTCTCAAGATATAAAATATGATAGTGCACCACTAGGTCACCTAGTGACTTATTAGTAGCCCATATGAACCTACTTCTTAGGATTGCTATTCATGTAGGTTAGGTTTCCATCACTATTGACCTTTGTTATCGACATAAGTCCCATCCCCCTCGATGTTCACTCACTAGCTTTCTGCATAGTGATTTTGTCTAAGGTTTGCCAAGTTCATTTCTAACCTCACAAAATCTAAGGATATTACTCCAGTCTCAAGCTGCCTTATAATATTATGCCTTGGGCGTATATGCCTATTTTTTCCATTGTAAGTTTTATTCTGAGCTCAGGCTATTGCAGCCTGGCTATCAGAATGCATCGACACAGACGGTGTTGGTCTCATCCTATATAAGGATATCTGCTAAGAGGTTTTTAAGCCACTCAATCTTAGAATCTACCTTTTCTAAGGTGAATAAACTCGGACTCCATAGTGGATCGCGCTATGGAGGTCTATTTGGAAAGATTTCCAAGACATTGGACCTTTACCGAGGGTAAACACATATCCACTAATGGATTTTATCTCTTCAGAGTCAGAAATCCAATTAGCATCAGTTGTACCCCTCTAATACAGTAAGAAACCCACTATACATCAAGCCATGGTCAAAAGTACCTTTGAGATATTTAAGTACTCTAGTTATGGCTATCCAGTGGTCCCTATTAGGACTCTGAGTGTATCTACTCAATCTGCATACAACATATACAATATCAGGTCTGATGCTATTCATTAGATACATTAAGCTACCAATGATTTTTTCATAGTCATATTGAGATATATTTTCTCCTTTGTTTTTCTTTAATTGTGTATTAGCATCATATGGAGTAGAAATAGGTTTCACATCATATTCTTCAAATTTCCTTAGTATTCTCTCAGTGTAATGCTCTTGAGAGAACATGATACCATAAGGCTTTCTAGTTATTTTTATTCCTAGAATTACATATACTTCACCCATATCTTTCATATCAAATTTTGATGCCAAGAATCTTTTAATCTCATTTACTATTTCTAAACAAGTCCCAAATATGAGCATGTCATCAACATATAAGCAAATTATGACACATATTTTCTACTAGATTTTCTATATATACATTTATCAAATTCATTGATTGAGAAGCCAGTTGACATTAACACATTGTCAAATTTCTCATGCCATTGTTTGGGACTTTGTTTTAATCCATATAAGAATTTAATTAGTTTGCATACCTTATGTTCTTGTCTAGTAACTATATACCCTTCAGGTTGGTCTATATAAATCTTTTCTTTTAATTCCCTTTTTAGAAATCCAGTCTTGACATCCATTTAATGAATGACAAGATTATAAATGAAGGCAAATGCTATTAGGACTCTAATGGAAGAGATCTTAGTTACTAGGAGCAAAAGTATCAGAGAAGTCTATATCATTCTTTTACTTATAGTCTTTTGCTACAAGTCATGCTTTATATTTATCGATTGACCCACTAGGTTTTAGTTACCTTCTAAATATCCATTTACACCCTAAGGTTTTTACATTAGGAGGTAAGTTCACTAATTCCCATGTGTGATTATAGAAAATTGATTCCAATTCATTATTGATTACCTCATTCTAATAAGGTGCATCGGGTGAGGTTATAGCCTCATTATAAGTTTTAAGGTCATTATCAATTAAAAAGGTATAGAAGTCGTCTCCAAAGCTAGTTTTTTTTTCTTTCTCTCTTACTTCTTCTTGGTTCAATTTCAGTGTTCTCATTAGTTTTTGATTCTTGTGTTTTTCAAGACAAAACATCAAATTTTTCCATACTATTTCTCATAGGGAAATATTTTCAAAGAAATCTGCATTCTTAGTTTCTACTATAGTATTGGCTTCTATTAAGTTATTTTTGCATTCGATTACTAAAAGCTATATGTAGAACTATTTTGGGCATATCCTATGAACACACAATCAAATGTTATAGGTCTTAATTTTGCTCTTTTTAGGTTCTGATAATAGGACTTTAGCCAAACACTCCCACACTTTTAGGTATTTAAGGTTAGGTACGTGACATTTTCATAATTTATAGGGGGTTATTCTAGTTTTCTTATAGGGTATTCTATTTTGTATATGATAAGCAGAAATGATAGCCTCCCCCCACGGGTTGAGGGGTGCCCCAGAACTGACTAACATTGAGTTCATCATTTCTTTTAGCTACAAACCATTAGATTTAGGTGAATATAGAAAAGTTGTTTCATGTATTATTCCTGTTTTTTACAATATTCATTAAATGGATTAGATTCATATTCACCTCCCTTATCAGTTCTCAATCTTTTGATTTTCTTGTTGAGTTGATTTTCAACTTTTACTTTATATCTTAGAAACATTTCTCATGCTTCATCTTTATTTCTAAGTAAGTATATCTTAGTGTATATAGAGAAATCATCTACTAAGTGTTATGTAATATTTCTTTCCTCTTCTAGTCATAGTTTGTTTTAAATCTCCTAAGTTCCTATGTATTAGACTCAGTAATTCAGACTCTCTTTCTATTGATTTTCATGTTTTCGTTGTTAATTTACATTCTACACATACTTCACATTCTTCAGTATTAGAATTAGACATATTAGATATCATTCTAATATCTTTCATTTCTTTGTATAGGAATGATTAATATGTCATAATCTAATATGCCACATATCAATAGAATCAATCAAGTAAGCAAAAGAACTAGATGCAGTCTCATTGATAACTTCTTGAATATTCAATACAAATAGACCCTGATTACAATATCCTTTCCCCCACAAACATTCTATTTTTGGTTAGAAAAATTTTGTCTGATTCAAACACAATCTTCACCCCAACCTTCCCAAGTAAAAAGACAGACACAAGGTTCCTTCTGATATTTGGAACATGCAACACATCACTAAGCGAAATGATTTTTCTAGAAGTCAACATTAGAAGAACCTTCCTTTTGCCAATGATTGGCGAGGGCCTCGAATCACCCATATAGATGTGTTTTTCCCCTTCCCCTACAAAAGTGTAAAAGGTAAAGGCATTTCTGTTCCCACAAATGTGTTTGATAGTCCTAGAGTCTACCACTCAATTCTTCGTATTAGTTACCATGTTTACTTCAGAAATGACCACAACAATTATGTCATCTGCCTTAGCCATGTTAGCTTGGGCAAGATTGTCATTCCCCCTCTTGAGTCTACATTGGTTGGCATGATGCACAGAATTCCCACAAATGAAGCAACTCCCTTTCTTTTTGAAGGTCGGGTTTGAAGTTTTATTTATGTTCTCAAGTTTGGGTCTATTGTTATTGTTGTTATTGTGGTTGTTGGGCTTATTGTCGAACCTACTGTTATTGGGTTTGTTGTCCACTAGGTTTGCCATAGTAGAAATTTCCTTGGCCTTTTCAGCTTTGTCCCTAAGTCAATTATTTTCTTCAATTCAAATGTGCACAATAACATCTTCAAGTTTGAAGTTGTTTCCTTTTATGTTTCATATTATTCTTGTAATCTTTCCAAGATTCGGGCAATTTCTCAATTAGGCATCCTGTCACGAATGTCTCGGGTAGGTCAATGTCTTCTATTTTTATATCACTTATTAGTTTATGATAATCATGGATTTTAGATGATACATCTCTATCCTCAACCATTTGGAAGTTTAAGAAACTCCATACTGTGTATTTTTGTGTTCCAGCATCTTTAACTACATATTTCTTTGTTACATTTTTCTAAATTTCAGTGGCAGTTTTAAAAGTGCAATAAATGTCAAACAATTTATTTAAAAGTGTGCTAAGTATAGTGTGGCCACAAATTTTGTTTCCTCTTTCCCAATTTCTAGTTCTTTTTTTTTTTTTTTTTTTTTTTCAGTCCTTTCAAAATGTGTTAGGTTTGGTCAAGTATTCAACCATGTTTATCATGTCTAAGGCAGAATAAATTCAGTTCTTGCCAATGCCTAAAGAATGATCCATTAAATAAATCAATCTTTGATATGTCGGGAATGAGTTTAATAGTGATCAAAACAGTATCCATTTTTTTAAAATAAAATCACTCTTAAAATTGTTGTAAAATATTAAAAGATTTTAGGGCTAGTATGAACACTAATTGTAATCTAAAGGCAATAACATATTATAAAGTTATTAACCACAAACCAGAATCTATGATAAGAAAATGGATAAAGAAAACTTAGCAGTTAAAGCGTGTGAGAACACTGTCCTTAAAAGTGATTTCGCTTCATCGGATGTTGAACCTCAGTGTAGTAGGTTGGCGGTGCTCCACCCTTCAGGATACAACAACCAAAATCCATACAAGCGTACACTTGCAATGTATGGATTGAATGAGTACTCTTTCACGTTCTTTGGTATGAGAAAGAACTAAATAAAGGCCGCAATGGAACAGGTGCAGACAATGGAAATGGTAGAACTGACGCAACAATGGAGTGCTAAACAAACCAAGCAAAAAGAAACTATGCACTCAGAGAAATATTCTGTTAGAACCGAACAAAAATTGGAAACCCTCGAACAAAAGATAAATTTCTCTCAAACTCTTGCAACACGATTGAATGGCTTTTTGGTGTGCATTTAGATTGTGTAATAGGTATATATTTATACTTATAGCAAGGGACAAAACAAAAGGAAAATCTTAATCGTTGAAGTGCGTCAAGCCCCCATTAATGGGTTTTGGTTTTTCAATGGCTATTTGATTGAGCAAATAAGGAAATACATAAATTATATTATCTGTTATGAAGGAAAATATTTGAAAAAATAATATGGCAACAAATCATTTTATACTAGAAGGTTTGACAATAAAACTTGGTAAGATCTTGGCCAATCACGCACATGCACGAGGCCCAAATTCGCCCCCTATGCAGGCGTAATGCTAGTGACGCACTCGATTAAATAGTTTCTGGACAAGATAGCCCAAATTTCACTGGGCTTCCCATGGTCTCATGTGTGCGAGAGTCACCCCATTACTCTACGCAACTTTACAAAGCCCAATAGAGTGTGTACTAATATATTAAGGAAAGTCTCACTTTCCAACCGATGCAGGACACAAGTATTGTGAGATGCCCATGTATCCCAACATTTAATCCCGGATATTATTTAGTCTGACTAATCCTGTCTAGCAACCAAACGAGCCCTTTGCAGTTTATCCGATTTTCTCTTAAGTTTTTATATTTTGAAAGTGAATAAATATACTTATATGATTTTAAAAATCGAACTAACACATTCTAGTTTTAAGAGAAAGACACATTCCAATTTCAAAATCATAGGAGGTGTGTTCATTAACTTTTAAAATATAGGGAGATTAAGTTAAAATCAGGTAAACCCCAGGGAGTATTCATGTAATTTTTCCAAAGAAATTTGCCATACATAAATCGGCGCAAGAAATGAATCTGGTCGACCAATCTCTGCAGTTCCTTTTTGTTTTTTAGTGGAGAAGCTTCAGTAATTTCTCGTGCTTTGTTCTTGTCTATCTCAATACCCATTCCTTAGCTGGTGCACAAGAAATCCTAAAAAATTCCCAGCCCTTACTCCGAATGCGCACTTGATTGAATGGGTTCATTTTCAAACCATGTTATCGCAAAGGTTTTTTTTATTATGAAAGGGCGAAAGTTTTCCTTAAATCGGCCAAGTGCTGTTCATCTTCAGGCTGCCGCATTCAAAGAATTTGATGTTGAACTACCCGCCCCTATCTCTAAGGGGTCTTGTTCACCTTAGCCTTATCCTGAAAAAAGAACTCAATCATTATTGCGTAAATAAGTGGTTATCTTCAAGAGAGGAAAGAGAGAATCGAAAAACCCTGGTTCAATAATAGGGCCCGCGCTGATTTATTGGCAGAAAATCAAATATCAGAAGATTTTATAAATCTTATATAATAACTACATATTAAATATTAAATCCTTATTTCATTATTATAAGTATAAGGAAAAAGCATCAAACGATCAAAGAGCTCACAACCCAGTTGATCTCACTGGTGTCTACAACAGACTTTGTTAGCTATGACAACACAATAGTTGCTTTCGAAAGAGCCTCCTAAAGCTGTATTTTATGATTTTTTTCTTTCCTATGCACCAAAAAAATATTGTGAATATTCCTAATCGAGTAGGATAAGATTTCTCTTACTTGATTTGGTGTTTAATATATATTATTTATATAAATTGTAATTTATGGGAAAATGGTGTAGACTTCTTTTAATTTAACATTTTCAAAGTTGGTCAAATATTTTTTATCAAAATTTTTTCCATGTTCAATTAGGTGAATCTAAAAATATTTTTCAATGTCAATTTATATTAAATTTTAAAACAATGGATAAATGGATATACTTATATTTATTTAACCCTATTATAATCCTTTGGGATCAAATTACTAACCATTCTATATAAAAAAAACATTTCCATTTTTCTTCGCACTTGGGAAATAGAAAATATCTCATGGATAGGTATCATCAATTTCTTTAACTGTAAAAGAAAATTCTATGAGAGGTGTGGTTGAGTGACAATAAGTCACTCAAAGGTTTTGATTTAGTGGCATGTATTCATAATAAATTACATGACAGAATGTCAAAGATAATCCAAGTACTTTTTCTTATATTAATCATACCAAAAGCTTCATTGTTTGTTATACATGTGGACCAACTTTGAGATTTTTCAAAATTTAAAGGAAAAATTATAAAAAAAAAATTGATATGATTAATATAATGATAGGGCATAAGACACATGTATCTTGTAAGCAACTTTTGAACTTAAAAGCTATTTTTACGTTTTTTTTTTCAAAATAAAAAAGTAAAGAATAATTACACTAGGCTTCTTTTGGTTTTTGAAATAAATAGTTCATAAGTTACGAAAATGCCCATTGAAATAAAAAAAAAATCATTTTACAATGAGAAGTTAGCATTTTTGTGAAATGTCAAAATTGTCCTTTTAACATAATGAGGGTAATTTGAATGAATTCAATTAGTTTTGTCTCCTTATATGTGCTAATTGAGATACAGGAGGGGGGGGGGGGGGACTTCACTTTCGAGACCCTTAGATTCGATCTTTCTCAACCCTTAATTAATGAAATAATCATAAACTATTCGCTTCATCTTGTAATCAATTACCTTTGAGCAATCTTGATTGTGTTAAGGATCGATTATTAGAAGATAGAGGATCTTTGAACTAACCTCGAGGTAAATCACAAGTAAGTCTTCTATTCTATCTTCTTATCGATCATTTAGAGGATGGGATTGTGAGTTAGAGTTTGTTTCAATAAAGGGTGGGTTTGGGAGAGTTCAAAAGATCATGTTAAGGATTGATCATCAAGAGTTACAATTTCCAAGGGTTTGTGGATTTTTTTTTTTTTGTTGTCTTTGGGGATAGAAAAGGGTTAGGGTTTACGGGTTGTCTCAATATTTGAGAAGTTTAGGGTTGTGTTCGTGATATAGGATTTTTGAGTTAGGATTAAAGATGAAGATTTTGGTTTTTTGGGTGCATGTTTGGGAGGATAGTGGTTTAGAAGGTGTTAGAGATATGGCTTATGTTCTTGTAACAAGTGAAACTAGGTAACTAGGTATTTTGTACCGCCCTCGTGGTACGGTAATGATATATTGGAGAATTTCAATGTATCTTATTAAGGTTAGGATTTAACTGCATTGCAGTATAAATATGTTGTAACCCTATTTTCTACATAGTAAAAAAAATTGTCGCATCCCTGGACGTAGGGCACATTGCCGAACCACGTAAATTCTCTGTCAATTTCTCTTTTTCTCTTTAACTCTTGTTGCATAGATCATTAATTTCATAGCAGAAGGGATTGTTCAAAGTGGATGGTTTAGAAAGTGATGTTTAGGGTTTCTAAAGAGGACATGTATTGATTTTTTTTGTATGTTTTGTACTTGTTCAGGGGTGGTTTGGAGGATGGTGTTTCAAACGCGGTTGTTGAGAAGAAGTTGTTCAAGGTTGTTGAAAGGGGTGGTTTGGAGTATGTTGCTTAGTGTTGTTCAGAGGGGGTGTTGATTTATTTTTAAATCTATTTTATAATGATTATATAAGATACTTATTGTGATTTTAGGGATCAGTCACAAATTGGGCAAGGGTTAGGAACTAGAGCACCAAGAGGTGGTTATAGGGGAAGGATTGCCACTTCACAAAGGGTAGGTTCACATTACATTTAACTTAGTCTCTTTGTAGTATTTTCCTATTAAACACATTATTTTTTTATACTTGAATATAACTATTTTACATATGTAGTTAAACAGAGGAACATGGAGAGGAAGAGACCGATCAGTCCTTTTATGGTTCAAATATTTTACTACTGTAAGACACTTACTTGGCTACCATATTTGGCTACTTTGAATTAGAATATAATGGTGTAAAAGGTGTACTTCACTGAACAAATTTTACATCATAACAAATATGGGATAATGTCTTAATATATGAAATGGTACAACAAACAATCATGTGTTGTTGTCTACTCATTTCATTTTTTAAATCTACTTCATTAACTGTTATGTTGTGACAATAACTACTATCTATTATCATTGTAGATGGAATTTTTGGTTCAATTGTTGTTTGTTTTTAGGGTTTAGTTGTTATCTTTTTATGCTTCAAGATATAGCTGAGGTTCAATTGATGTTTTTTCATACTACTCCATTTGCAGGTTTTAGATGCATGATGCTTTGTTTCTTTGGAATCAATTGTTGCTTTTTTGGAATTTAGATGCTTTTTTTTTATCTTAGTTCAGTTGTTGGGGTTTAGATGCTATGTTTTGATACTACTTTAAGTAGCTAGATTTTAAAGCTTAATTCTTTTTTTCTAGGATCAGTTGGCACTTAGTAGATAGAGTTTGATATATATATATATATACACATATATAGAATGCCTACTTTTATTTTTTTTTTGGATCAGTGGGCAACTTGAATAGTTTACTAGATGGAGAAATTTTATTATGCCAATTATATTTTTTCTTTTGGAACCAGTGAGCACTCATAGCTTGTTTTTTTTTGTTGTATGAAGTATAGTTGGTTCATGTATTTTGGGATCAATATAAAGATGGTTTCTGTGTTACTAAGTATAGTTGGTTCATATATTTAGGAGAATAGTAGGATATGTGTAATTTTTGTTTTTGTATATGTTAGATCATTTGATGGTATAATGTACATGGATTTTACATATCAATGCAATATCTTTTGGATTCTAATTTTTTTTTTTTTTGTATCTAAGTTTTATGTATTTTATACTTCATTACAACACATAGTTAGATTTAATAGTTAATTATAGCATAGGAAGAAAAACAAGATTGTTATATTACATAACATACTTTCAATACCAAATATTAATGCTCAGATTTGATTACAAAAAATTAGTCCCCTACCCAACTTAGATCAAATTTGACTTCCTAAACCACCTCATTAGGCTTAACATTATAGCAACTAAGCCTACTAACAAAGCAAAAGTAGATATCACTAAACTTGAAGTCATCAACAATTCTAGCATTCCTTGGCTTAGCTCAACCATTTGTAGGCTTGAAGATATACTCCTCACCCCATTCTTTGTGTCACAGAAGTCATTTGCCAATTGACTGACATTATTTTTATTGTGCCCTATTTGACGATTTGTCATGGAGGTAGACTGCTCTACTGAAGCTGCCAAAGGACCACATCATTCCCAAAATGGGCATATTTTAGCTTCACATGTGTAGCATTACATGCCTTTGTTTCTTTTTCCATCAAACTGACTAGTCTTCATAGTGTTTTTTCTCACAATTACAAAACTTTTTTTTGGCATGTTTCAAGCCCTTGAAATAACTTTGATCTGAACTTGAAGTGGCCATCTGAAAATCTATTACAAACATACAATGATTTTTACAAAGATTGATTTTTATATCAATTGCACGGATAAAAAAAATTAAGGGTAAATTTTACTGACTTCCCATGACATTTCTAAATATTACACTAACTTCTCATGAGTTTTCTGAAATTATACTGACCTCCCCTGTTTTATCTGATAATATACAGATACTCTTCTCCAATCAATTTTTTTTCTTCAAATGACAAAACTACCCATTTCATGTTTTTTTTTTTTAATTTTGACCATTTTTTTTTCATTCTTTAAATAAATATTAATAAAAATCTTACAGTTATATATAAATATATATAAAATAAAATAGGTTATTTATCGTAAATTTATTTTTTTAAAAATAATAAAAATCTTTTTAAAAAAGTTAGAAAAAATTAGTCAAAATTGAAAAAAATGTGAAAATAGATAAATAAAAGGGCAACCTTGTCAATTTAAATAAAAAAAATGGTTGGAGGGGGTATTTGTATATTATTAGGTAAAGTAGGGGAGATCAGTGTAATTTTAGAAACTACAAGGGAGACCTGTATGATTGTTAAAAACTTCAGGAGAAGTCGGTGTAATTTATTCAAAAGTTAAAAGAATTTTTTGAGTTAAACATGGAATGGAGGAGGAAACTGTTGCTAGGAGTGAGTTTTGGGAAGGGAGCATTGACCAAGTGGAGATGGAGGCAAAGTTCATTTACAATTAACTTGAAACTGCTCATTAAATTGCTTGAAATGCACAATTCATGTCAGGAGCTTCATATTTTATATAGAGGGCGAGATGGTCATTTTACAATTCTTAAATCGTGGTCACTTTACATTGCCTTCTAGGGTTAGTATAGTCAGTTCCATTGCTTTTTAGAGTAATTTGGGAATTTCATAAAAACATTTGGCATACATCAGTCATTTTTCATCTCTATTAGTTAAGGTTATTGATAATAGAGGGGAATCTAAAATTGACACTCAAAATAGAGGAGGGACAATGTAATTTTAAAATAATATCTACAATTATCACATACTAGAAGAAATGTTAATGTAATTATCCCAAAAATTAAAGGTACATTTAACAATTATTTTTTCAATAAATGCATTTTGATGATTATTGTAGAAAATTAGAGGCCCAACTCTAAATTAGCTCCTTAAAACTTAGGTGTCAATGAGAGGGAGAGAGGGCCCTTATATATAGACCAGAGGAGTTAGAGACGGGCGATGTGAGACAATCCAACATGCCCCCTGGACCACATTCCCCGCGGAGGGAAACTAGGTGAGCGGCCCCGACTCCTCTAGCTCAAGGTTGGATCTCTGGCCTGGCTCTGATACCATGTTGAAAATTAGAGGCTCAGCCCATGCAACTCCTTAAAACCATGGCGTGTGGCGTGTTAAGGAGAGGGGCAGCCAGCCATATAAATAGATGTAGAGGGGCTAGAGACGAGCGATGTGGGACAAATCAACACACCTCCTGGACTATATTGCCTGCAGAGGGAAGCCAGGTGAGCGCGCCCCGACTCCTTTAGCCCAAACCAAGCTCTGATACCATGTAGAAAATTGGAGGTCCCAACTCTAAATTAGCTTCCTTAAAACCCAGGTGTTAAGGAGAGTGAGAGAAGGATCCTTTATATATAGACCAGAGGAGCTAGAGACGGGCGATATGGGACAATCCAATAATTATAACCATTTGGTCATGACATGGTGCATCCTAAGTTGATTGGGGTTGCTTTTTCCAAACACACATTTGTGCAGTTAAGAAAAAATATTTTAGAGTTGTTTTTTCAGTAAATATAATTTTGTGTATTTTGAAAAGAAAAATCAATACAAAAGTTGTTTAAAAAACTTGGCCAAATGACCAAGCCCCACATTTCATGGAACATCTTTTATAAAATGAAATATAAGAGTAAAAATGTAAAATCTAATCACAAATGGATGCTAAATAACATCTATAAGCTATCCTTTTGCAATTGAATTCAAACACTTCTTCGACGTGATCTTTTCTCCTAATACCACCTTTCTAAATTGTGTATAATTACAATTTTGTTTTCATACTTAATTATTGTTTTTTAGAGATTTCTTTTTTATTTTTGGCACCCAAATATATGAAAAGCCATTTATTATTGAGTACCAACTAAAAAATTAAGCAAATAAATTAGAAATTGCACTTCCTATGTGGTAAGTTTTGAAAAATAACCTCTTGTTTTGGTTTTCTTTTTTTGGGAGGGGAAGCTTATCATACTTTGACAACATTTCAACATCACAATGGAGAGACAAGATTTATGAAATGCATTCTTAGTGCACTGCATAACTTCAGTTGTGGTCTCAAGAATCGCACTCCTAGATTTCAAATTTCTTGAATATCAGCATTGCCACAGTCCAGATCATCTTCTTCAAGGACTGCTCCCTTGAAGGATTCTTTTCCTATGAGAAAACCTTGTCCTATAGTGTTTTGTCATGTGATGTGTAAGTCTTGTTATCAGTTTTGTGTGGGCTCTAGGCAAGACATACCATGAGTTGATTTGGACTTTATTTACCGGACTCACATTTGCAACTCTCATGTGTAGTTGTTGGTATAAATTCCTGTAAGCTTGTCAAATAGCTAACATACTCCCTCCGTTAGATAAGAGAAAAAAAAAATTTAGATATACACTTATAGCAAAAATGATTTTTAGAAAACTGTAAATAAGTTCAATGCCAATGATTATTTGGTGATGACGAACAACTCATTTATTAAATTAACAAAAGAATCAATGACCATATTGAAGTGTTTAATCGGGTCATACGAAGCGTTGCTGCAGCTTTAATTGGAACCCGTTAGTGTATGGTAGGATTGGTTCTCCGAATTAGTCGGTTCGAAGGGTCCAAGTTATCAAAAATAAAAAAAGTGTTCAAAACTTATTCAAAAGGACTAAGGTTTTATTTAAGTGGTGCAAGTGCCGTTTCTCACGTAGTTAGCGTGAGTTCGATTCTCCTCCCCATCGTTGTATAAAAAAAAAAAAATCTCATTCAAACATTTTCAATGTGTTGGTTTAATCTGGTATATTTATTTTCATTATAAATGATGTATCACTACAATTCAAATGCATTAAAATTTTTCATTTGTTTTCTTAGACAACCAAGTGCAAAGTTATGTTTGTTTGAAGTTTTTTGCACATAAATTTCACAGTTTGGTTTGGATAGATTTTAAAAAAATAGATGAAGGTCATAGACTATTCCCTGAAAAACCGACAATCGAGCGCAAAATTATTGCTGTTTGAAATTTTTTCCACATAAATTTCACTATTTTTTTTTTTGGATATATCTTGAAATAAATACATGAAACTCATCTTCTATTGGTAAAAAATGGACAACCCATGTATTGCACCTACTGCTTGTATGTTAAAATTTTTAAGATTGAGAGCAAAACAAGGAAGAATAGCATTGGAGAGAGGGTGAAATGGGTAGTAGTCCAATGACATTACCTATTAATTTTTAGAGGGCAGAATATGATTCAAATTTCTACAAAGATGAGTTGGGAGTGTCTTCCATTTCAAGTAAAATGTAGTGCATCCATTTCTTTCACAAGCAAGTAGGGGAACGCATGATAAAATTGTAATATTTTTTTAATTTTGAAAGTAATTTCCACCTATTCGGGAGAGAAATGAATAATATCTATTTCAGTTGAAATAGAGACACCCTCACTTCCCCAGGAAAGACAAAGAAAATATAGGATTATTAGGTATTTAATATCATGGATCTTATTAATTAGCTAGGCTTTTAAAACCACTTTTGCCTTCTCAAGTTCAGGCTATCGACTTGCTGGGTCACTGCAATCTATGCTGGTTTAATAACATTAAAATGTTTCCTTGAGTAATGAATGTGCTTAGTCTTCCAACAATCGAAGTGGCAAATTGCGCACATGAATCACAACTTTATTATGTGCGTGTGTGTGCGTGTTGTTGGAGCCATGGAATAAAATTTTGCACAATTTTGCGACTGTATCGTGATTTTATAATTATGATACGATATTTGAATGTGAAAAAAAAAATCATAGAATATTACAATAAATATGGTAAAAACAAATATCACAAAATTTGAAAAATTGAAAATCTCATAATACCGTTTACATATCGCGATATATTGCAAAATATCGCATTATATTGTTATCTATTACACTTCCAATTCTAATATAATTAGAACCTAATGCTTTACATTTTTAATATAAAAGACTATATATATTTAAATTTTATTTGATTTGTATGCATATTTGACCCTAATTTATGTTAATGTAATTAAATTTTATATAAATTATAGCGATTAATGTTATTTATACTCTCATTAGCATGTATTTTTTTATTTGATTTTAAATTACATACTTATCAAATATATGTTTATTTGTAATATATTAACTTAGGCCATCCCCAATGGAGATAGCAAATTTTTGAGAAACACATTTTTGATGGACCATGTCACTTTTGAGAGCTCAAGGACGAGAAGCAAACCTTCCTTCAAATTTGATCCCTTCATTCAAATGTAACAAATTTGCTACATTCCTTCAAGAGTAGCAATTGTACTTTTTATTAAAAAAAATAAAGACCCCACATTTCTTTAGTACACAACTTTTTAATAAAAGGAAAAACTATGTAGGCCACATAATCATAATAAACAAAATATAATAATTTGCTATATCTATTAGAGTACGAAATTTTAAAGGTAGCAAATGTGCTACCTTTTTTTTTTTTGGTTGCTTTGTCCCTTGAAGGTGGCCTTAGAATGATACATTAAATGTCAATTAATAATTCAAAAAATTTTATTCAAAATTTTCATAATTTGATATAAATATCCATTATTTAAAAAAAAATAATTTAGGATATCGATATATAGTTGTGATGTATCCATTGTACCACAGTGACTAGATGTTGGCATGACATTTTGATATCAGGAAACAGAGAAGCTAAAAAGATGAGAAGACAGAGCACTAGTGTTTGCCAATTGCCATATGGGTTATTTAACTTAGTATGAAGAACAATGTTTCTTGCTTCTCTGTTAGCAGGAGCTGCTTACAGCCATACCTTAAAGGAGAGTCCATGTAAGAGCAAATGGCAGTTGAGTCTGTAAGGTACCTGATCCAAACGCTAACTTCTATCCCAGTTCCGAGTTCCAAATGAATGGATAGCATCTAGTTGTCATAAAATAGCAAAACAATGACTCTTTCAACATACAAACACACATTCTTACTCTTTCAGGCATACAAACACATGCTTGAGAATTCAAAAGCAACTCTGCATTGAAGATGGGGGCATGACTTCACTTCTGTCTTCTAATTGGTTCACACAAATAACATTTGATGTGTTGTTCATATGATCCAATGAAAATATAAAACAGTACCGATTGGATGAAAAGAACAGGACTAAAGTGACCCCAATATAAGGGGAGAGGGAGTGTCATCTACGATGGTATGGCTACATAAAATGTAGCTCGTGCAACTCACCTCTATTTAGTGATTTGAGCCAACCCGAAGCGCCTAAAAAGGAGAAACTGAAACCAAGACAGTGATGCTACAATAAAAGATATGGTTCCCGTTGAATTTAACCAAGGATATGGCTAAGGACTCATGCAGTTAACTCCAACTAGGTAGTATCAAGGCCCTGTTGACTTCATAGAAGGTATAAATTAGGTTCAAACGCAGTTGAGCATACAAGCTTCAGAAATTATATACAATGTAAAATGCATAAATAAGAAAATTTGAGACAAACAGTTTATAGAACTGCTCCAGAAGACAATTACTGCTGCCTATATCTTATCAGCCATAGGGATGATATATAACCTTTTTTTTTTGCAGAAAAGCAATCGAAAATTTCAGAAAAAAATGCTTATATTAGACATGCTAGGGCTGAATATTTCACAACCAAAAATTTAACAACCAAATCCAATCAGACAAAGTTCTCTTACTATTGTTTACACTTCACAGGTTTTCACATCTCAGCAGGCAAATGATTTACCACAACCACAGGTTTGTGTACGCATTTGGGTTTTTGAAAGAGAAGCCTCCACCAATGAGAGCATCACTAAAGTCCAATTGCATCCCAAAAACAAAGAGGAGGCTCTTTGGATCACAAACTGCAGAAACAAGTAAAGAAAAGCAAGATAGCAACAATATTCGAAATATATTAGTAGTAAGTAAGAAGAGATGTCGCATAATATCTACAAGGTGTAAGGAAAAAATAGGAAAGAATTATGCTCCACGCCCCTATTACAGAATGGCACGACTAGAAGCTTTATGGTATTTCAAATGGGCTGATGAGTATACTTTTGGCATTTTCATGAACTTGGAAAATTCTGGAAACAAACTACATTGCCACCAGTTCTTGTCCTATTTCTAATTTATGAAGGTGTCAAATCTTAACTAGGGGTGGCAACGGGTTGGATCATAATTGGATCAGGTTGCACTTGGCATCGCAATAGAAAGATTCTGATTTCTGACCTCAGAACAAGCATGGTTCAAATACATGATGTTATGCTAACACAACGTAAATGTAATTCACTCACTCAAGGAAAGACGAAAAAACAACTGCAAAACTCTTCTAACATAGCTACCTTTCACTCAAGTTGGAGTAACTTCTTTAGTTCTCAGTGCATGTGTATATATATTTGCTCATCATGCAACCCTTTGGCAGCAAGAAAGTATCTAAAAGAACTTTTTGACTTGAGACCAATATAATGAAGCTTTATCCTCATTATTTGTGATCCCACTAAGCAGTACACTTTCATCGCCATTATAATCCATAGAGGGCCGCAATCTTTTGTCTGTAAGTATGGACCATCACCTCTCTTCTCACAGCCTCAATACACATTCTTCTCAGCTTCCTTTTAGTCTTTGTAGCAACTTTAACTTCAACCAAATAACTACTTATAAATGCAATTCTTGGCCTTGGTGACTACATCATCTTTAGACGAATTTTCTCATCCTGTCCTTGATGCTACCTCTAATGTCTCAGCAATGCATTCAATTCTTAATTTTTTTCCCTCTATTTTTTTTTTTCTGATCAGTAAAAGTACTTCTGTTATAAACAAGAAGCCCGAGAAGGGCAAAACTAAACATTACAAAAGAAAAGACCGGCCTTACAAAAAATTACAGGCGAAGATCCCTCAAAAAAAAAAAAAAAAACTATGTAACTACATCGGGGAATTCTTCTTTAATCCAAAAAAAGAGCGTTTTCAAAACATATCTTTGAACTTCCACAGAAGAGATTCGATTCCTTCAAAAACTCTACAGTTTCTCTTCCCGCCATAAGCACCAAACAAGACAAATTGGAACCATTTCGCCATGCAATTCTAAACCCCTTTCTCATCCTCCCGCATCTTCGAGATAAAAGCATCTCCTTTAAGGATTGCGGCAAAATCCACAAGCAACCGAAAAATTGCAAAAATTAAACTCCAAACATCTCTAGCCACTTTGCAGTGAATAAGAAGATGGTTCATTAACTCTTCTTCCTCCTTGCACATTGGGCATCGACTTGGCATTTGGAAACCCCTCTAGCCTTAAGCTTGTCTATTGTAAGAATCACACCCCATGATGTGGTCCAAGCAAAAAAAATCAACTTTCAATGGCACCCTCGAATCTCCAAATTAACCCTCCATGAAAAGAACTCTCCTCTTCATTCATTAGACTCCTATAAAAGGATCGGACTGTAAATCTGCCATCCCTATCTACATTCCATCTCAACCTGTCCTCCCTACCCTCCCTCACCTCCACCCTATTCAACACTTCCAAGAGAGCCTCCACATCTCTAAGTTCCCAATCAAAGCCCTATCTTCCTTAGCAAATCTCCAAAACCACTTACATAAATGTGCTTGGTTAAACACTTTAAGGTCTTTAAGACCCAACCATCCCTCTCCAATGGGCTTCTTCACCTTATCCCAACCCACCAAATGGATTTTCCTTTCACCCTCACTATCTCCCCATAAGAGATCTAGTTGAGTTTTCTCCAACTTCTTCTTTACTGAAGTAGGCATCTGAAAGAGTGACATGTAATAAGTTGGAAGGTTCTCCAAAGTGCTCTTGATAAGAGTGATTCGTCCTCCTTTTGAATGATATTGCCACTTCCACCCTACTAACCTACGATGGAATCTCTCAAGAGCTGCCATCCAATATGCTCTTAGACTTCGCTTTTGACCCTAAAGGAAGACCCAAATATTTAGAGGGGAAGCTCCCCTACCTCGCAACCAACTCCCATAGCCATATCCCCCACATTCTCCACTTCTCCTACCGAGATGACTTTGCCTTTGTGGAAATTCACCCTCAGACTTGACACTGCTTCAAAACAGATCAAAATGCATCTCAACAGTCTCAAATGATTCTCTTCCGCATCACAAAAAACTATTGTGCCAACTGCAAAAAGAAGATGAGAAATCTCCACCTTTCTTCCTTCCCTATCCTAAATTAAAATTCCTCTTAGCATGCCTCCCGACCACAGCCTTATCCACCATCCGACTTAAAGCCTGCATAACAATCACAAAAAGGTCATTCGAAAAAGTGAATAACCTTGATGCAATTCAGAAAAATATTTGTCTTAATGATCAAATTTACTATGCAGCACACTCCGCTTCCTTTAAAAGCTTTAAAAAAATGTCCATTATCTAGTGTTATCCAGCCAATGTGGGATACTGAGAGGGTAGACTGAAAACAGACTAACTTTTGGCAGTATTTTGCAAAAAGTGTCTGCTCCTAGGCTTGAACTCACGCTTTTACATATGATAACCCGAACATTTTACCATTGCATCAAGCAATGACCACTTTTCTCAGCTCTCATTTGCCACTAGTATTGCATCAAAATTTGCCATCATCTTCTTTTGGGGAAAGGATGGAGTGGCAATGAACAAACTGATCAAAATTTCATTTATTGCGATGAACAAATGACAATCATACAAGCAGGTGGTAGGTCATTCGAACTTGCTGCTATCGGTGGAGGATGGAAGACTCTGAGTGTTTTCTTGCTGCTATCGGTGGAGGATGGAAGACTCTGAGTGTTTTCATATCATTGAAAGAAGGCTAGGGTTTGTTAGGAGGGTGGAGGTGGATTGTGAAGGACTTGAATGGATTAGCAAAAGCTTGGTAGATGCATCAAGAGAGGGACCCAAAGGATTCGTCCGAATTGCAAGTCAGGGAGATTTTCGATTGAAGGTGGTGTGCAGTTGAAATGAGGAAGGTTATTTTGTTTATGTGGAACTCAGTAAAGCGGAAGCTTTATCGGCCTTTTATCTTCGAGAGATTAGGGTGGTGGAGGATGGTGGACCTTTTTGTAGGTGTTTGTGGAGGCCAGGGGCGTTTGGTCCTTTGTACAGGTAACTAGGAAAAGGGTCTGGCCAGAAAAGCTATGGCTGCTGTCATTGAGTGGAGAGTGTGATATTGAGGTTAAATACAGCTCGTGCGTAGAGAGACTGAGATTTATATGGAGATGTCTGGTAGGGAAGACTGGGTGCGATGACTAGGGAGCCTGCTGGATTGTCAAAGGGTCCAAGAATGGGCTGATCAAATTTGAAAGGTGCCTATTGGAGTTACAGTGAAGGAGCTAAATGGTTCCCTGTTTCTATTTGAGTTCCTGCTCAATTGAAGAAGCAAAACGTGTGTTGAATGAGAAAGAGTGGGTCCTCGACGGAGAAACCCTGTTTTCGGACTGGTGGTCACCAGCCTGAAGTTGTCATAAGGTTGGTGCAGTTCCAAAGAAGTGTGGATACAGTTTGTTAGATTGCCATTGATGTTTAGGAGTGAAGAGATGCTACAATCTTTGGGAATAAATGCGGAGAATTGTGGGAATGGATGAAGCTACAACGACAAGGAAACACTTACGATGGGTAAAAGTTAGATTAAAGATGAAAGGGAGGTTGATTCCGGCCACTAGTGGCAGTGCAAGTGGGGTCATGGAGGTTCTCCATTCCTGTATGGGCTAAAACAGTGGCACTATGAGGTAAAATACAGTTATCAGGAGGCGATGACAAGAGAAATGGTAGCTAGAGGTTTGGAGAAAAAGGTGGGTGATGTACGTGCATGGGGGCACACGAGAGGGTGCGAGGCCCTTAGGTTTAGGCAGGGATTTAAGGATTGGGGGTTGAGGCAGTCTTGGAGCACATTCGGGCTTTGGATGGATGTAGAATACGGATAAGGAACTAAGAAGCACATGATACAGGACACAATACGGACACCCAGACACGTCATTTCTCAAAAAAGTAGAGCACAGACACGTCAAGGACATGTTGAATTTATATCAATTTTATATTTTTTATTTGACCATATAACAAAAACCTAACATTATTTTAATTAAAATTAGGTATAAAAATACACAAATCACTGAAAAAAATATTAAGATATTAAAATATCAAAGCCATTGAATTAAAATTTAAGAACTTCTTCATTTAATTATTAACATTCCATAATTGGAGTTCTAAAACAAATTTACTAACTATTACATAGAACATATATATGTATATAGATAACCAAAAAAATAACTAACGAGGAAAAAGGTCCAAAAAAAGGGTCCCAAACTGTGTCTGGAATTCAGAAAAATAAAAAAAATTGGACATAATTTTTCGCATGTCCGACACTTATCCAGGGAAGTGTTCGAGAGTGTCAGTGTTCGAACCAGACACATGAGCCAAAATAGAGTGTCCTGTACTTCATAGATAAGGGAGGAGGATCACATTATGTCGACAATGGATAAGGGAAACGTGTTTTTAGTCCTATCCTTCTATGAAGTGCTATTAGAGGGGATGGAGTCTTATTTTCCTTTAAAACAATATGGAAAACAAAGGCCCCGCAAAGGTGAACTTTTTTGTTTGGGTAACAGCTCTTGATGGAATACTCACCATTCATATTCTGCGACTGGACAGGATCTTGCTGGTGAATTGATGTTGTATGTGTTACTTAGTTGAGGAAGCGGTAAACCACTTGTTTTGACATTGTTCGGTGGTGCATACTTTGTGGGACTTGCTATTCTCACTTATAAGGATTGTTTGAGTTACGCCGGGCACTGGAGTTGGATTTCTACAGAACATGGGGTGGCAATTGGAAGCGCAAAACAGGGCGGCAAGTGTGGGATTTAGCTCCCTTATGCCTCATGTGATGTGTCTCATATGAGTAGAATAGAAGAATATTTGAAGAATAGATAGAAATGTAAATGAATTGAAAGAGATCTTATTAAATACTCTACACTTTTGGAGAAACAAATACTTTTCTAGAGTTTTTGAGCTAAATGGGTATGACCTAAGGCTTGAAAATGTGTTCTTGTCGAGTACATGGGCACACCCCATTTTTTGGCGATTCTTTATGATATTATACTTCCACTTATAAAAAAAAGACTCTTTCTAAAAACCAGATTTGGGAAATTTTAACATCAGAAAACGACGTCTGGTTAAAACACACTCTTTATAGTCTCCATCCTTCTCAATAAGTTCTGCTAGGAAAAATACCAAAAATTTTCACCAAAGGATTATTAGGAGACTTGGAAATTATTACTTGATATTATTGTGTTAGCCATCAGGAAATTATTCTTGATATTGTCATGCTAGTTATCATTTTTAACTTTCAAGTCTCATGCTCTCACTTAAGGACTATTAGATAGGAAGCACTGACAAAACCTGACGCAATTTGAATATACATCATACATGGCGAAGCAAATAATGAAGAATTCTCACCAAGTAGCCAATGGAGATTTGGATGTTCTAATATCAGTTGAGGTTAAAAAAAAATCCAATAAAAGAAAGAAAACAAGAAGATAAAGGCCTACCAATCACAAAACCATTGTATTCGATAATGGAATCATCTGGTCTGGCGTTTTCTCTGCTCTCAAACTCCATTGTGTAAGACATGCCAGAGCATCCACCCTGTTTAACACCAATTCTCAAGCACAAGTCTTCATTCCGCTCAGATCTCATCTTATTCAAGTGCTTCAATGCACTATCCTGTTAAGGAAATTGCAGGTGTAAGCCCCCCAGATGTTGGTGGTGCTGAAACATACAAGAAGATTCATAAATTTATGTTGTTTGATAGATAGACATGATCTGTTTAAAAGCACCTAAGAGTGCTCAACCCAATGAGATCTGTACAATCACAATCATAAAATAGTTTGAGGAAATCTTAATATAAATACCTTCATATATCTCAAATTACTTTATCTATCAGTAAATTCAACAAAATCTAGTTTTTGTTGTTGTTGACATGTTGTTGATAATTAACAGAAGTATTAGTTAGGAAAGCAAATTCTTCACACATTTGTTAAAATTGAAGACAAATTAATTGTTGGCTAAACAAATATGATCTCTTATATAAACATATATTTATATATCAAGTCCATGAACGCATATATCAAATCGATGCACGGGATGACTATGCATGAAAGTAATAATTTTTCTTTACAATTTTCAAATTTCACTTGGAATAAAATATCTTACTAGAACTCTCCACCTTAAGGGCCACTTACCTATAAAAAAAAACCTAACTAGAATACATTTTTACACACACAAAAAAAAAAAAAAAAAAAAACGTGAGTACCTCTGTTATGTTGTTAACAAACTCAAACTGCGATTCTTTTTCAAATAAAAAAAGAGTATGAATTGAGTAATGAATACAAAGCATGATAAAAGGAAGGTCAAGACAAGAGGATAATAAAAAAGTGCTCTCTGTGCATTAAGGGAACTACCCATACAAGTTAGACCATCTCATGGATTTAAAACATGACTGTTATGTATCGTATCGATCTGTATCGGTTTTTTGACCCTCCTATACCGATTCAGGTCGATATATGAATGATATTAAAATTCACAACCTGTATCGACCGATACAGTCGTTACAGGACTAATATAGTTGTTTTCATTTTTTTGTTTGTTGTTTTTTTGAAAAATCCTTATGATCCTTGATTTTTACTGAGATCTAAATACACAAGAGATGCCTTAATGAAATAATACAAAAAATTTAAACAAGTTATCAAAAAATTCGGCCCAATCTGACCTCGGAAAGTGGCATTTTTAGCTCAATTTTTTTTAAATTTTTATTCCATAATTAATCACACTAAATTGGTTTTCATGCTCATTATCATTTTTTTGTTATTATTTGTATTATTTGTTGTTACAACTATGAGCTCAATTTGTAAGTTGGCAAATCTGGTTTGACAAAACTAGAGTTGTAATGTGACGAAGTCCACTTAAGCCTTGTGATCGAGCATTCGAGCATCATTGCATATTCATATTGTTAGACACTGTAAAGGTAATAAAAGGTAATTGGACTTAATACATTGAACTAAGTTGGTTGGGTGCACACATGATTTTTAACAAAATATTTTAAAATTCATTAGAGTGTGTAAGTGTGTCAATACTATCAAGATTGGACAAAACTGTACAATACAACATAGTTCGTTCAAACAACCTAGGGGGTAAAATCCAAAATCCACTTCATTCGATCTGGTTCGAACAACCCTAGGGTGTTTTTCCCTGTAGCGACATCATTCGACCTCATTTGATAGGTCGTTCAAACGACCTAAGCACAACACTGTTTCATGATTGTTTTTAAACAATTTTTTGCTGCATCAAACCCTAGCTCCTTAAAAGGATTTTTACACAAACTAAGAGAGATTTTTGCTGCATATTTTTGGAAGAGAAAAACTAATATTTTGCAAAAAGTTGTGCACCAAAATTACATAGATAACCAATCTCCTTGCATCAAGAACCCAACAATCGCTTCTTCGAACAAGATCGGTGAAGTACAAGTACTGAGGATTTTGTATTGTGCAATTGGAGAAGTCTGAGACTGCAAGGGTTCATGGTCGTGATTGTGTTAGAACCATTCGAGGATTCGAAGACAGTGGAATTGTAAAGAATGCTTATAGAATCAAGTTTGAAGGAAGACCAGTACAAAGTTGGCAAGGCTTGAGGTACTAAGTCGGTTGAGTCAATTGGAGTCTATAAATCTTTCTTAGATTCTTCACAGTGGATTTAGTGCTAGTCTCGACAAGGTCCCATGGTTTTCTCTTCGGAGTTTCCACGTACAAAAATCTTGTGCAGTTCTCTCTTTTGTGGATGATTTATTGATATTACACTGAAATGTTATTGCACACATGCGAAACATAGGATTTGCACTAAATCTAAGTGATAACACAATCACCTAAAATTAAAATTGGCCAAGAAATTTAATTGTTGATTTAATAGACCTATTCACCCTCCTCTAGGTCTATTTCGTACTATCTAGATCATCCTAAGGCCTCTCAATTGTTGCAATATTATTCAAATGAAATGATACTTTCTCGTTAGTTTAATTTTAAAAAAATCATATAAAAATTAAAAAATATCTTTTTAAGTGTTTAAAAATTGAAAACTAGCAATAAAAAAAGAAATTAAAACGTGATAAGTTGTTGTCAAAATATGTGTATCGGTGAATTTTTTACGAGGTTCAATAGTATTTGAAAAAAAATTCACAGTCTTAGTTTCCAATTCCCGTTATGGATGGACCGATACTCTCAATACCGTTACTCTGCAACCGTAACTTTAATCCATGGACCATTTAGTAAAGTCACAGCTGAGAAAAATCGAGTGAATACCCATATCGGAATACCTTTGATACCAATATAGTTTTACCATCGACCCAACAAGGCAGTACAAGTTGGTTTGGAGAGACAACTATGATACTCAAACAATATTATCTTGCCCCCACCCCCACCCCCACCCCCACCCAACAATAAGTTACACTTCACACAAAAATATTGAGTCATTTATGTAGCCAAGAAGTAGAATCTTTGAACTAATCAACAGAACAATGCAAAACTATAAGAAGGGCAGAACCATGCAAAACTATCTATTCATAAATCTTGATAGAGATTTTTCCACAGTAAAGAAAATTTAATCAGATGGCTGGGATCATCAAATAAAGTAAATGAGCTTCAGTAGTGAAATTTATAGATCACTTAGAATCCAAAAAGCCCCTAGATTAGGGTTTTTGTATGACAGAGGATGAAGCCAAGGCCTCTATAGAAAATTGTTTCCTTTTAGTGTCAATCAATTCATATTGATTCGATTTTGTAGTATAACTACTATAACGAAAATATATCACGTCCGTCAATTAACTTAAAAAAAAGATCTATTTGCACAGGAAATTTACATTTTCTGGAAATTTTTCCCTGAAAACATTATCAATTGAAACAAATGAAGAGGCAACAAAATTCCACTACTGATTGCCTCCCTAGATTCACAATTCAAGAATCAATTTTTCATTACGAACTTCATTTCCTTAACGCAAATGCATCATGTAGAAATAGAATTAGGGATTTTGTGTACTGACTTACAAACTACAGTTTCCCAAAACAGGCTATCCAATTCTACGTTTGGTTTCTGAGAAAAAAAAAAAGGGTTATAAAATTATCTACCTCACTAACTGAACCAAAAAAGAACGATAAACCCTTTATATTTATATTTCATTTTCATTTATACACGTAAACACACAAGCAAAACCACACATTTTATATGATACGCACGTAAAAATCAATGAATGAGAATTCATAACAGAAAATTTCTTCATCTATACATGTATAAGATATATATAGATATATCTGTGTTACCTTCAACCGAAACTGATCGAATTGACAAGGGTTTTCTGCGGTTGATATTCGCAGGTGAACATCGAAAGGAAACTGAAGTTAAGGTTTGAGGGAAAGGAGCTTGAATTGTTTGGGAGACGGCAAAGAAAGGGGCAACGCAGGGTTGCAGAGAACGCCATTGAAGCCACCGAACACAGAGCTATTGAGAGAAATGAATTCGGTATATGTTACACGGGAGTACATATGCAAAGACAGAATATGATCAGAAGATCAAAGCCGTCCTTAAAGAATCATCATTGACTTGACTGGGTTATGTTCATCTAAGATGATCAACGTATTTAACTAATTTTGTGAAGATTGATCAGACGGTTGCGGTAATTTTGAGGAGTGTTTGGTTTTGTAGAAAGAAGACAAACACGTGGCCAGTCATTTTAGTTTTCTATTAAGTTACGTTTGAGGTCCTTTTCTCTTGATTGCTTGATTTGTTTTTCATTTGATTTTACACTACACATTTTTTTTGAGGTCTACGTTGCGTAATAGGGAGATACTTTGTTATACACACAAATACATACACACACACATATATATATATATATATGTATGTATGTATATAAATAAAAGTAAAATCACAACTTCCAAATAAAAACCGATTTTTGTGTACAAAACTAGTCTTTTTAGACAATGAAATCCACTCAACTCCCTATTGTAACAAAACAAGTAATGATCTATC
This sequence comes from Nyssa sinensis, assembly GCA_008638375.1. Classification (NCBI taxonomy): domain Eukaryota; kingdom Viridiplantae; phylum Streptophyta; class Magnoliopsida; order Cornales; family Nyssaceae; genus Nyssa; species Nyssa sinensis. Next base: position 15,436,995 of record CM018043.1, on the reverse strand, counting down.
CCATACAATCAAAAAACTGAATTTTGTCCACAAAATAAATAGGTCATGGAGTGACTACTGGACAACCCATTGTTTGTCTTTGCATTTTACAACTCTTTTTTGAGTGTTATGATTGAAAATGATGAGATTATTTTGTTACAACTTCTCATGAGGTAGGCAAACATAACCATGATTATTATAATAATCTATGTTTTTGTGTAAAATTGAATTGCTTGACTGTGTATTTTGCCAAATAATACTGCATTTTTATATATCTGTAAAGTGTAAAGTGTAAACCAATACAAATGATCTTTTAAGTTAAAAAGAGTCTAAACAAGTTAGGTTAGCTTCTTTAGTCAAGAATAATACATCATGTGCAAGGTTGGCAAAACGAAAATATCACAATACATTATTTCAAATCTTGGAGGTGTAGGAGTACTTCAGCATGCACATCCTCTCCCTTCTATCTCTGAAATCGATCCCGGCATCCCCTCTAGATATCTGCAAAGAGGGTGATGTATTAATAATATATGTGGTAAAGCAATATACTTAACAGGAATTGTATCCATAGGCTGAAAAGTACCATAATCATTGTAATAATAGAATCTTTGTTGCACCTCATTTTTGGACTGAATCACCGAGTTGATGAATGTGTATGTACATTTGAAGTGTGCTTTCACAATGACTACAGATTGTTTAAGAATCACTCCACATGTCCATCACAACGAGTACAGTGTGCTTTTGCCAAAAAAAAGAGAGGCATGTATCTAGTTGCATGATATATATCCAAAATATATATATAGTGGGTGTAAGCCTTTTATTACCAATTTGATGGACTGCATCAATCAATGGTTTCTATTTAGCAATCAAATGTAAGAATCCAATTGATTGAAATGAATTTGGGCACCACATATATGGGTGAGGCAATATCTATATGCAATTTAGGATAAAGAAAATGCTTACATGATGCATATTCAAGCTGTTTTGGAGAGGTAAAAATGAAGAAATCCAATCATTAATGTGTATTTATACTTACATGTCCCGTTCATGTTCATTGGCAAGTGCTGTTTTTGCAACACAGAGAAATGCATCATCTACATTGTAATCCTCCTTTGCTGAGGTTTCAAAATAAGGTATATTCCCCTTGGAAGCACACCAGTCCTTAGCTGTCTTCTCAGAAACCTTAGCAAAAAAAGAAAAAAAGGGTGCTTTGAACCCATATACCAAGAACAGAGGCTAACGATTCTAAGATTCATTTTAGATCCTTACCGCTCTGCTATTTCCATCATCAATGTCGACCTTATTTCCAAATAATACAAAAGGAAATGTCTCGGGGTCAGTTGGATCTGCCTGGAACCAAATACAAATACAAATCAAAATCAAATATCTTCAACCCCGAAAGGCAGGTAATTAAGACATGATCATGAGGTAACGATAGCTACATAGCGTTTATCATAGGGCTGCTAGTCCGGTAATCTATTCTTACATAATGTAGCAAGAAAATTGTGTCCAAGAATGAAAACCCTGATTTCCAAACCTACTTAGTCAATAGGAAAACTGTCATATAGGCTACCATATGTAAATACTGAGTATTATGATACTAAAGGTGCAAGATGTATCATTTTGAGGAACTTTAATTCTTTTTTCTCGAAAATGGGAGAGGATTTTCTTGTTATTCCTTTGCTCAGTTGGCTGTTGGGATGCTTAAGAATGGGAGACTTTCCTTTCTACAGCTACTGGTTTCATCATTCTTGGAGATTTTGTTTTCTTCAGCTACTAGTTTTATGTTGATTTCAAATAAGACTACTCATGAAGTTCTCTCTTTCGCAGGATCCAGTGTTCCCATTTTTACACTTGATTTGGAATAGGAATTCATTTCATGGCCTTAATCCTACTCACAACATCATTCCTTAATATTTTTTAAGACGCCTATGAATTGAAGCAAAGTTTTTTTTCCAATTCTATCTTTGCTCTAATTAGGGACAGGGCAGGATTTAACCTTTGGTGTGGGGGGAGGGGTTAAATATTCAATCATAAATCTAGAAATTAATGAACTATAATAATTTAATATTAATTGATAATATTTTTGATAAATAAAAAAATTATTTGATACAAATGAATTTATAAATTAGACAACACTTTTATTCAAAAAAAATCCAAAAACTTTAGACTATGCAAAATAAAAAAATAAAAAAAAAGTCAATAAAAACTTCATTGTAAAGTATAAAAAAAAAAAAAAATTGGACTTGGGGGGGCAAAAATATAAATTAAAGGGTATATTTGAAAAAAAAAATTGAGAAGTATGAAAAAAATTCAAATAAAAAAAAATTAAGGGGGGCAATTACTATAACGCTCTTACTCAAAATATAAATTACCAAGATCATTTGATCTTTGTCACTAAAGATATCACACCACCCATTGCATATATAGTAGGAGAATGATAATATATGCTCAACTTTGAACACAGGATGAAAACTAGCTAGTAGAAAAGGTAAAATTCATGTATAATATATATCCTTGATGACTGAGAAATAGAAAGAGGCTTATACACTGATCTACCATATAAAGAAATTGCTTATGAAATCAATAGAAAAGGCAATAGGGAAAAGATAAAAACAAACTAAGAATCAATCACCTGTTTGAGAAATTCGTGATGCCAATTTTGAAGTGTTTCAAATGTTTTGAGTACATTAATATCATATACAAGAACGCAGCAATCTGCCCCTCTGAAAAATGCAACACCAAGGCTATGAAACCTTTCCTGCCCTGCAGTGTCCCAAATCTATATGTTCAACATTCACACACACACACACACACGACTTTAGCATAGCCAGACTTAACATGTTTTTAAATATGCATGAAAATTTTGGACTAACTAATGACCCACTTGCAACGTGACCAGTTTATCGTCAATCTCTAGTTCTTTTGTGATAAAATCAGCACCAATTGTAGCTTTGTACTGTTGATTGAATTTCTTATGTGCATATCTGGAATAGCAGTTAATGACCCACAAATCCAAATGATGGTTTCTAGCAATGTAAAATCAAATCTTAACACTTTCAAATTTATATCAGAAACACTCAAATCCAAAATCCAATTTCTAGGAACAAGAACAGTTTACTACTGGTACCATCCTTAATTATATATGAACATGTATCAGTAAAATATTTTATATATATACATACTATATATATATGAACATGAATCAGTAAAATATTTTATTGTGCTTCAAATTATCAATGCATCCAATAGGACCTTATGCTTCTAAAAGGGACCAACAACTGCTAGGGAACATTAATATTTGGGATATATAACATAATATTAATTATGGATACTGATTCATCAAAGATGTCTTTCCCACCCTGAAAATCAGAAGAAAAAGGAAAAAAAGAAAACACAAAGGAAACAACATAAGATTATAGAGACTGCATGACAAGTACCAAGCAATCTTCAAGAAACTTCAAAATCTGGGAGAAAGGTGAAAAGACTGAATCATACCCGCTATCGCCGAGAACTATGACCTTAAGCAAAGTCCTTCTTGGCGTCAACATGGCCATCAACTATTTTTCAACAATATATATGTTATACCCAACCGGGTTTTGTTTGTACACGTTTATGGAGAGAGATTGGAAGCAAGATTAATAGAATGAGGACGATTCAAGAAAAAGGGAGGCCACTTTTCAGATTGTTCTTCATTCATACCTTCTTCTCTTTTTGGTTTTGCTTTTTCCATATGTCTGTGTGAAAACTCATTGATAAGAAGGACAGCCAGGTGAGCTTTGCTGACCAAATCAAATATATGTTTTGGCGCCAGCCAGGCTTGTTTTTTTAAAACATAAAAAATGTTTTGTTTTTTCTCTGGTTGATAAATTGTGGAAGAGTCGTGCGTCCCTCATACATTTATATAATGTAATTATTATTATATTTGAGAGTAAGAGGCACGTTGTAATTGAACTGATTTATTTATTTCAAGCAGTACTGTTCAATCTTAACCAACACAGGTTGGTGACAGTTCAACCATCATTGTGTATTGGCAAATGACCAATTCATCGCCCTTTTCTCTTCTTCTCTTTCTATTGATTCTGGACTTTCTCCTAATTATTGAATTTACAGCTCGATTATGGTTTTTAATCTTTAATCATAAGTGGCAGAGTTAGGAACTGTGGTTTGAAGGGACAGAATATATACATTTAGAAATTTATTATGAAAAATTATTATATAAATTTAACAAATTTTAGCAAAATTATAAGACAAAAATTTAAAATTTCAAAATTTTGGATATACCCAAATTCACCTCACAGGTTGAAAGTGACGCGTGGCAGTCGTGATTGAAGAAATACCATCCAAACCTCATAGTTCAGTACTGATGTAGGAATGCAGGGGATCGGTTACTAAAAAAAATTATACGTAGGAATTGACCTAATTAGAAGAATCAAATCGAATCCCCGCTTTCTTAAAATATCTCAACATAAAGATATTCGACATATATAAAAGAAAAAGATCTCAACTTGAAGAAGTACACTTTTTCCAAAAGAAAATATTACATTCACTATTTATAGTTCCTTATTCAAGCTACTAACTTGACCGTAGAAGGATAATTTGTCAAACCTCCGCTGGTGATTTTCTAATCTATTCTTTGCAGATACCTCGAAAAAAAAACTTTGGGCATCGACTATCGAAAATAGAAAACGACATCATCAGTTTGACCCTATATCCGCCTCTGCTGCTCATTCAACATATAAGAAGTCCTCTTCTTTCTCCTTGAGGTCTTCAAGCCGGCTTTATACAATTAGAGGCATACAGTGATTATTCAAAATAATGCATTTTTTTAATATTAATGTAATTTTTTATTTTGTTTTCTATATGTATATATATTATAATTACTTCTGTAATATAAAATTTAATTATTTTTCAACAAAAGAGATGTATACATTAAATAAAAAGGTAAAAATAGAGTTTTTATATATTTTTTTCCTGTATATAGATAAACATAAAATATTAGAGTATAATATGAATAAAACTTTAAGCCTTTTTCCTCTGTTTTTAGGAGGCCTTTTATTTTTTGATTATACTAAAAATACATAAAATTTGAAACATTTTTGTAGAGTTCGACTTTTATTAACTTTATAATTTTATTTGATTAGACTATAAATACTTACAATTTAGAACATTCTCTTTAAATGGGCCTAAAGTAATTGCTTTGTTAGTTTTATGGTAGAACCGACCTTAGAGGTCTTGCCCAAAGTAATGGAGATTACATTTAGTTAGTAAAATTAGTTGGATACTTACATTGTGCTTGGATAAGTAGGAAAAAAGAGAGAAGGATATGACATTAATATGTGAAAGAGAAAAGGAGAGGAAAGAAGTGTAATTCTTCATTTATGCTTAGATAACTAATGATAAAAAGAATGAAGAAAATGATATTGTAATCTTCTCACCTTAGAAAAGATGAAGGAGAGAAAAAAAATGAAAGGATTTGTTTTTTTATGTGAGTAAGAGGGTAAAATAAGAATTTATTTATTTTAAAAAATATAGACAAAATAGGTAATCACTAATTCTCTAATATTTTTTCTCCATCATCACCTTTTTTGAAAGAAGAGCAAAATATATCAAATAGGGGTTATGAGATTCCCTCCCTCTCCTTTTCTATTTTTAATATAAGTTCCCATTTCCTTCTCTTTTACTTTCATTTCCTTCCAACTTCGGCAATTCAAGTGAAGTGTTAAGTATGTTCCGATACGTTTTTATTTTCATTTTTGTGTTTTTGACAATGAAAATCTTGAAAAGTTTGAAAATATATGTCAAGATCATTTTCATTTTAAAAAAAATGCATAAAAAACTAATTTTAATTGTTCTTAAAAGGGGTTCTTTTTATTTTTTGTTCTTTAAATAATTTCAAAAACCCCATATGCTAAACACAATTTTTATTAGTGTTTTTATTAATTTTATTTTTGAGAATGGATAGTAGTTTTTATAAACATATCGAAACGTACATATAGTTAACTCTTTTATAATTAATATTCAATAAATTAATAATTTCTAATAATTAATAAATCTTTAAGGAACCGACTTAGTATTATGTTGGATAATTCATATTTCTATTACTTAATAATTAATACAGTTTTTAAATTTTTTAATAATATTAATTATTAAAAAAATAAAATACTTATACATGTACTTATATAAATCATATTTACGACATGTCTTGATAATTATATTTATAAATTCTACTTTAATTAGAAGCAAAATATTTTAAGTGAGCAAAATTATGACATGGATAAACAAAAAAAACATAACTTCTTTAGTTCAGAAGAATGTGAGAAATTTTTGTATGCCTTAAGTTAAAAATTATATGTATTTTTTTATAAAATATCAAAATGTCTTTAAAAGGTTGCATATAAGATTTATTTTGTATCGAAAATCATATCCATATATGAAACAATTTTCTATCAATAAAACAATAAGAAAACTCAATAATTAATAACTTTACTAATTAATAAATTTTTTATCTCTCGTATTTATTAATTATAAGAGAATTAACTGTACATCTTTGTCAGTAAAAGATAAATAAAATGACACTGAAAAGGTTAATTTTCCAAATTCTTAACAATATTTTCTAAACTGTGAAAAAAGTTTTAACATGAATTTCAGCCAAATTTGAGTTTGGAACTTGGGAGCTTGTTATATTTCAAATCCAAGAGGTCAAGACAAGGTCCCCAGAAAAAGGAGTGTACAGCATTCACCCCAGTGCTTTTCTTGTGGCTTCACCTATCTAATGCTAAACAAAGAAGAGAGGGAGAAAAAAAAAGCCTACCAGATATTGAGTTGACTAGAAAAGTTTAGAAGTGGTGGTGCATTTCTTGTGACTCCACCTCTCAGATCCTACATTGGCTTAAAAAGTTTACAAGTGATTGAGATGGGCACTTCAATGATTCAAAAGCACATGATGTTGCTTATTTTTATTTGATTAAAATACTTAATTGGTATATTTGGTGACACTTAAGTTTCTCTCTCTCTCTCTCTCTCTCTCTCTCTATATATATATATATATATATATATAGAAGTGGTGGTGCATTTCTTGTGACTCCACCTCTCAGATCCTACATTGGCTTAAAAAGTTTACAAGTGATTGAGATGGGCACTTCAATGATTCAAAAAGCACATGATGTTGCTTAATTTTATTTGATTAAAATACTTAATTGGTATATTTGGTGGCACTTAAGTTTCTCTCTCTCTCTCTCTCTCTCTCTCTATATATATATATATATATATTATAAAGTGTCTGTCTTCAAACTCCAACATGCCGTCTCACTCAACAATCCAAACTTGTAAGTTAGAGATTTTTTTCTTTAACGCATAAGAAATCAAGTCTAGACAATTGTTCATGTTTGATTTTTTCCACTCCTGAATTGCTTGTGAGAGGATTTGGGCCATACAAGTTAGATTAATCTTTTTCCTGAGAAACATTGATTTGAGGAAAAAAATTACTAAGAAAATAATCCCAACAAAAATATGAAATACTTAGTGTCAATCTTGTTGGGATGAGGCAAGTTAGCAATGATGCTTTTCTGCCATACTTTTCGTATCTATGATGTAATCATATTTGTACTCCTCATACATTCTGTTTTCATTAATAAAATTATCTTTTTTTCTTGTAAAAAAGAAGAAGAAGGAAATAGTCCTTCACCATTGCTAATCTCTCGTGGGACCAAAAAGTGCAACACTTCTAAGAGGACGTCGGGAAGAAGGAGAAGCAGAAGAGACAGCCCCCTTCTTGGGAGGCACAGAAGAGGACGGGTCGATCGTCCTCGTCTTCTTCGAAGAAGATGCTAGCAGGAGGAGGCTGGCTCGCCACCCTCTTCTTCTTTGAAGACCCCCATTTACCAGCAACCGACTTGAGGACTTCATCAACAACGCTTTTGTCCTTGGGAGGCATTGTAGACTTTAAACAGAGACTACCGAGTGAAGAATAACTCGGTAGTCTCTGTTTAAAGTCTGAAGGAGCCTTTTGTATTGATCTTTCAGAACGGGGGTAAATTGAGGCCTCTTCTTGATGCTCTTGTCTGCACAAAAGAATTTTGAACAAATGGTTAGTCAAGAAACACAGAAACAAGCACAGAGCAAAATTACAAAAGAAAAGGGGGTCTCACCCATAAACCCCGTGTTTCGGGGGAACGTGGAGAACTGGTCTTCGGGGTCGGTCACCTCCCACTCTCCACTAACAAAGAAATACCGATCCTTCCAAAATTTATTGGAGGACGGTACGTAAGACAAAGGTCGGAAACCCTTGTCAAACGACATGTAGTAGAGGCCCTCCGCCTTCAGGTACTTGAGGTCCATTTTACTACGAATCAAATCCAAGGAAACCTCAATGCCGTTCAGACGACCCAAAGCTATAAACCCTAACAGGTGCCTCCAACTATTCAAAAGCAGGTCGGCTGGGCAGAGGTTGAACCAACAAAAGAAATCCCTAAGCAACCTAGGGAAAGAAAGGCGTAGCCCCATCTCGAACCAGGGAGTGTAAACACAAATTTCTCCTTCCCAAACATCCCAAGGGTAATCTAGATTATCGGGAGCCCTAAGGGTAACATTTAAAGGAATGTCATACCTCTCCCTTATAACCTCTAACCAAGAGGGGGCTACAGTGCTCTCTGTCTCCTCTTCCTGAGAAGATCGACCAGAGACCTCACCCTCTCTATCCCTATACTCTGAGAAGGCGTCAACAATCCTAACTGAGGGACTAGAACGAGCCTCTTCTGACCTAGTCCCTAGGGAACTACTACCCCTAACTAGGGTTTGCGACAGGGAATAAGCCTCTGGGAGGCTCTCTGACCCATCACTAACACCAGAAGATGCCGAAGAAGTCGACATTCCAAAATAACCAAAAGGAGAAGAGAAGAAAGGGAAAAGATGAACAAAAATACCAAAACCGAACCTAAATAAAAGTAAGAGACTTCGGATGAGTGGAAATCTTCACAGGCTAGCTTGCTGGTTCGACAATGGTAGAAAATATATTTCCTTTCAAAATACAAGAGACGGTAAAAGAATCGTACAAGGCTTCTTCTCCCTTTTATATACATTCGGAAAGTAATGGCTACCCAGGCGAACCGTCACGACAGTATCGCAACAATAATGATTTGAGAAACCCAAAAACCGGCTGCGCAATAAATGATATACCAACGAACGTCTAGGAAAACGAGAAGATAGAACGCGTGACTTTTCGGGCACTCATAAAACCTTAGTTACGCCCCGAGCTCCAACTAAGGCTTGGGGGGGGGGAGTAACTGATATACCACTATGTGACACACCAACCACTGCATGACACAGTGTAAGTGCGGATCGACTTGTGCTCGGTCATTCAGATGATGTTCGGTCATATGACCTATGCTCGGTCATTCGGTTTATGCTCGGTCACATGACTTATGTTCGGTCACGTGTAGGTGCGGATCGACTTGTGCTCGATCATTCAGATGATGTTCGGTCATATGACCTATGCTCGGTCATTTGGTTTATGCTCGGTCACATGACTTATGTTCTGTCATTCAGTTCATGCTCGGTCGTATACCTCATCCTCGGTCAATCAGAGGCATAACCCATATGGACCGAGCTCATAGTATCAAAGCAAGGCAGCTCTCCTACAAAGCTAAATATATGCAGATGCAGGCCTGCAATACAGCAAATCAATAATCAGATCCTATCACCGCCTCAATAAGCTCCAAACAGGGAATAAGGAAATTGTATCCAACAAGGAAACTGCCACACTAAGTTGCCATATTCAACAAGGTAACTAATATCTCCAAAGATCCGATCCCTATATTCATGGTTCCAAATCCTAATCAACTTGGGAGAGCCATTACCTATAAATTCAACCCTTAAGGTACGCTTTACGATCATGCTCATTATTTGGCTTTCATTACAAGTCTTTCAATTTAGTTTATTGACTTAAGCATCGGAGTGGCTATCGCCGGAGCCAACCCGGTGGTCCTCTGATCTTCTTTTTCAAGTGTTTCGCAAGGAGCCGAGCTTGAATCTCTCGTGGGCCAAAAAGTGCAGCATCAGTTTGAACTCTACATTGAATTAGTCAAGCGACTGGTTCATTAATTCATTGGTTAAACTATTAGGTAACCAGTTGAATTGGTTTTTTAATTAATAAACTCCAAATGTGAGGAATATTGTATTTGAGTCTTTGTAAAATTTTCTTCTAAGTATTTGTGTTGAAAATTTATTTTAAAAGTATGAGTTTGTAATTATTAGACTAGTTAAGTCTTTATGCTAATCATGTTAATCTATGAAAACTTTGACAAGAAGTCAAATTGAATTACATAGATGTATTTATGATGATGGAATGTATCAACATTGTGATAAAAACTTCAAATTTACTCCAAAAGAAAAAAAGGGGTTAAACAAACTCATAAGGAAGGTGAGTGTACATTTTAATCTTTCACATATGATTCTCCTAGGCATTTGATTATACGCATATCCTATATAATTTTTAGTATTGACTATAGATCAAAAAGATCATATGTTTGTGTTAAATAGGAGTGTTAATTTTTAATACGACACGACAACGTGACTCGAACACGACACGAAGTTAACGAGTTTGGGTTTAACATAAATGGGTTTGGATCATAAACGGGTTGACATGTATAACATGATTAATAAACAGGTCAGGTTTGAATTTTACTAGTGTCAACCCATTTAACACGATTTAACATGTTTAATTATAAAATATATTATGAATTAATGTAATTCATCTCACATCAAATATTTATCAAGGTTTTGAGATTTTTTATTTATAAAAGAGGTTTCTACTTTGATTTGGCCCATATCCAAAGTTACTAAACTTGAAAATTATCTATACATATTAAAAGATAGGTAAATTTTTTTATTTAAAAAATAAAAAAATTAAATTAAACTGGTTAAGTGTGTCGACACGTGTAACCTATTTAATAAATGGGTTGAGTTTGAGTTTTAAAACTTGACACGATTAGTTAATAGTGTCGAGTTTCGGGTTCAGATATATTTTCGAATATATATGCCTTGACACGACTCGAACACGACACGATAACACGAATTGACACCCCTAATGTTAAATTGATTCTTAGATTTATTAAACGATAATACAAATGACATTCTGCATTGCAAGATTATTAGACAAAACCTGATTCATTCGAACGCAAGTTCTTCACTCCAACGTGACCTTTCATTTGAATGCGAACAATCACATTCAAACACAAATGATATTATGCAAGAATCTAATTGGTTAATTAATCCTCATTCGAGTAGGATTTGTATTAGTCTATATAAAGAGTATATTTTTATTATTATTAATAAATGATTTATTCTTGTGAGTAAATTCATCTATAGTCTCTTTTACAATGGTACCGTGAGCCTTTGCTAATTTGTTAGAGAGCATCTTAACATCTTAGGTCACTCACAATCAGTTTGCGTACTTGGTGGAGTGGGTTTGTGATAAGGATCGAGATCAGGTTCAACATGTTGTGGAAGACAATATGATTGGTTGGGTAATGGTAAACTACATGAGTTAGTGATCAAGTTTATTATTTTGTGTCTTGTAACTAGATTGATTAATTAGTGAATTTTTTTTGTAGCAAGTGTACTTAAGATCAACAATTACCATTTAGTTGATTAAGCATAATTAACTAAAAAATAAATTTAGAAATATTTGCTTTAACTTGAGAATATATTAAGTCATATCCATTTTTTTTGACTCACTTCACTTAAATTTAAAATATATAGAATAATATTAGAGGTGAAAAATGTTATTCAAACTTATCAACCCGTCCTAACTCGGCCACTAATCAACCCGTCCAAACCCGTCCAAACCCGTCCATTTAGTTAGTGAGTCATAAACGGGTTGAGTAATAAGGAACTTATCAATTTATTAGGTTAATACGCGTTGAATATGAGTGTTTGACGGATTGAGAATAAAAAATAACAAAAATAGTATAAAAATATATATATATATATATATATTCATTTGAGAAAGAACAAAATAGTAAATTATGTTACAATATATAGCCATGACAACTAATGAATACTTCATAAGTAATTTGGTAATTGTAAAACTTAAAATTCACTCTCTCTCACTCTAAAAGTTGATAAACTCTTAACTATTTAAAAATATTAATAAGTAATTTTATGTAATTACACATAACATATATATATATAGTATATTATATATATCTATATCTATATCTAAATATATATATATATATCTAAATATATAATATACTATATATATATGTATATATATAATATATGTGTGTGTTGTAACAATTTTAATTTGTTTTACCCTTAAAGGGGAAAAACAAAAGGGAATTGATCTTTATTTAATGTTTGTTTGTTTTATCTATAGGCATATTATGGCCTAGTGAAGAAGGATCAGTATGGTAGTTGATAATATCTGATATATATATATATATATATATATATGTCGACAATAAACTAATTGATAAATTATTCTGGAGGCTAGGAGTTGGTGATTGAGACTTAACATACATACATATATATATATATATATATATATATATATATATGGACAATAAACTAATTGATAAATTATGTTGGAGGCTAGGAGTTGGTGATTGAGACTTAACGTGAGAGAAATTAAAGGAGCATTTTAGGTTCATACGGCAATAGATAAGATAATGTAAAAAAACAAAAGTAGACATTTATAAATGGCACACAAAGACGATGTCCCCAAAAGAACTATATATATTGGGTCTTTTTTTGTTTTTTTGGTTAAGCCAATTTATTACGTAAGCATCTAATAAAGCTTTTAATTTAGTTGAAAATTCGTTATGAATGTTGAAACAGTGGATGGGGACCTGGCACATCGCATCCTCCTCCTTGAATAAGTGGGCAACCTTCCTTTTACGAACCTACCTTACACGTCTTCTTTTAGCAATAATATTTTATTAAATTTTTAAATGATTCAAAGTAAAATAATTATTATAATTATTTAAAAATAATGATTCTTTTATTAGAGTGAAAAAAAAAATAACGGATTGTAATTCGGGTTGACCCAACCCGTATTTAAGCCTTTACAATATATATATATATATATATATATATATAAACATGATAAAAATAACAAAATTATATGTGATATAAAAATTTGGTAAGAATAGATTTACTCACAAACATTACATATAAATATAAATAATATTGTGAAAGTAATTACATTGATTACTGTTAGTAATTATTTAGAAAAATGAGAAGAAGAATTGGAAAATTATAAAAAAAAATAGAGGTGTTCGACCAGCAGTCCCAATAAGAGTGAAATTGAGACAAGGTCAAGGCCTAATCTTTTTAACCTGATAAGCCCCTCACTTATTTTGTAACGATCATATCCCTCAATACATCCTTTGTTTTTTCTTCTCACCTGTTAACAAATTCTGGCGTGAATTAAAGTTTTTTCAAATTTCAAAATTCAATAATTTACAATATATAATTTTCTTTAATATAATTTATATATTTAGACTCTAAAATTGAAATCTATCAAACAAGATTCATATTGGATATATATGAAATCTTACAAAAAAATCCACTATCCAAACAGAGAAAATTGTTGAAAAACTAAAAAAATGCCAAATTAAGGCTGAAAGTGGAATTTTTGGCAAAATTAATAGCACAAACCACATCCGACAATTGCATAGATCTCTAAAAGTATATGAAATGCATATATAATTCACAAAAAACGGATAACTAAGCGCAAAGTTATGACAATTTGAAATTTTTACGCATCAATTGTATTTTTCTACCAACTTAGGTACAATAAATTGTTCATGTAGTCTATTTCATCATATGAATGTGGAAAAACACATCACATGGTGCAACTTTAACTCTCTCATATAAAACAAAGACATTATTAAATAAACATAAGAAATAGTGAAATTTTCACACAAACAAATAGTGAAAATTCGTTACTTTAATCAAATCAGTTTTCAATTAAATTTCATCTAGTGAATCAAACTAGTTTCTGTTTAGTATCACGTTCAACAAAAGAGTGAATATTCACTATTTTTAATCAAACAAGTTTCAATTCAATTTCAGATAGTAAAATTTTACCTATATTTAACCAACCAGTTTCAGTTCAATTAAACTTTCAATTCAATTCCATACTGTGAAATTTCAGTTGTAAGTGCCACATGGGAAAACTCCTTTGTGAAAATTTACTCAATACAAGAAGTCATCTAAATGTTAGTAGTATGTCCTAGAAGTCAATAGTCTAAAGAGTGTTTTAGGAATATTATATTTGAAGCAGTCTCATTTTATCTAATAAAAAAGGCAAGTTTAATTATCATGTTTATTCTATTGTTTATTTACATGAAACTTTTATGAATTAAAGTTGAGACGAAATGTTTTTAAAGAGTTAAGAATTTCAACTATTATACTTCTCTACACTTTCTTTTTAAACATGTTCTTGATCATAGGATTACTAATTGGATGTTATTAATTTGGATAGACTAGCACATATTATATTTGGTTTTGAAAACTATGCCTAGTCTCAAAGCTACTTAAAGATACTAAAACAGACACAGGGTTGCTTATTAGATAACAAGTAGACTGAACACGGCTAATTGTTAACAATGTCCATATAAAGTTTTACTTATCAATGAAGTGTTCGTCGTTATAGTTATGCAAGTTATCCGTAGACCTAATACATCAGGTTCGTATTGTGTGTGAGCTATTTTGTTTTAATAATACACGGTATTTATATTCTTATTATGGGACATATATATGTATTGTTGGGCATGGTGGTTTACATATAGAGGTATGCGAATGTACAAAAAGGGATTCATTACTCTCAAATAAAGAGAGAGAATGTTTGATGTGATCTACTATGATATAACTCAAGAAGTTCCTTGGTCAAGGTAGGGTAAGAATTAGAAAAGAGTTTTCTAATTTTACTAACATGGGTTGATATCAATTAGGTTGAACACATATGACTAAGTCAGGATTTGATAATATATCCATATCTAAGTAACTTAATTGGTACACTGTATGATGGAATGATTGAATTATAAGCTAACCGTTAACGAAAAGGTTTACAACCAAATTCCTACTATTTGTGTAGTCATGATATACTGTTAAGTGTCACCTATGACTTATAAAAGTCTGAAAAATAATATTATTATTTATTTAATATTTTTTATTAAGGGAGAATTACAAAGGGTTTAA
The DNA here is from genome assembly GCA_008638375.1 of Nyssa sinensis. Lineage (NCBI taxonomy): Eukaryota > Viridiplantae > Streptophyta > Magnoliopsida > Cornales > Nyssaceae > Nyssa > Nyssa sinensis. The sequence goes on along the minus strand of CM018043.1, from coordinate 15,421,809 downwards.
GTTCAAATTAAATTAGAAAGAGTTCTAATTTGTAATAATTAAAAGTATTAATTTCTACTATCAGATTAGTATGAACCTACAAGGTCACACATAAAAGAGGGTGATGTGTAATTTGAATAATTAAGAATGATCAATTTACTATTAAGAATTAATAATGACAATTTCATAATTTAACCAAATCCTAGTATAACTAGGGTTAGGAAAGCGTGCGTAGGATCCCAAATTTCTTAAATTTGTTTCACCGTGAATAATTATAACAAATGGGAAAATTGTCATTAAGAAATAATAGTAACCACATTAGCTTGTCCTTAGTCTCCAATAAATAAAAAAACTCATGGCCTTTTTGAGATAAATTATTTTAGTTAATACTTAAACTTGTAAATACTTATTTTAAGAGTTTTTTTGTAATATTTGTTTTTTTATAGTACAACTATGGGGATGGAAGAAGTATTTTAAGTGTATGTGTACATGATATAGAACTCGAACTCCGACTTGCCGTGTGAATAAAGAAATTTTTGTCTATCTTATCTCGATGCGTTTCTACTCTAAAAAAACAAATAAATATCATAAATTGTAATTATAAACTTAAAGTACCTTTTAGTCTCTATAACAACAAATGTTGGGTGGAATTAGGAATGGTAACGAGACGGGGTGTCCTTTCCTTAATCCTAACTCTTGATAAGATTTTAAAATTTCGACCTTGTAGAGACCTGAAAAAATGAGAGTGAATTTTTCGTTTTGCCGGTAGAGCATTATTCATGCACCATTTGTTGATAGGGTACTATACATGCACATTTAGACAGAAGTCATATTTAGAAGAATATTTTGAATATTTCATAGAAGAGAAATATGCTTAGAATGTTAAAATAAAACTCCTGTAAAATTTTGAGCCTATTCAGAAATAGTTTTAAAAATTAGACCAAAAGGGCATCCGGATGGCTCAGGTGGATCCTGCCAAACCCAGCCGCAGAAAAAAATTTATGTTTTTGAAAAATTTCATTTAAAATAATTTTAAAAACTTTGGATAAAATAAAATATCGAATTGAGGCATTTCGGGACGGGTTGTAGTGTAACAGAGTCCTGAATTCATTAAGGATAAAATGGTCATTTTGTACCTTTGCCCCTCCACTATAAATATAGCCCCTTAGTGTATTTTTTTTTCTTCATATTTTGGTCTGAGATTCAGAGCAGAAGTCGTGCATGGGAGAAAAGCGAAGAAAAGCCCTAGGTTCTCCAAGCTTCAAGCCACCAAAACACACTCTTTGGCCAAGATTCTTGCAAGGCTTCCTTCTAAGAAGTTGTTCCTCTCATCAAGACCTATATTCTCATCGATCGGTTCAGCTACACAACGAACACAACTCCCTCAGTTTGAGAAAAACTTTTTAAGGTATGATATCTTGCTAAGGTAGGAATAGATTTAAGTTTCCTTGTCTTTCTATATGTTGATTGAATGATTTAGGTGTTTACTTGATGTTAGAAAATCACTTAGGTGGTAGTTACTTTGAAAACCTAAAGTTGGTTGCTTATGTACTTGTGTGTTCTTTGTTATTCTTTAGAAATTTGGTAAAGTGATAAACATGAACCATGACTATATGTATAATCCATTGTATTCTAACTTATGTTTATGTAAACAAAATCTTGTAAATTGAAAAGTTATGATTTATTCAAGGTGCTGGTGTTTTATGTATTTTGTGATCTTAGAGAATTTGTCAAAGTGATGAACATGTAACTTGTTTATATGTTTGATTCATTGCATTCTAGTTTATGTTCATATAGAAAAACTCTTGTGAGAGTTATGATTTATTTCATGAGTTGATAGTTTCTGTAATTTGTATTTTCTTTGAGAAATTGTTAGAGTAATAAACATGAAACTTGATCATATGTTTAATTCATTGAATTGTGACTTTCATTCATGTAGACAAAGTGTTGTGAATTTGAAATTATGTTTTACTTTATGAAATAGGCATATTTTAAGTTATACAATATGTGTTGATGAAATGTTCCATAGAATTTGCACTGAGAAAAATTAAGGCATGTTGGCATGGTGTGAATCCTTGGAAACATGGGGTGAGTTGAGCACTTTGGTGCTATGCATTATGAGGGTGTATATCCCGTGTTAAAAAATCCAAAATTGGCCATTGGCACTCATGCCAATGGAGACAGACCGTGAAGTGAGACATAAATTGGTACTCGTGTCCAACGGGGAAGGGCCATGAAGCGAGACATAGGGTGTGGCATAGAGTTTGCATGTGTGAGTCATGCGTATCACCTTTGCATTGCATTGATGAATGGGTAGATGTATAGCTTTTAAAATGTACACTTGCACATGCCACGCCTTAAATTTGTTTCTAGTATTAACATTGTATCATACCAGTAGTTGAGCTGACCCCTCGTGGGATATCATATTACAGATGAGACTCCGGGTACATGAGACTTGACCAAGTCTTGAAGAGTGGAAGGGAAAATGGACTTTGAAGCATATTTGGCCCTCGGGACATATTTTTGTATGTGTGGGCATAAGTCCAAATAACTTGTATTTAAATTTAGAAAATAGTGAACTATAGGCCTTGGGTCATTTTAAAGTGTAAGGGTTTAAACTCAAATAATATGTAAGATGTCTTTATTTAATGAGCATCATTTGTGTATATTGAGACAAATAGATGTGTGTGTTGGAAACAAGGGATGTATACTTAATTTGCATGAATTGTGGCCACCGAGTGAGGGTGGGTTGTGACATACTTATACATATGAAGAATTGCAAAATATTAGGTGGAAAAATGCTTAGAAAATAAAGAAAATCATGTAAAAATTTTATGAAATTAAAAGAGTCATTAGGTGTGTAAAATGCCCATGAATAAGTGGGAAAAGTGCCACAAAGTGGGGGTTAAAAGCCTTGAGGAAATAGGCCAAAACTAGATAAATTTAGCCACAACCGCTATAGTAAAAATTCAGAAATAGGAAAAATTAGGTTGCAACCATGAACAGTAAAATCAGAAAATGGCCCAAACTACACAGCCTCTGCCCAATCGTGGTCTACGCTCACGCTGCGCCTACGCTTACGCTGTGCCCTTGTGCGCTCGCTGCCTGCTATTGCCGCCAATGCACGCCCACGTATGACAGCCAGCTGCCTTGTCATGGCACCCAGCCTAACACCCCCTGACACCTGCCCCTTTAGTCACCTAGTTGAGCCATGTTTGGGCATCTTTTTATAGACTATGTTTGAGCACCCTATTGGGTCACGTTTGGCCATCCTTTGGGCCACGTTTGGCCACCCTTTTGAACTATTTTTGGTCACCTTTTTGGGCCATGTTTGGCCGCTCTTATAGGCCATGTTTCGCCACCCTTTTAGACCTTGTTTGGGCACCTTATTGGCCATGTTTGGCCACTTCCTTGGACCACTTTTGATATACTTTTTGACCTACTTTTGGCTTATGTCTTAAGAAATTTTGGGACCCATTTGGGGTCATTATTTCAAGGCATATTTAAAGACATTTTAGGGATATCTTAAAGGCCACTCTTGAACATGCCTTAGACCTAATTTTGGCCATGAGTTAGGGAGATATTTGACTACCATTTGGGACTTATCTTGGGTGAGTCTAGTTAACGGTTTTCATTTTCATTTTGGGAAAAACATGGGGAAATGAATGAATGAGCAATTAAAATTCACCTTATGACCTTTCATTTATTTTTCTTCTTTCATTTCACTCACTCCCCGGGTTTGTGAAAATTCGGGGTGTGACAGTACCTGACCCTGTTTATGAACACTCCATACCTATTCCATTAGGGGTGGGGTGAGACAGGTCTCCGACGGGGCGAGGTAAATTATCATCCCTAGGTGTAACTTTAGTTAAGGGCCATAGGGCATAATAAGTATATTGTGCTCATTTGGATGAGCTAAAAAAAAAGTATGGTTTGAGTTAAGTAGTAATTTGAATAACGAGTTGTGGAAAAGTTTTGACTGAGTTAAGTTATTAAGTATTTGGATGAACATATTTGATAAGTTATTAAATGACATTGTAGTTTTTGGATTAAATGTGACTGTCACAGCCCCGAATTCCAACGAACCCGAGGCGCGAGTAACGAAACTAAAAGAAAGTAAAATAAAATATAAAGTAAATAAAGACAATCTAACAGATTCAACCCAAACTTACATTCATTTCCTTCAATGTACATCCATGTAAAGCATAGTCACTAAAAACATTCAACATGTCATTTAGGGCTTAAACCCTAAATCACAAAATATGCCCTCATGGGCCAAATATCCTCCTAAGCTCATATCTCCTCCACTTTGTAAGACTTTCTCAAGTCTCAAGTGCCGGGAGCGTCATCTGAAATGTTTGTCCCACTGAATGGGTCAGCTCAACTGCTGGTACAATATAATGCTAATGCAAGAAACAAAATTAAGGGCGTGACATGTGCAACTGTACAGTTATATCTACATGGCATTCAACATCATGGATACAATGTACTAGCAATAATCTACATGTCATCCAACTCATTAACATAATCTAAGGCGTGGTATCTGTAAGTGTACAGTTATATTTCCATGCACAATTATAACCTACATGCCATCCCATTCATCCATACAATGCATTAACAAGATTCAAAACAATTATAACCTACATGCCATCCAATTCATCCATACAATGCATTAACAAGATTCATCACACATTCAGGAATTCATTAATGCAATGTAATAAAAATATACGTGACACAACCATGCAAACTCCATGTCACACCCATGCCTCACTTTACGGGCCTTCCCCGACGGCCTGAGCATCCATGTATGTCTCACTTTATAGGACCTTCCCCGACGGCCTGAGCATCCAGTATGTCTCACTTTACGGACCTTCCCTGACGACCTGAGTAAGCCAGTATGTCTCACTTTACGGACCTTCTCCGACGGCCTGAGTATCCAAGTATGCACAATGCCAAATGCTCAGCTCACGCCATGTCCAAAGAATCACACTATGCCAATATGCTCATGATTCCACCATGTCACAATGTAATCCCGATAAATCATCTTATCTCCACATGAAGCATGCTTTAAACGATGTTTCACACAATAACATTCCAATCACAAGATCCTTTCATCAAGGGTATATGCCAAGCACAATCCACTTAACACATGTTTTAAATCACGTATTACATAATCTCAACAATTCTCAAAATATAATCTACACATCCTGCTAACATATGCGATATACACATAGTCATGATCCACATTCATCACCAAACTTTTACCAAGATAACAAGGAGCATAAGCATAGGAACAATAAAACAAACATGTGAATCATCAAGTCAATATGGCAATTATTCCTAAACTTAATTCTATTTCTTACTTAGCACAATAAATCGTACCTGATAGGTTGGTCTCAACCCAAGAAAGTGTACTCGTAGTGTAGCTGGACTATAACAAGAATGCAGAAGGTTAGACCATCTTCTCTTTGCCCTTCAGTGTTCCTAAAACCATAAAATATAACTAAGTTGTTTTGCCACTTGAATTATGATATTCATCAAATTTTATGTCTTTATTTTATTGGTTTCTATTTTGTCAAATTAAACTCTACTGTTGAGTCCGGGACATCGAAGAAAATAGATTTGGGCTTTCGCGGAATTTAATTTGGACATCCGAGCTAAAAATGGTAAAACAGTCATTTTGCACTCTTTACGGGTCTTTTCACCTAGAGACCTCTTCTCATAAATCGGACTTCACGGTTGAGTCCGGAATGCTCGAAATAATAAAATTTCACTATCTATTTACTTAATTTAGAGTTCGTTTGACTGCATTTCAAATTAGGGATATTTTGGTAATTTTAAATGTTATCACGGGTCTTTTATTTTTTGGGACCTCGTCTCATAAAACAGACCTCACCATTGGTCTCAGAATGGTCGAGATAAGTCAAAATACACTAATGACTTGTCCTATCTGGACTTCGGATTATTTTGTAACATTTAAATAATTTAATTTAATTAATTTAATTTAATATTTTATTCAGGGGGTCAATCCATAATTATTAAAAGTCCTGGGGTCAGATTAGGATTTCCAAAAGCTGAGGGGTTAAATTAGAATTTCTGATTTGACTATTCTTAATCAGGACAGCCAAACAGTGGATGGCTTCTAAAACAGGGATAGGACATCCCTATTTCAAAATTTCAATCCCAATTCAATTTGCTGAACCCGCAGCCAAACACCCCCTATCCCTATTCCAACCTAACTTATGCGGCCCAAACCTAAAAGCCCAATACCCTTTAAACTTAATTCGGCCCAAACTCTTTTAAATCAATTAAGCCCAAATTAGTTAAAAAAAAAAAGAGAACAGGCCCAAGCTCAGCCCAGGTCGCCCGCCTTTATCCCTGCGACTTTCCGGCGAGATAGCCTAGGTTTCCGTCGCCATCTCCGATGACGGCAACCATTTTCCGGTTAGATTTCAACGTAAAAAAAAATAGCAGTTTTCTTTCATTTTTCATGAGCTCTTTACTTCTAAGGTTCATTTTTAAATTGATTTAACAAATCCTCACCACTACCCCTAAACCCGTAGCTCCGGTGGCCAAACCTAGAATTTCGGCGAACCCTTATTGCCATGATTTCAGCACTGTTTTGGATTCCCCCTTTTCCTAAAAGCTTCCTGTACTCAAGGAGATTGAATCCCAACCATTTAAACCAAGTTCAAAACATAAAATATCAAACCTATTCCCCATAGCCGTGACCTGCAACTCCCAAGTTCTACCTCAGCTCTTAACCATTTCAGTTGATTCCCTTTGTATTTTAACCTAAATTTCATGCTTCACAAAACCCTTTATCCCAAAACAGTTATCATGCTTTAAAGAAAATGAAATAGAGGTTGGCCAACTCATATTTACTTCCCGGAATTTTCTTAGGTGCAGGTCTCTCCTTCTTCCTCTCTCTTCTAACCTCTAATTCTGGCTCCAAAATCTATCTGCCTCGCGATCTCTTTCTCGCACAGCCTCACATCTTTCTTTCTGATTTTTCTTTTCCTAGCCAACGTATACACTCCACTTATACACACCCAAGGCATGCACATCTCCTCACGCAACACCTGAAACCAGCCTCATTTTCTAACTTTTCCCACTGCTCAAGCCACTCTCCCTTCCTTCACATCAGCTTTGCATTAAATGCAAAGTTGACCCATATATTTATATATTATCACTCATACACACACACACACACACACCCGTACACACTTACTGATATATATATATATATTATGTACATACATGTATGCATATACACATACATAATTACATGCATATATATATAAATATCTATACATAATACACTACATTACATACATCCATATACACTCCAAATAAATAGATGATTAAATAAATAAATTAATAAATAATAATAATAAACAATAAAAAAAAATCATTCCTATAAAAATTCCAAGTCTTTACATCCTTCCCTCAAAGAAATTTGGTCCCGAAATTTAAAAATATGTATCTCTTCGGCAAGATAATGAAAGATCAATTCCTAAAGCATTAGTATATCACTCACATGTATTTAAACACACGTACATATAAACATATTTAAACATTTTCTTATGCATGCATTAATGACAACCAGTCAGCGTATAAAATCATGGCTACAGTACAATCACAGGTACTAACTAGCTTGCTTATTCAAAATCAGCAAACAACATCTAATAGTTAGCACATAACTTAGCACGCTAGCATCCAAGTATTCAAGTCCATCCTATGAATACACAGGTACATGAGTAAGCATGGCAAACACGAATGAATGAGAGGTACTAAAATCTATCAATATGCTAGTCTGTGAGCTAAAAACAAGGAATATACCTCGAACCGTAGGAGGTCCGGAAGTAGATGCCTCAGGTGCGACTACTGCATAAACGCGACCTCGGGTAGTCTGGTTCTGTCTACCCCCTTCCCTCTGTCCAAGGGCCCTAACGCTCTGCGCAGAGGGTGCAGGCTGAAAATGTGGTGCTGGAGGTCTATCGCCTAATCGTGGCTGTGACAGGGGTACCTCAGTATGCTGATAGTAATGTGACCCTTGTGAGCTCTGTGGGGTCTGCCCCTGAGGGCAGTTAGCCCTAACATGGCCTATCTGATGGCAAATATAACAAATGGGAGGGGTTCTCCACCCTTGACTCTGCACTTGGGGGAGGAAGTAATCCCTGGCTAGGTCTGGGCCCCTGTCCTAAACTGGGGTCTCTCTAGGCGGCAACTGGCCTTTTTATGGCCCGCCTGTCCATATCTGAAACAAGTCGGAGGTCCCCGTGGCGCTCCCTCCTGGGAAGAAATAAGCATAATAGACAGGGGGGCTGAAAGCTGAGTGGGCACTGGTGGTATCTGGGCAGAAGAGGCACTAGTTCGAGACTTCTTCGATGGTCCCCCCTCAGTATAAGTCAGTGTAGGCACAAGAGTCTGTGCTAGGGGTGTCCTGCCTTGGGTCCAAGACTCTCTAATCCCTTTGAGGTCGGCCAACTCTCTCTCAAGTCTGGTGGCCCTAATCACTGCCTCCTCATAGGTTTCTATAATATGGCCCGCCAACATCTCTCTGATAGTGGGCCTCAGCCCCTGAAGAAACTGGTAAACCCTCAACTCCTCCCTCTCAGTGATGTGTGGGGCGAACCTCCCCAGTGTAGTAAAACGGGACTCATACTAGGTCACAGTCATGTCTCTCAAGAGGAGTGTCTCAAACTCCTTCCTGAATCCAATCTAGGCGGTCGCTGGAAAATAGAGGTCATTAAACGTGGCCACAAATGCATCCCATCCTTCCCCAAACCTACTGATCCTTCCTATAGATACCTTCCACCACTGGCTCGCTAACCCCGTGAACTGGAATGTGGCACAACGGATCCTCAAGTGTGGCTCGACAATCCCTTGGGAGTCCAGGATCCTGATAATCTGATCTAACCACTCCTCAGCCACTAGAGGATCAGGCTGTTCGGCAAATGAGGGTGGTCTCATCCTCTGAAACGCCTTCATCACGAAGGTATCTCTAGTCTCTCCTCTTGTGGCCCTGGCCTCGGCTTCAGCAGCGCTGGCCTCCTGCATAGTATGGAAACACTCCTATATAATGGCTGCCAAATCTCTGGCGCCGATAGTCTGCTCCACCTCCTCCACTTGGAGCTGGTACAGGAGCAGGTGTGGGTATAGGAGCAGGAGCAAGAGCAGGGATAGGAGCAGGAGCATCAGTGGGAGCAACAGTCTCCTCTACTACAACCTGCAGAGGTGCAGTAGCTCTAGGTCTGCCGCGTCGGGGTCGATCAGTAGTCCTAGGCCTACCCCGCCTAGCTGGCCCAGCTCTCACAGGAGCTTGTCTGGGTGACATGGGTCTACAAGTCCAAGGAAAAGAAAAAATTTAGTACCCCTTTTTCACTCTACACTTAAGCATTTAAAGAATATATAGTATATACAGGTCTCACAAGTAACAGTCACAACATGTCTACACTAAACAAGTTCTTGCACTTAACAAAACATTCACTATAATTCAAAACAATGAGTTATGGCCTTATTGGGTTCATTTATGTTTTCATAACTCTTTCATTATTTCCTACCTTTATAGCTAGGTGATAACCTTTCATGGATCACAGCTCTTTTTATTACTGGCTGATGGGGCGCCATCCATCAACTGTAACGCAAGATCTGAGACCAATCCAATCTGTATATATATCATGGTCATAGTACTTATAATCCATGAATATCAGTTCCTAACCTAGCACACACATACAAAATCCACAAACAACAGTCAACCAGGTAAACAACTAGGTCCCCAACCTATCTCATAAGTGATTAGGCATACCGTCTGCTGTACTAATAACCAAGTGTACAACCTACACCTCAAATGACTAGGCATACGGCCTATCTCATAAAATATACGGTCATGCATCTCTAACCTTAGCCAATCACTACATCAAACAGTTTACAGGTTCCCTACCTACCAGGGAAATCGGGTATAAGTGCATACTCATGCACTCTAATACAATACGTGCACATAAAACATGCTACCCAAACTCACCCAACTAAACTGAAAGTCTAAACTTATCCCACTGTTCCTAGGTATTCGGACCTATGCTCTGATACCATGTTGTCACGCCCCGAATTCCAACGAACCCGAGGCGCAAGTAACGAAACTAAAAGAAAGTAAAATAAAATATAAAGTAAATAAAGACAATCTAACAGATTCAACCCAAACTTACATTCATTTCCTTCAATGTACATCCATGTAAAGCATAGTCACTAAAAACATTCAACATGTCATTCGGGCTTAAACCCTAAATCACAAAATATGCCCTCATGGGCCAAATATCCTCCGAAGCTCATATCTCCTCCACTCTGTAAGACTTCCTCAAGTCTCAAGTGCCGGGAGCGTCATCTGAAATGTTTGTCCCACGAATGGGTCAGCTCAACTGCTGGTACAATATAATGCTAATGCAATAAACAAAATTAAGGGCGTGGCATGTCTACCGTTATATCTACATGGCATTCAACATCATGCATATAATGTACTAGCAATAATCTACATGTCATCCAACTCATTAACATAATCTAAGGCATGGCATGTGTAAGTGTACAGTTATATCTCCATACACAATTATAACCTACATGCCATCCCATTCATCCATACAATGCATTAACAAGATTCAAAACAATTATAACCTACATGCCATCCAATTCATCCATACAATGCATTAACAAGATTCATCACACATTTGGGAATTCATTAATGCAATGCAATAAAAATATGCGTGACACAACCATGCAAACTCCATGTCACACCCATGCCTCACTTTACGGACCTTCCCCGACGGCCTGAGCATCCATGTATGTGTCACTTTACGGACCTTCCCCGACGGCCTGAGCATCTAGTATGTCTCACTTTACGTACCTTTCCTAACGGCCTGAGTAAGCCAGTATGTCTCACTTTACGGACCTTTCCCGACGGCCTGAGTATCCAAGTATGCACAATGCCAAATGCTCATCTCACGCCATGTCCAAAGAATCACACTATGCCAATATGCTCATGATTCCACCATGTCACAATGTAATCCCGATAAATCATCTTATCTCCACATGAAGCATGCTTTAAACAATGTTTCACACAATAACATTTCAATCACAAGATCTTTTCATCAAGGTTATATGCCAAGCACAATCCACTTAACACATGTTTTAAATCACGTATTACATAATCTCAACAATTCTCAAAATATAATCTACACATCCTGCTAACATATGCGATATACACATAGTCATGATCCACATTCATCACCAAACTTTTAACGAGATAACAAGGAGCATATAAGCATAGGAACAATAAAACAAACATGTGAATCATCAAGTCAATATGGCAGTTATTCCTAAACTTAATTCTATTTCTTACGTAGCATAATATATCGTACCTGATAGGTTGGTCTCAACCCAAGAAAGTGTACTCGTAGTGTAACTGGACTACAACAAGAATGCAGAAGGTTAGACCACCTTCTCTTTGCCCTTCAGTGTTCCTAAAACCATGAAATATAACTGAGTTGTTTTGCCACTTGAATTATGATATTCATCAAATTTTATGTCTTTATTTTATTGGTTTCTATTTTGCCAAATTAAACTCTACTGTTGAGTCCGAGACGTCGAAGAAAATAGATTTGGGCTTTCGCGGAATTTAATTTGGACATCCGAGCTAAAAATGGTAAAACAGTCATTTTGCACTCTTTACGGGTCTTTTCACCTCGAGACCTCTTCTCACAAATCGGACTCCACGGTTGAGTCCGGAATGCTCGAAATAATAAAATTTCACTGTCTGTTTACTTAATTTAGAATTCGTTTGACTGCGTTTCAAATCAGGGACATTTTGGTAATTTTAAATGTTATCACGGGTCTTTTATTTTTCGCGACCCCATCTCATAAAACGGACCTCACCATTGGTCTCAGAATGGTCGAGATAGTCAAAATACACTAATGACTTGTTCCTATCTGGACTCCGGATTATTTTGTGACATTTAAATAATTTAATTAAATTAATTTAATTTAATATTTTATTCAGGGAGTCAATCCATAATTATTAAAAGTCTTGGGGTCAGATTAGGATTTCCAAAAGCTGAGGGGTCAAATCAGAATTTTTGATTTGACTATTCTTAATCAGGATAGCCAAACAGTGGATGACTTCTAAAACAGGGATAAGATATCCCTATTTCAAAATTTCAATCCCAATTCAATTTGCTGAACCTGGAGCCAAACACCCCCTATCCCTATTCCAACCCAACTTATGCGGCCCAAACCCAAAAGCCCAATACCTTTTAAACTTAATTCGGCCCAAACTCTTTTAAATCAATTAAGCCCAAATCAGTTTAAAAAAAAGAGAACAGGCCCAAGCTCAGCCCAGGTCGCCCGCCTTCATCCCTGCGACTTTCCGGCTAGACAGCCTAGGTTTCCGTCGCCATCTCCGGCGACTGGCAACCATTTTCCAGTCAGATTTCAACGTAAAAAAAAATGCAGTTTTCTTTCATTTTTCATGAGCTCTTTACTTCTAAGGTTCATTTTTAAATTGATTTAACAAATCCTCACCACTACCCCTAAACCCGTAGCTCTTGTGGCCAAACCCAGAATTCCGGCGAACCCTGATTGCCATGATTTCAGCATTGTTTTGGGTTCCCCCTTTTCCTAAAAGCTTCCTGTACTCAAGGAGATTGAGTCCCAACCATTTAAACCAAGTTCAAAACATAAAATATCAAACCTATTCCCCATAGTCGTGACCTGCAACTCCCAAGTTCTACCTCAGCTCTTAACCATTTCAGTTGATTCCCTTTGTATTTTAACCTAAATTTCATGCTTCACAAAACCCTCTATCCCAAAACAGTTATCATGTTTTAAAGAAAATGATACAGAGGTTGGCCAACTCACCTTTACTTCCCGGATTTTCTCAGGTGCAGGTCTCTCCTTCTTCCTCTCTCTTCTAACCTCTGAGTCTGGCTCCAAAATCTCTCTGCCTCGCGATCTCTTTCTCGCACAGCCTCACTCTCTTTCTTTCTGATTTTTCTTTTCCTAGCCAACGTATACACTCCACTTATACAAACCCAAGGCATGCACATCTCCTCACGCAACACCTGAAACCAGCCTCATTTTCTGACTTTTCCCACTGCTCAAGCCACTCTCCCTTCCTTCACATCATTAAATGCAAAGTTAACTCATATATATATATATATATATTATCACTCATCCAGACACACACACACACACACGTACACACTTACTGATATATATATATATATTATGTACACACATGTATGCATATACACATACATAATTACATGCACATATATATATATATATATATAAATATCTATACATAATACACTACATTACATACATCCACATACACTCCAAATAAATAGATGATTAAATAAATAAATTAATAAATAATAATAATAAACAATAAAAAAAAAAATTCATTCCTATAAAAATTCCAAGTCTTATAGTGACTACTTGTTTTTCATGTAGATTTTCTTTTCTTTTCTTTTTATATCAATTTTGTGTAGAAAAAAGAATCCAAAACATACAAATAAATAAATAAAAAATGTGCTCATTCTTCCTTAAATTTTCTTTAAATATATATAAAGACAAACATTTGAAGCTCATGAGTAAAGGTGGCGAATGTTATCTAAATTCGTCCTAGCCGGTCCACTAATTAACGGAAATGAGTAACTCATTTAATTAGTGGGTCATAAACGGGTTGCATAATAAGGAACCCGTCAATTTAACGGGCCAATACAGGTTAAATATGGGTTTGGGCATATTAAGAATGCAAAAGAACAAAATAGTATAAGAATATATATGGGGATATATATGTATATATATAAAATAAGCGGTGCATATGGGTGGTTGGGTTTTAGTGGAATCGGAACTAACTCAACTTTAAGTGGTTCTAAAAATTTAGAACTATAACCAAATCCGCAAGTCTAATAGAACCGACTTGACCCAACCCGAAAAAAATCTGGTTTGGGTCGATTCAACTCGTTCGGGTTAGGTATTTTTTTTTTTGCCTTCAAACTAATCTTAAATTTTTATTTTATTTTTATCGGTAAACTAATCCCAAAAAATTATGTATTCAAATATGTATATAAAATCTTTGTGAATCTAAATTAAAAATAGACAATTTGTATGTGTGTAATATATATATATATATATATATATAATAATTATAAGTTAAACTTAGTAAAATGGTAAACTATACAACCATGACAACTAGTAGGCACTTCATACCCAATTTAGTAATTGTGAAACTCAAAATTTATTCTCTTTTTCTCTAAAAATTGATAAACTCTTAACTTTTTAAAAATATTAATGAGTGGTTTCATGGAATTATACATGGCATATATATATATTATATTATATATATGTATATAGTACATATATCTATATCTACATATATATATGACATATATATGTATAGAGTGCATACATGTATAGGTATACAGTGCATACATATAATATATACAGTGTATATATATATATATATACATACATAATATAGTATATATATATATATATATAATACAGTACATAACATAGCATATATATAGTACATAACATAATACATTATGTATATATATATATATACATACATACCTAATTTATATATGCTATATACTATATATATATAATACTCACATATATATACATATTAATTTTTCTAAAAAAAAATAGTGAGAGTTTGGTTCTCGGATTGGTTTGGTTTATTCGAATTTTAAATCGAAACTGAACCGACTAAATCGGTTTTAGAACCGAACCAACCCAATTTTTTTTTAGAACCAAACTAACACAACCCATTGAGGTCGGGTTCTGGTGGGGTCAAGTCGGTTCTACGGTTTTTGATTTTTTTGTGCACCCCTAATATATATATATATATATATATATATATATATCTCCATTTGGGAAAAAATAAAATAATAAAACCTATACCATGGATTATAAAAAAAAATTGATATTTAGAAAATATAATTCAGCATTACCATATATATAAACAAAACACAAATCAAAATCTTGTGATCCAAAGTAAGTTGAATTGGTCTTTGCTAAGAGCTGTGGATATTTTTTTTTTCATAAACAATAGTTAGCATCATGATACACATCAAAAAGATATCCAAGAAACATTATTATTATTGATACCATTACCCCCGTGCGAATGACTTTAGTTCCTTCATGTGAAGGAGGTGATCTTTCACCACTATTGAATATTCTCCATTAATTTTCTAACTGTATTCTTAACTTTCTTTTAGTTCTGGTATTTTGTTGGGTTTTCAAGATATCTAAAGTAAAACAATTATTGTGATTATTTAGAAATAATGTTTCTTTCATTAGGGTGAAAAAAAAATAACGAGTTGAATTCTGGTTAACCCGACCCGTATGTGACTTAACTTGTATTTGACCCGTTTAATTACGGGTTAAATATGAGTTTAACCTATTTTGACCTGTCCCATTTTCAACCTATCCAATCTGTCCATTTTGCCAGACCTACTCATGAGTTACCCTTGAAATTTAAATGGCAAATCTCTTGTAAAGATTCAAAATTTTTGGAATCAATTTTTTTCTTTCATTTAAATATAAATGTACATTATCTATGTATATGTGTATATGTATAGGTGTATATATAATGTATGGTATATATGTATGTGTAGTAAATTGTATACGTATATATATATATAGATATATATATATACATGTATATATACTAAAGGGGAGTGAGAGATAGCAGGCAAGTGTGCGTGTGTGTGCTGCTGTGTGTGAGTGTAATATAATATACATATATATATATATATATATATGAAAACCAAAGGAGCAAGCAAGTATTAAATTCATTCTGAAAAGAAAAAAAAAAGAGGGAGTGATTTGGACAGGGGGGAAGTCAGAAAAGGAGGAAAATGGTGGGCTGCAGTTGGCCTTGTGTGAGGTTATGCATATATATATATATATATATATCTATGTATATATATATATATTAGCTATGTGTTTTGGTTAGAGAGAAAGTTAAAAAGAAAGACTGAGTGTAGAAGCTGTGGGTGTGTCGAGGGGAGGCTGAAGCCAAGCCAAGTTGGAACAGAAGAGAAGAATGAGAGACCTGCACCAGAAAAACCCAGAAAGTTTGGTGAGTTGGCTCAGTTATGTTTTTAAATTTTTACAGCATGATAATTAGTTTGATTTATGAGGTTTTGTAGAGCATGAAATGTGGGTTAGGTTACAAAAAGAATCAACTGAAATGGTTGAGAGATGACCGAGATATCCATAGTTACAGGTCATGAGTGTGGGATTGGGTTTTAGTATTTTATGTAATAAACTCAAAATAAATGATGGAAAATTATTGGGATGAGTTGCAGGAAGGGGTTTGAACAAGTTTAGAGTGGAAATAGTAAAGAAACAAGCTCGAAAATGGGAAATCTCAGTTGGCCGGAGTTACGATTCTTGGTCATTTCGTGGAGATCTAATGGATAAAAATGAAAAACAAGGTTAGAAATGGAATCTACATGAAAAATTGAAGAAAACCGTGTTTAAAAAGAAATGAAAAATGATCGGAACAGGGTCGCTAGCGCCGGAGAAGACGCTGGAGACCCACCGGAACCCTACCGAAAAATCAGGGAAAAAGGAACTGTTCAGGGTTTGGGTTCGGATCGGGTTAGATCTGACCCACCTGCAAGTGTTGGATACAGGTTATAAATTAAAAAGGGATTGGGGCTATCTGGCTACAGGTTTAATAAATTAAATTGAAATTAAAATTGGGAGATAGGGATATCTTATCCCAGTTTTGAAGATTAGCCACTGTTTGGCTATTTGGATTGAGAATAGTAAAATTAAAAATTTTGATTTAACCTCACAAATTTCAGTAATTATAAAGTGACCCCCAAAACTTTGGATTTTTATAATTAGACCCCCCCAGAATAAAATATTAATTTAATTAATTAATTGAAAATAAAAAAAATTACAAAAATGTCACTGAGTTAAAAAACAGTCAAACGAACTTTGATTAAAGTAAACAAATAGTGAATTTTTATTATTTCAAAGCATTCCGGACTCAACCATGGAGTCTAATTTACAAAAAGAGGCCTCGAGAAGTAAGAACTCGTAAAAGTATAAAATGACTGTTTCACCCTTTTTAGTCCGGATATCTAAATTGAATTTTGCAAAAGTCTAAACCGACTTTCTTCGACATTTCATACTCAATGGTAGAGTCTATTTTAGTAAAATAGAAACTCATGAAATAAAAGCATAAAATTTGATGAATAGCATAATTCAAGTAACAATAGACTGAGTTATGTTTCATGCTTTTAGGAACACTAAAAGGAAAGGAGAAGGCGGCCTGACCTTCTACATTCTCACCATTTAGTTCAGCTACACAGCGAACACGACTTCCTAGGGTTGAGACATACCCATCAGGTATGATGTTTTGCTAAGTAAGAAATAGGATTAAGTTTAGGAATATTTTATGAGAAAATTGAATGACTTGTATGCTTAACTGTTGTTGGAAAATTGTTTGGAATAAGTTTATTTGATAACTTGGAGTTAGTTGTTTACGTGCTTATGTGTTTCTTGAATTCTTTGAGAATTTAGTGAAGTGATGAATGTGAACTGTAACCATGTGTTAAATTGACAGTATGAGATATGTATTCATGTGGAATAAGTTTGCGAGTTAAATATTATTGTTGCCTCAGGTATGATACATGGTTTAAAGCATGCTTCATTGAGATTATATTATTGTGTGGTAAAATCAAAACATCTTGGCTTATGGTGAATCCTTTGGAAACATGGTGTGAGTTGAGCATGTGGTGCTATGCATTATGAGGGTGTAGATCCTGTAGTAAAAAACCCAAAATTGGCCATTGCATTGGTGCCCTGATCCATCGGGGGAAGGCCCGTAAATGGGAGTTGGTACTCAGATCCAGCGGATGCGGTTCGTAAATGAGACATGGGTGTGGCGTAGAGTGCATGGGTGTGTCATGCATATTTATAATGCATTGTATTGATGAACTGGAAAACATCTAGATTATAAATGTACACTTTGCACATGCCATGCCTTAATCTTGTTTTTTGCATTAGTATTATGTAATACTAGCAATTGAGCTGACCCATTTGTGGGATAACATATTATAGATGATGTTTGTAAAGACCCAAAAAAAAATTTTAAATAAATTTTTTTTTTAAATATGTGTGTATGCATAGAGTGTGTGCAATGGTGTATGGTATGTATATGTGTATGATATTATATGCTATATGTATGTATATGTATTTAAATATATATATATATATATCTGTGTGTGTATAATATATATATATATATATATATGTACATGTAATTAGATATATATATATATATATATATATATATATAGATATATGTGTGTACACAAGTGGGTGCAAGACAGCCTGTGTGTGGGTTGTTGTGTGTGTGTGTGTGTGTGTGCGGCAGTGTACTGCTGTATGTGTGATATAATATATATATATATATATGAAAAACCATGCACATGAGCAACATTAAATGCAAAGAGAAAAAAGGGGGGGAAGAAGTCAGAAAATGGTGTAGGGGTTGAGTGTGTGTAGGCCTGGCCGTAGAGAGAGAGAGAGAGAGAGAGAGAGAGAGAGAGAGATCAGAAAAGAGAGAGGGGCAGTTGTGGTGATGATGTATATGTATGTGTGTGTGTATGTGTGTGTGTTTGAGTTACGAAGGAAATAGAGAGGAAAGAGACTGAGAGAACAAAAAGGGAGGAGTTGGAACAATACCAAGGAGGAAGAAGGGAAGTACACAGGAGAAAAAAAATCAAAAAACCAAGGTAAGTGGGTTAGCTTCTGTTTTAAATTTTTCAAGCACGATTTTTTGATTTTGAGTATAGGGCCTTGAAGAACATGTTGTAAGATTTATTTAGCAAAAAGAATTACTTGAAATGGTTAAGAAATGAAGGAGAAAATCTCAGTTGTAGGTTAAGGGAAATACAATCGGGTTCCATGATTTTATGTGTTAAACTCAAAATAAATGATGGGGAATTAGTGAGATGAGTTGCAGAAAACATTTGGGATTAAAATGGGGATAGAAACAGTGACTGAGAAGTCACAAAAATGAGAGTCAATGGCTGGCCGAAGAGTCGGCTGGAGGGGTTTGACCCTCTATTCGTGATGATATAGAAATTTAAATCCAAAATCGAGCTTGGATATGAGATCCTTGGGAAAAATCGAAGAAAATCACATTGAAAAATAGGGGAAATCTGATCAGAACAATGTCGCCGGCGCCGAAGAAGACGCCGGAACCTCGTCGAAACCCTACCGGAAAGTCGGGGAAGAAGAAGGACTATTTAGGGTATAGGTTCGGGTCGGGTCGGGTTCGGATTAGTTTTGGTCGGGTTAGACCCGACCCACCCATATGTGTCAGCCGCATGTTATAAGTTAAAAATGGGATTGGGGGTGTTTGGGTACAGGTTTAATAAATTGAAATTGAAAATTGAGATTAAGAATAGGGATATCCTATCCCGGTTTTGGGACTTAGCCACTGTTTGGCTATTCGGATTTGGGATAGGAAATTTTAAAATTCTGATTTAACCCCAGAACTTTGAAAAATCCTAATTTGACCCCCTAGAACTTTTAAAATTATAGTTTGACCCCTGAATAAAATATTAATTAATTATTAATTTAATTAATTAATTAAAAATAAAAGAAAAATTACTAAAATGCCACTAAGTCAAAAAGCAATCAAACGAACTCCGATTAAAGTGAACAAATAGTGAATTTTATTATTTTGAGCATTCTGAACTCAACCGTGAAGTCTAATTTGTGAAAAGAGACCTCAAGATGTAAGAACTCATAACAGTGCAAAATGACTGAAAAATGACTGTTTGCCCTTTTTAGTACAGAAGTCCAAATTGAGTTCCGCGAAAGCCTAAATCGACTTTTTTCGAAGTTCCAGGACTTAATGGTAGAGTTTATTTTAGCAAAATAGAAACTCATAAAATAAAGACATAAAATTTGATGAATAGCATAATTCAAGTAGAAAATGGACTGAGCTACATTTCATGATTTTAGGGACACTGAAAGGCAAGGAGAAGGCGGTCTAACCTTCTATATTCTCGCTGTTAGTTCGGTTACATTGCGAGCACGATTTCTTAGGGTTGAGGACCTACCCATCAGGTATGATATTTTGCTAACTAAGAAATAGGATTAAGTTTAAGAGTGATTGCCATGTTAACTTAATGATTCATATATCTGTTTGATTGTTTATATGCTTATGTGTTTCTAGTTATCTTTCTGAAAGTTTCGTTAAGTGATAGATGTGGGTCATGACTATGTGTATATTCCCTGTATTGGCACAATGTGTGATTTATATTTTTTTTTAGAGAATTGGCAAGATGGTGAATATGTAAATCAAGCATGTGATTAAATTGATTGTTCATGATATGCAGACTTGTGGAAGGAGTTTTGTGATTTAATGTCATTGTTGCTTTAAGTGGAATATGCATTATTTAAAGCATACTTCATATGTTGATAACTTGTTTAGTTGAGACTGCATTATTGCACGGTGGAATCAAGGTATATTGGCATAGTGTGATTCCTTGAAAGCATGGTGTAGGTTAAGCACGTGGTGCTATGCATTATGAGGGTGTCGATCCTATGGTGAAAAACCCAAAATCGGCCATTGGTACTCATGCCAGCGGGGATAGACCGTAAAGTGAGACATACAAGTGGTACTCATGCCAGCGGGGAAGGACCGTAAAGTGAGACATGGGTGTGGCATAGAGTTTGCATGGGTGAGTCACACATATTGTTCATGTGCTGCATTGATGATATTGGATGACATGTAGAGATACATGTACACCTGCACATGTCACGCTATAATTTTATTTCTTGCATTAGCACTATATTATACTAGCAGTTAAGCTGACCTATTCGTGGGATAACGTATTACAGATAACGCCCCTGCTACTTGAGATTTGAGAAAGCTTAAACGAAAGAAAAAGAAGGGAACCTATAAGTGCATTTGACCCCTAGGGGCATATTTTTAGATGTAAGGGCATAAGCCCACAATGACATGAGCGATTTGTTTTCTTGATTGTACTTTACAATTTATGTGTTGATGAAAACTGAATGTCTATCTAGTTAAATCCTTTAAATTGTCATTTATTTACCTTTCTTGTTTTATATCAGCTCACCCCTTAGGGTCGTAGAAATTCGGGGCATGGCAACATGGTATCAGAGCATAGGTCCGAATACCTAGAGACTATGGGGTGTTGTTGAACCCCATGAGACCCTAGAGGAAGGAGTGAGACTTAGTGTGAACAGTCAATAGCATGCGATAAGATTTTATGTGTTATGTGATTATCTATACGTGAAGCATGACTTGTTGTGATTATGTGTTAAATGATGCTATATTAAGATGCATGATGTGTGAAAATTTGTTAAGTGTATATTATTACATGCTATACATACTACCTGTGAAGTGTAAATTGCTGATAAGAACATGACTGGAATTTTAAATTGAAATGCTTATGTCTAGATGTAAAAAGGAGTATTAATTTTTTTTTCTTTCCTTGGATTTGTAGACATGCCACCTAGACGAGCTCTTGTGAGAGCCGGGCCACCCAGACAGGGTAGACCTAGGGCTGCTGCCCAGCCTCGACTGCGGCAGACCCAGAGTTGCTGCTTCTCCTCCCAGCATAGCAGAAGAGGCTGTTGCCCCAACTGATGCACGTGCTCACAGTACAACTAAAGGAGACTATTGCCCCTGCTCCTGCTCCTATTCCAGCACCTGCTCCTGCCCTAGCCCTAGTAGAGGAGGTGGAGCAGACTGTTGGCGCCAGAGACATGGCAGCCATCTTATAGGAGTGCCTTCGTGCTATCCATGAGGCGAGGCCTACAAGCGGAGAGACGTGGGATACCTTCATGATGAAAGTGTTCCAAAGGATGAGACCTCCCACTTTTGCCGGACAGCCGGATCCATTAGTCGCAGAAAAGTGACTGAGACAGATCACCAGGATTCTGGATTCATAGGGTATAGTTGAGCCATACCTACGGATCAAGGTGTGCTACTTTCCAGTTCACGGATTTGGCTAGCCAATGGTGGGAAGTAACCGCTGACAGGCTACACAGGTTGGGTGAGGGATGGGACGCTTTTGTGGCCATGTTCAATGACCACTATTTCCCAGAGACTTCCAGGGTTAGGATTTAGGGAGGAGTTTGGGACGCTTCTCCAGAGGGACATGACAGTGACCCAGTACGAGTCCCGTTTCATTGCATTGGGGAGATTTTCCCCACATATCGTTAAAGACGAACAGCTGAGGATCTTTTATTTTGTCAAGGGGTTGAAGACCTCTATCAGAGAGAGACTGGCAGGCCACATCATGGAGACCTATGAGGAGGCAATGATCAGGGCTACCAGGGTTAAGAGAGAGTTGGCCGATCTTAGAGGGATTAGAGAGTCCCGTGCCCAGAGCAGGACATACCCAGCATAGAATCCATATGCCCACCCTGACTTTTACATGAGGGGAGACAGTCGAAGAGGTCTTGAGCTCTTTCTTCTTTTACACAAACACCATAGGGACCCCTCTAGTCATTAGCCCCCCGACCCGTTCTTCCAGCCACCTTAGAAGAGGGGGATCACAGGGACATTCTTCGTGTTATATGTGTGGACAGTCTGGCCACAAGAGGGCCACTTGCCCCCTGAGGGACCCCAGTTTGGGACAGGGACCTGGATCTAGTCAGGGGTCGTTCCCACCGCCAGTATAGAGTCAAACATGGAGAGCTCCACAACTTTGCTATACTTGCCTACCAGACAGGCCATGTTAGGGCCAACTGTCCTCAAGGGCAAACCTCACAGAGCTCATAGAGGCCACAGTATTATCAAACTACCCAGGTGCCATTGTCACAGCCTCAGCTAGATTCTAAACCTCCAGTGCCATACTACTCGCCCGCTACCCTCCGTACTGAGTATTAGAGCCCCCGGACCGAGGGGATGGGGACAGCAAGGATAGAGAAAGGGAAGTAGGCAGGGTCAGACTACCGGGGCCATGTTTATGTAGTAGCCACCCTAGAGGCATCCACTTCTGCACCTTCGGTAGTTCGAGGTATTCCTTGTGTTCAATTCATGGGCCAGTGTATTGATAGACTCAGGTGCATCGTAGTTATTCATATCTACTGTGTTTGCCTATGTCATTGGCGTTGGATATAGGTCAGTTGGACCCACCGTTGCATGTTGATACACTAGTTGGGGGTAGTGTGTTATTGACGAGGATCTGTAGAGATTGCTTCACTAGAGATAGCTGATCACAGCCTTTACTTGGATTTTATTTTTCTTGACATGACTGACTTTGATGTTATTTTGGGGATGGATTGGTTATTTACCTACCGGGTGAGTATAGATTGCTATAGAGGGAGGGTGACAGTATGTACTCCTGGGGGAGATAGCTTCCATTTCATAAGAGATCGTGGGGATTTCTTGGTTCCACCGTCGTGCCACTCTAGGAGTTGGGGAGGTCACAGTTATATGTTGGCTAGCTTGGTTGCAGGTGACAGTGAGACTACAGAGGGTGTGTTACCATCAGTAGTGGATGAGTTTCCTGATGTCTTCTAGGATGACTTGACTAGTCTACCGCCGAGACGGGAGATAGAGTTCACGATAGAGCTCATCCCCGGCACTGTACCCATTTCTATCCCACCTTACCGCGTGGCTCCAGCTGAGCTGAGACATCTGAAGGAGCAGTTGATTGGCCTACAGAGTAAGGGGTTTATCCATCATAGTACTTCTCCGTGGGGTGCTTCAGCACCATTTGCAAAGAAGAAGAATGGGACATTGCGGTTATGTGTGGATTATAGGAGGCTGAATCAGGTTACTATCAAGAACAAGTACCCATTGTCGAGGATAGATGACATGTTTGATCAGCTTAGGGGTTCGAGATGCTTCTCGAAGATTGATCTTCGGTCTGGGTATCATTAGTTGAGGGTACGAGAGGAGGATATAGCGAAGATAGCCTTCCGCACTCGCTATGGCCATTACGAGTTTGTAGTTATGCCATTCGGTGTGACGAATGCCCCGATGGCATTCATGGACTTGATGCATCGTATTTTTGGTCAGTATATAGATCAGTTCATCGTGGTGTTTGTTGATGATATTTTGAATTTACTCGCCTTCTGAGGATGAGCATGCCTCTCATCCTACGGACTATGTTACAGATTTTGAGGGAGCACCGTTTATTTGCCAAGTTCT
The DNA here is from genome assembly GCA_008638375.1 of Nyssa sinensis. Classification (NCBI taxonomy): domain Eukaryota; kingdom Viridiplantae; phylum Streptophyta; class Magnoliopsida; order Cornales; family Nyssaceae; genus Nyssa; species Nyssa sinensis. The sequence continues at coordinate 15,397,595 of CM018043.1, read as the reverse complement.
CAAAGTGTGAGTTCTGGCTTCAGGAGGTATAGCTTTTTGGCCATGTTGTGTACGGGAGTGGAGTATTTGTAGATCCTTCTAAGGTTGACTCTGTTATGAGTTGGGAGAGGCTGAAGAACGTGTTTGAGATTCGGAGTTTCTTGGGGTTGGCAGGATATTACCGCCGGTTTGTAGAGGGGTTTTCTCGTCTTGCTACGCCAATGACTCGTCTGACGCGCAAGGGCATTAGATTCGAGTGGACAGATGACTGTGAGCAGTCATTTCAGGAGCTGAAGAGGAGATTGACTTCAGCACCCGTCTTGATTATACCTGGGGGAGATAGGGGCTATACTATTTATTATGATGCTTCATGAGAGGGATTAGGCTGTGTTGATGCAGGAGGGTAGAGTAGTAGCCTATGGTTCTCGCCAATTGAAAAGCCATGAGAAGAACTATCCACACATGATTTAGAGTTAGCTGCCATCATCTTTGCACTTAAGAGTTGGCAACACTACTTATATGGGGTGAGATTCGAGGTGTTCTCAGATCACAAGAGCCTTAGATATATTTTCACGCAAGGACTTGAACCTTCGGCAGAGGAGATGGATGGAGTATATAGAGGACTATGACTTTGACCTTCAGTACCATCTTGGGAAGGCCAATGTCGTAGCAGATGCACTTAGTAGGAGACCAAGGAGCACTGTAGCTAGCATTGCTATTAGAGAGTGGGAGATGATGGGGAACATTGGAGAGTTTGACTTAGAGCTTGCCGAGTTTGAGGGACATGCCTACATTGTTCAATGTATGTGCACAACCTTCACTATTGAGCAGGGTTATTGAGGCATAGTTATAGGACACAGAGGCAGAGCAGATTAGAGCACGAGTTGCTATTCCTGAGGGGTTTGAGGGATGGACAGTTCATTCTAACCTTGGCTTGAGATATATGGGTAGAGTCTTTGTTCCCGAGTCTCTTAGGACTGATGTCCTTAGAGATTTCCATCATTCATGCCTAGCAATGCACCTAGGGGGCACTAAGATGCATCATGATCTACGCCGTCAGTATTGGTGGACTAGGGATGAAGGCAGACGTGGTACAATTTGTGTCTAGATGTCTCACGTGCCAGCAGGTGAAGGCTTGAGCACCAGAAACCTGGGGATTTGTTGTAGCCATTGCCAGTAGCCGAGTGGAAGTGGGAGCATGTTACCATAGATTTTGTGATGGGTCTTCCGAAGTCACCTAGGGGTCACGGTGCGGTTTGGGTTATTGTGGACAGGTTGACGAAGTCCGCCCATTTCTTACCGATTAGAGCAACCGATTCATTGGATGTCCTCAGTAGGTTGTATATCCGAGAGATAGTACGACTCCATAGGATCCCCGGGTCCATTGTTTCAGACAGAGACCTACATTTCACTGCACGATTTTGGCAGAGTCTTCAGACAGCCTTAGGGACTTAGCTACAGTTTAGTACTGCCTTTCACCCTTAGACTAACGATCAGTTCAGAGCGTACCATTTAGATCCTAGAGGACATGCTTAGGGCCTGTGTTATGGACTTTAGGGGTAGCTAGGAGGATCACCTTGCCTTAGTAGAGTTTGCCTACAAGAATAGCTATCAGTCCAGCATTGAAATGGCACCTATTCGAGGCATTGTATGGTAGGCCGTGTCAGTTCACCGGTGTGTTGGACTGAGGTAGGGGAGATAGCTATTTTGGGGCCCGACTTAGTCCGTGAGACCACGGAGAAGATACAGGTGATGCGGCAGTGTCTGTTGACAACACAAAGCCGCCAGAAGAGTTATGCGAATAGGAGATGACGACCTCTGTCATTTGAGGTTGGGGGACATGTGTTCCTCAAGGTAGCCCCTATGGCGAAGACTGAGGAGATTTGGGGGCAATGGGAAGTTGTCGCCACGGTTTATAGGCCTGTTTGAGATCCTTGAGAAAGTTGGTGAGGTGGCCTATAAGCTAGCATTACCGCCACAACTATCTGGGGTTCACGATGTTTTCTATGTGCCGATGTTGAAGAAGTACGAGCCTGACCCCTCACATGTATTAGATTGGGTAGATCTTCAGTTGGAGGGTGACGCTTCTTATGATCAAAGACCTGTAGAGATATTGGACTCAAAGGACCAGGTTTTGCGAGGCAGGACCATCCCTGTGGTCAAGGTTCGTTGGAACCATCATGGGGTCGTGAAGGCTACTTGGGAACGTGAGGCTGAGGTCCGTGCTAGATATCCCGAGTTGTTTATTCATTGATGTATATTTTTAAATTTCGGGACAAAATTTCTTTAAGGGGGAAGGATGTAAAGACCCAAATTTTTTTTTTAAATAATTTTTTTTTTAAATATGTGTGTATGTATGGAGTGTGTGCAATGGTGTATGGTATGTATATATGTATGATATTATATGCTATATGTATGTACATGTATTTAAATATATATAATATATATATATATATATATGTACATGTAATTAGATATATATATAGATATATGTGTGTACACAAGTAGGTGCAAGACAGCCTGTGTGTGGGTTGTTGTGTGTGTGTGTGCGGCAGTGTACTGCTGTGTGTGTGTGTGATATAATATATATATATATATATATATATATATATATATGAAAAACCATGCACACAAGCAACATTAAATGTAAAGAGAAAAAAAGGGGGGAAGAATTCAGAAAGGGTGTAGGGGTTGAGTGTGTGTAAGCCTGGCCGTAGAGAGAGAGAGAGAGAGAGAGGGGCAGTTGTGGTGATGATGTATATGTATGTGTGTGTGTGTGTGTATTTGAGTTAGAAAGGAAATAGAGAGGAAACAGACCGAGAGAACAAAAAGAGAGGAGTTAGAACAGAAGCAAGGAGGAAGAAGGGAAGTACACAGAAAAAAAATCAGAAAACCAAGGTAAGTGGGTCAGCTTCTATTTTCAAATTTTCAAGCATGATTGTTTGATTTTGAGCATAGGGCCTTGAAGAGCATGTTGTAAGATTTATTTAGCAAAAAAAATTACTTGAAATGGTCAAGAAATGAAGGAGAAAATCTCAGTTGTAGGTTAAGGAAAATACAATCGAGTTCCATGATTTTATGTGTTAAACTCAAAATAAATGATGGGGAATTAGTGAGATGAGTTGCAGAAAACATTTGGGATTAAAATGGGGTGAAAATAGTGACTGAGAAGTCACAAAAATGAGAGTTAATGGCTGGCTGGAGAGTCGGCCGAAGGGGCTTGACCTTCTATTCGTGATGATATAGCAATTTAAATCCAAAACTGAGCTTAGATATGAGATCCTTGGGAAAACCCGAAGAAAACCACATTGAAAAATGGGGGAAATCTAATCGGAACAGTGTCGCCGACGTCGGAGAAGACGCTCGAACCTCGCCGAAACCCTACCGAAAATTCGGGGAAGAAGAAGGACTGTTCAGGATATGGGTCCGGGTCGAGTCGGGTCGGGTTCGGATTAGTTCGGGTCGGGTTAGGCCCGACCCACCCACATGTGTCAGCCGCATGTTATAAGTTAAAAATGGGATTGGGGGTGTTTGGGTACAGGTTTAATAAATTGAAATTGAAAATTGAGATTAAGAATAGGGATATCCTATCCCTGTTTTAGGACTTAGCCACTGTTTGGCTATTCGGATTTGGGATAGGAAATTTTAAAATTCTGATTTAACCCCAAAACTTTAAAAAATTCTAATTTGACCCCCCAGAACTTTTAAAAATTATAGTTTGACCCCTGAATAAAATATTAATTAATTATTAATTTAATTAATTAATTAAAAATAAAAAATTACTAAAATGCCACTAAGTCAAAAAGCAGTGAAACGAACTTCGATTAAAGTGAACAAATAGTGAATTTTTATTATTTTGAGCATGCCGGACTCAACCATAGAGTCCAACTTGTGAAAAGAGGCCTCAAGATGTAAGAACTCGTAAAAGTGCAAAATGACTTGTTTTGCCCCTTTTAGTACAGAAATCCAAATTGAGTTCCTGCGAAAGTCTAAATCGACTTTCTTCGACATTCCAGACTCAATGGTAGAGTTTATTTTACCAAAATAGAAACTCATAAAATAAAGATATAAAATTTGATGAATAGCATAATTCAAGTAGAAAATGGACTGAGCTACATTTCATGGTTTTAGGGACACTAAAAGGCAAGGAGAAGGCAGTCTGACCTTCTACATTCCCGCTGTTAGTTCAGTTACATTGCGAGCACGATTTCTTAGGGTTGAGACCAACCCATCAGGTATGATATTTTGCTAACTAAGAAATATGATTAAGTTTAGGAGTGATTGCCATGTTGACTTAATGATTCACATATTTGTTTGATTGTTTATATGCTTATGTGTTTCTTATTATCTTTCTGAAAGTTTGGTTAAGTGATAGATGTGGGTCATGATTATGTGTATATTCCCGATACTGGCATAATATGTGATTTATATTTTTTTTAGAGAATTGGCAAGATGGTGAATATGTAAATCAAGCATGTAATTAAATTGATTGTTCATGAAATGCAGACTTGTGAAATGAGCTTTGTGATTTAATGTCATTGTTGCTTTAAGTGGAATATGCATTATTTAAGGCATGCTTCATATATTGATAACTTGTTTAGTTGAGGATTGCATTATTACATGGTGGAATCAAGGCATATTGGCATAGTGTGATTCCTTGAAAGCATGGTGTAGATTGAGCACGTGGTGCTATGCATTATGAGGGTGTAGATCCTGTGGTGAAAAGCCCAAAATCGATCATTGGTACTCATGCCAGCAGAGACGGACCGTAAAGTAAGACATACAGGTGATACTCATGCCAGCGGGGAAGAACCGTAAAGTGAGACATGAGTGTGGCATAGAGTTTGCATGAGTGCGTCACGCATATTGTTCATGTGCTGCATTAATGATATTGGATGACATGTAGAGATAAATGTACACTTGCACATGTCACGCCTTAATTTTGTTTCTTGCATTAGCACTATATTATACCAGCAGTTGAGCTGACCCATACGTGGAATAACATATTACAGATGACGCCCTTACTACTTGAGATTTGAGGAAGCTTAAACGAAAGAAAAGGAAGGGAACCTATGAGTGAATTTGACCCCTGGGGTCGTATTTTGAGATGTAAAGGCATAAGCCCACAATGACATGAACGATTTGTTTTCTTGATTGTACTTTACAATTTATGTGTTGATGAGAACGGATGTCTATTTAGTTAAATCCTTTAAATTGTCATTTATTTACCTTTTTTGTTTTATATCGCTCACCCCCAGGGTTCGTAGAAATTCGGGGCGTGACAATTTTCCTGACAATTGAGACTTGAAGAAGTCTCGAAGAGTATAAGAGATGTGGATCATGGAGTATTTTGGTCCCTTGGGGCAATGTATTGATGTTGTACAAGGGCATAAGCCCTAAACTGTGTATGTTTATTTGTATGTTATGAAACAACGAGTAAGGCTTTATGGATTAGTATCGGAACATGAATTGGGTTAGTGTTGAATTGCATGTAATTGTCCTTTATTATTTTCTTTTTGTTTATTTCACTCACTCCCCTGAGTTTGTGGAAATTCGGGGCGTGACATCTTTCATATAACTAAAAAGTCATATTGCTTAGAGTTAACTCCCCAAGTTAATCTACGTTACTGTTTGGGGACATTGGTGATGAACCAAACTAAAATATATTAATCTTTTTATTTTCAAGGTTAGTGATCATAGTAAGTACCGTCTTAGCTTACCCCATATGGATTTAAATAATAATGCTTAAATTTTTATCCCAAATAATGTGAATAATGACATGATTGTATTGTATTATTGTGACATATTAATTGCATTATTTAATACATTATTGATGCTATAGTGCTTGCATTATTAAGAATACATATTTGAGAAGCATAATATTTTTTTTATTTAAAAGAAAAAGAAATGGATAGAGAGAGAGAGAGAGAGAGAGAGAGAGAATTATGTACAAGGGAATTGAGTGTTAGAGAAAGAGACGGGGTTCTAAGAAAAGAAGAAAGAGAGAATTATGTACAAATGAATAGAATGCTAGAGAGAGATAAGAGGGGCTCAAAGTAGGGTTGTAAACGGATCGGAATTTGGATCGGGTCGGGTTGCGATCCGCTCCATTGATAGCTCTAACTCAACGTAAGGAAGAAAGTGATCGGGATAACTAAAAAATTAATTCTTACACATTTCAATAATTAAAATACACGATCTCATATAAACCCAAACTTAGGATAATATTATCCAATGTTAAGCACACATGTTGTTCAAGGATTAGGAAGTGAGTCTCTCTCTTAAACTTTTGCTCTCTCAGTAAAGAGAGGCCCAAAGTCCAAGCTTTGTTGGTTTGTACTGAGAAACTCAGCCTGCCATGACCTGGAAACGTGACCGTGTTTGCAGAAAGTGGGTTCATTTTGTGGGTTACATCAAGTCGGTTGAAGCATAAAATCAATAAAACAATTATTTTAAATTTTATTTAAAGATAATATCCTAAATTTTATGTATTTATACCAATTTAATGGGCAATGCTTGACTCCAAATCACGGCACACTATTATACATTTATAATCTCACATGTATATTATGTGACTATTTAGTTTTAATCTCACATGTACATATGTGACAAATTATGGTTAAGATATGTACTTTTGAGTACGAGAAACTTCCTCCTACCAAGTTTGGATCTAAGTATTGTCCTAATCAAATTAGAATTTTAAGATTAATAAAAGTCTAATTTTACAACAAAAAAAAAAAGTTTCAAATTTTTTGTATGTATAGTGCAATCAAATTAGAAGTTTAAGATTAATAAAAATCCAACTCTACAAAAAAATTCCTTATAAAAATTTCATGAAAAAAAAGCTTAATTCTATTAATAGAGTTTCATTCATATTGTAATTTGATTTTTTGTTGCTATCTATTTAAATAAATAAAAAGTATGTAAAAATTTTATTATTAGAATTTTATTTAATATATGGTTCTTTCTTGTTGGAAAATAATTAAATTTTATATTATAGAAGTAAATATAATATGTATATATATAAGAAACAAAGTAAAAAAAAATTACATTAATATTTAAAAAAATCTCATTTAGAATTGTTATTTTTTAACTTTAGACCTCTAATTGTATAGAGCATGTCCTAAATTACGTAAGGAAGCTATCTCATCTCTTTAGGTAATGTTATTTTGTGGAGTTTTAGCACCTCATTTTATGTTTGTTTTTGTATAACTGCTTTAAGAAACGTATTTGGTAGCTTAGTTACCTATTTTAAACTACTTTTGTATTAATTTTGTGTTTCAAACCAAACAAAATTATATTTTAAAAAATAATTATGAACTATTTTTAAAAATATGTTTAGAGAAACTTTCCTAAGTACTCTCTCAATGTCAAATCTTTTTATACAAGTATTTCTCTATTTCTATTTCTGTATGTGAGAAGTTAAAAAAAAATTCACATAATAATCCAAAAACTGTAACCCTTTGTTACGATTTTTTTCCACATAGATAGATATAGGATATACATGTCATCATCTATTTTCTATTAATTAATCTAGGGCAGAGTTAGAAGGGCAGAATTAGGATTTTATTTCAAAAGCAACTTAACCCTTCTGGTAAAATTAAATTTAATTGAGTAAAATATATAAAAGTTAGCTGTTATATATATTGATAACTCAGTATCCGGTTTTTTAAGCGACTAATTCGAGAGTTCAATCTCACCGTTCATTAACGGATGACCCGATTAAAGTCGAGAGAACGTCTTGTATAGACGGTTAATATATGTCTAATAATTAAAAAGGAAAGCAATATATATATATATATATATATATATATATATATATAAAAGATAAAATACAGTGGTCAAAAATAAAAAATTTATAAAAGTTGAATTCTCGACTATAAACAAAATTAACTTCTCTCAAAATTATCTCACTTACTGGAAAAGTTTATTGTTTTTTGTTTTGACTCATTCACATTTACTTCTTTAATCTACAATTGGTAAACTAAGTAAAGACAAAATTTAGTTTTGTTGATATTTGTTAATGTAAAGAAGAGACGCATGTTTTTTGAATTTGAAAATTGAATAGTTGATTTTATATATATTATGTATATGTATAGAAAGAATTATATATATGTATAAAATTTATATCACACTTTTAATATTCAACAATTAAAACATTTCATAGTAATTAAAATTTATGACAACCCCTCTCCCTCCCCCTGTATGTGTGTGTATGTATATGTATACATATTACTTACTCCTAAAAAAATAAACAATTGAAGAGAAGTAACATTCAGAATTGTTGTGTGATGTGTGCCTCAATGTAGATTTTGGACCGGTAAAAATTTAAAATGAGAATACATTCATATACATATATATATATATATATATATATATATAGCTTTTAACAAGAGTTTTTTTAGCAAATCTATAAACGGTCTTGAAAAAAAATAAATAATTTTTTTCTCATAACTAAATCATCAAATGAAGAGACAAAATAAATTAAATAAATAAAGTTAAAAAATAATAATAAATAGGGTTTAAAATCTTAGATTACGATATGATTTGAACGTGAAATGATAATGCAACAAGAGCAAATTAATTCAAGCTAAGCCTGAAAAAACTTAGTGTTCATTAGGTAATGATTTTTAAAGTACTTTATGATAAATAAAAAAATAAATTTTATATTTTTTTTACTTAAAAAAAGTAAAAACATATTTGGTAACTATTTCTTAAAAAATAATTTTATCTTAAGATTAATTTTTAAATATATCTATTAAAGTTATTTTAAAAAATAAAATAAATATTGATACATGTCATGATCCGAAACTCGACCTATGCAGATTACGAAGACACCACCGCCACCCCTCGGCTCGGGGGCCGACGGGTGGACCGAAAGCGGCGGTGTGGACTTGATCTTTAATACATAAAAGGAATTTTGCAGAAGCATGAAAACTTTTTTTTTCTTCCCACATGTCCGCTTGGAACTGCTACCCACGTACGGTATAATTAACAGACATACAAGGCTTACTAAATTTTTAAAACTTAAACATATTACATGATTATTGTTCTCAGGGACTTAATTACATAATTTGTCCAAAATAAAATACTACAAAAGACATTGACCAACTATTAGTCCTAACATTCTCAAAATCCCGTCTGCTGAACCTGTCTTCAGCTATTTTACTTACAACCCAAAAATGTTAATCAAAAGCGTGAAGCCCTCAACACTTTTCCTTAATACGAGCAAGGTTCTCATTCATCCTCATTACCTGAAAATTCATAGGTAACAAATTCATATGAGCTTTATAAAAAGCTCGTGAGTAATTCTGGTACCTTATCATGGGTTTTCAACTGGTAGTGGGTTAAGTATAACATATTTTATAAAAATAATCACTACCAATTGATCGTACACTTCAAATACAAAATACAGAAATATTAAAATAGATAGCATGAAGCATTTAAGGCATTCAGGCTACGCATTTAGTTCATCAAATACAGGATACATGAATCTTCAAAACATGAAACACGAAGAATTTAAGGCATTCAAGTAAAGCATTTAATATGCAGCAAAAAATTTGTAAACATGTACAGGATGGCCATTTGGTGGCCCAGGAACTTCAGATGTTGACTCATATAATAGAGAAGAAATTTAAATCATTTACTTGTTAAACAGGAGGATGAAAATCATTTTCTTGTAAATAGGAGGGCATGATCATTTATCATTTAAAAGCAGGGTCATTTAAAACCCTTTTCACGTAAATGGGGGTTCGCAATCCTTTTACCATTTGTTGCCATACTTGTTTTCACTTTTTAACAGAAGAATTCGTTTCGAACCGGACTCTAAGCTTAACAGATCAGTAGAGATATCTCATGCCTGTGGAATAAATCTTCTACAAGACATTTTCAAGATTCTGAGTCCCATAAGGTCTCAATAGCTGATGGTGCTTATGTACAATTATCTTGTAATACTAGTTCACAAACAGGAAGCATTTTAAATAATTCTTATCAAATAGATGCTTTTCAAGAGAATTTAAACAGAGCTTTCAGAAGTACTTTAACAGAGCTTTTAGAATACTTGAAACATAATGTTTAGGAGCATTTAAAACATAACTTTCAGAACACTTAATCACAATGTTTAGGAATATTTAAAACATGGTTAGAATGAAAAATATTTGCTTTTAGAGAGGTATTTAACACAACTTTGAAGTTAAAAAAGACATGTTAAAGTAAAAACTTTTAAACAATTGGTATTTAAAACAAGCACATTTGCAGTTCATGATAGTATTTGAACATGGAAACAAGTAACATACGTAAAACACGAGTTATGTAAATACAGGAATTTGAATTTAAAACACTTCAAGAATCATGGAGTTAAAACCTCCACTTCAAAGTCCAGGATTACTCACATTGGTTTCCGGGGTTGGCGCTACAGGTGAGCTTTTCCTTTCCTTTGTAGTTCCTAAGAACAATTCATGAAAAGTCTTATTAATTTCACATTTAACTCAAATCACCACCTATTTGGTGTTCTTAATTTACTCTTAGATTCAGTGAATCCTAATTTTCTAGGATAGACCTTATTTCTTTCAAATTGGACTATTCATAGTGAAGTTGGACTCTTAAGGGTAGTTTAGTAACTTGCATTCTCACGTGTCTTATTTTTTAGTACTTAATTTGATAATGTGGATCTCACCGTTAGGTCCGGTATGTCGAAGAAATTCAAATTAGACTATCTCGGACTTCCATTTGGCTTCGGGAATCATTAAGGATAAAATGAAAATTATTACATTTTACGTGTCCTAATTTTTGAGATTCCGTCTCGTAAAATGGACCTCGCCATTGTGTCCAAAATATCGAAAAAAGTTAGAATACACTATCTTTTTATTTTATTTGGACAACGAAACATTTTATCATAATTAAATTAAATTAATTATTTAATTTAATAATATATTTATATATTATTCATTTTGTTACCACTACAAGAAACAGGGTCTTTAGCAACACGCATTATTAGTGACGCACAGGTTAGCGTCGCTAAAAGCCATTATTAGTGACGTACACCATGTGCATCGTTAAAAAAGGCTTTCCTGCCCAAAAAAAAGGGCGCCAATCTTTTGGTGACAAGCAAAACGTTATTATCGACGCACATGTGCATCGCTCAAACTTAGCGACGCACACTTAGCGTCGCTAATAGTTGAATTATTAGAACGACGTCGTGTTAGGCATGATTTTGTGACGCACAATGACTATTTAGCGACGCGCATATGCGTCGCCAAAAAGCCCCCCTTTTATGTGCCCCAGACCTCTAGTTTCCTCTTTTCCCTCTGGAACGGTTGCAACCCCTTAGATTCTTCTTCTCCTCTTGATCTCTTCCTCTCGGTATCGATCATCTCCGATCTCTCTATCTATCTCAGTCGCTCTCTTTCTCTTTCTAGTATCGTGGATCTCTCTCTCTCTCTCTCTCTCTCTCTCTCTCTCTCTCTCTCAGACGTGCGCTCGCCTTTTGCTGCCGACAACCGTCGATTTGCTGCCAGCCGATTGCCACGACCGTAGGTCCCTTTGCTGCCGCCAACGAGCGCCGAACTTACGGTCTTACCACTTACCCTCTCTTTTATTTTTTGGAATATGCCTATTCATGTATTGATGCAACTTTGTTTTTTCTTGTTTGGTTATATACCATGGAAAACAAGAAGGAAAAGAAAATATTCCTATTTATGTATTGATGCAACTCTGTTATATTTTGTGTAATATCCCGACCCGAGCTAGGCGGCATCGACCCGAGTTAGGCCGTAACTGACTCGGGTTGAGCGAGGCCATGACATGTAACTTTGAATCAAACACTAATTTATTATTTAAATAAAGTTTGATGTACAGTTTAATAATAAACAATTTCAAGTACTCGAGGCTTGTCGTACTGAAAGTTCGAGAATTATGAGGAAAGTGCATGTGAATGATCATATTATAAATTTAAAAAATAATTAAATAATAAGAGAAATGAAATTATAAAAGTGGAGAGCTTGTGATAATAAAAATAATGAGATAATAAAATAATGTGATAGTAAAAATAATATAATAAAATAAGATAGGAAAATAAAAGAAAATAATATGATAATAATAATAATAAAATAATAATAAAATGAAATAATAAGATAAGATGAAATAAAATAAAATAATAAAAGAAAATGAGACAAAGGAAATAAGACAATAAAATAAGAGAACATAAAAAAAATAAAAAATTAAAAAAAACAGTAGAAACTGGAAGAAGATGATAGAAGAATGTAGAAACAGGGGGAGGTCGGCTGTGTGTATTGGCATGCAAATATATATATATATATATATATATATATAAGATTTTATGAATATAATATATGAAAAATAATAATAATAATAAGAATAATAATAGTAATAATAAAATGTATTGTGTACAGACCGTAGATAAAGACAAAAGAAAAGAAAAGAAAAGAAGCACGCGGAAGCTGCTGGAACCATTGGTAGGTAGCCGAAAATTTTGGCCAACAAAAGTTGCCTAGCCACCGATGTACATATAGCAGTATATAGATATATATTATATTATTAAAGCAGAAAAATTTTAAAAGAAGCTTGAACAAGTTGACATAAGGGCCAAATTCATGAAGCTTCTAGCTTCAGTCAAATCAGTGACAAAGGAAGAGGAAAACCGGGAACAGTCTAGAAGATAGTGTAGCTATATATATATATATATATATATAGATCACTTGGTCTAGAAAAAAATTTGGAAAGTAACCTCTAAACAAGCCACTACTGAACTAAGAAAGAGAGAGACAGAAATGAAGAGACGACGGAGCGTGAGAAGAAGAAGAATAAGAAAATTCTGAAGGTCGGCAAAACAGGTAACCAAATCAAATTTCTTATTGCTTTAATTTTATTCTATGCTATTATAGACTCCGATCTGGAGTTGTTAGGAATTAAAAATATTCAAGAAAAATTTAGAAAAAGTAACCTGTCAAAAACAAGAAATTATCAGGTTGAATTAGCTTTGATGTTGCACAAAGAATCAAGTGGGAAACTTTATTAGGAATTCAAAACAATTAGAATCACACAAAATGGTCAAGAAATGACCAAGTTATGATTAAAAAAAAAAAAAATGGTTGGAATCTTTAGGAAATAATTGTGATTACGAATTATCAATTAAAGTAAAGCTTGATAATAAATGGGAAATAATTGTGATTAAGAATAATAAAACCTGTGTAAAATGATTTAAATCTCTATTTGGCTGTTGGAAATGAATATAAAATGGTTCCATTGATGTTAATAATAAATTTCTTGTTTGGACATAAACTAATGTAACAGAACTAACATGGTAGTAATGTGAAGGCTGAAAAATGAAACTAAAATAGAGGTGAATTAAACCCTAACACTGCTGCTTGGATTTGATGAAAGATAAGCTAAATAAGGTTAATTAATTAAGGAAATAAATTTTAAAGAATGAAATCCGTAAAAATCTAAATTAATTCGACGTTCCGGACACAATGACGAGGTCTAAATTAGTAAATAAAATACTTATACCTATGATAGATATGTTTTAATACGTAGCGTAGCTTGATTACATTTAGAGACTGAGTTGTAGTTTCCGAATGACAGGAGCATCGAAAGAAAAAGGAATAGTTTGATTTACGTGGGACAGTAAAAGGTAAGTGATACCCGACCTCTGCATGTAGTGCATTCCTAGTTATGTCGTAGTTTTTCTATACGCATTTGTACTTTTATTTGTGATATCAGATTCTTTGTGATTCCATTATGTGATATTGTTTCTCAGTAGAACAGCCTAGCCATGATGTTGTATTTTACTCTTGATCTCCATATCATTTGATGATGTTGTATTCGATTATGAAACTTCGTGTATGTGTTGTACATAGGGCCGAGAGAGGCCAGTTGTTGTTGTTCTTGCCTAGAATCAATTATACTCCACATTTTTCTTCGTGGAGTAGCCCGATCTTGATATTTTATTGGTGCGGGATTTGTGCTCAGTCCAACTCCATCTGGATGCATAGATTAGCCCCGAGATAGGGGTAGTAGTATACAGATAGGCCCCGAGAGAGGGGTAGCAGTTTACAGATTTGCCCCGAGAGAGGGGTAGCAGATAGTAGAGCCTGTATTCATACAGCCCAAGTGGAACTGGATACGAGCCGAGCCTGTATTCATACAGCCCAAGTGGAACTGGATATGAGCAGAGCCGTATTCATACAGCCCGAGTGGAACTGAATATGGGCAAAGCCATATTCATACAGCCCGAATGGAATTGAATACGAGCAAGGCAGTATTCATACAGCCCAAGTGGAACTGAATACGAACTCAGGGGTTAGCAAGCTCCGTAGTTTATAGCATCCACTAGACTTGTCATCACTATCTTTTATTGAGATTCATAGTATGATCATGTTTCTGGCAGCCTTGATTATTGCTTATGATGTTATCCTTAAGACTTGATATTCATGTTTAGCAGTTATATCCCTGATTCATTGATATCCATTGATTAGCTATGATTGTTACATGATACTGACTGGCTATCATGTCCATTGTTACTCAGTTTCTTTCAGATCTTGTACACATGCAGAGTAGGGGACTTATTTACTGAGCTTGTGTAGCTCACTCCTTTTTATATAAATTTTTCAGGGAATGATAAAGAGGACAGACAGTAGGAGACTACAACTAAGGATTGGACATTTTGACAAAGCAAAGGTAATAGTAGTACAGTCTTGTAGCACTCACATGTAATCACGTCCTGGGACGAGGTGATGATTAGAAATTTTCCAGACCTCACTTTTATATTAGTAGACTTTTTATTGTATTGTCCTCCGTTGTGTTACATGTTAGTTGCACTAAAAATAGTGCAACAGGATGATCAGGTCCGATTCCGGCAAAAGGGCCGGGTCGGATGGTCGCGGTCCGTTAATCTACAGAGAGTGGGTCGCGGTCCGTTAATCCGTAGAGGGCGGATTGTGACATTTTGCATGTGTGTATAGTGGTTATCTTGGCATTGATTATAGTGATTTTATTTCTTTTTGGTGATATTTATATTCTAATAATTTGTTGGCAATGGGTATTTTGAGGGAATTCTTTTCTTCTTTTTGGAAAACAGTTTGTCAATTATAGGGTATCGCTAGCAATTTCATAATAGTTTGTTAATTAATTTGACAGAAATTGTTGAACTTAAGTCATAAATCAAATGTTTTTATAGAAATAATTAGTTTAAATTCTTAATTAATTTTATAGCCTAGTGCATCCATTAACCACACTAATTTAAAAATACAAATCAAATAAAGTACAATCTCTAGCAAAAAGAGTCACTGAAGGAGTAGGAAAATTGTCAGAGATATAATTCATATTCTTGTAATAAGTGAAACTAGGTTTTGTATACTGAGTGTAATGAATAAATTTGAAGTTTTCGTATTAATAAAAAACTATTTCTCTTTAGAAATACATCTTTGTAATTTAGTTTGGTTATTATCAAAATCTTCACTGGTATAGTATGACTTGTGTTAATACTCAACTAACTTAATAATTACGGAACTTATAAGATTCTGAAATGAATTACCAATAACTTGAGATAAATTTTTACATAATGATTATATAACAATTTTCCTCACTGGAGTCTCATATAATTTCTAAATAATTAGTGTCAAAAAATTTGTCGCTAGATGGATTAATTGAAGTCTAGATCCAAAGGAGTGGACCCCTCTTTTTTTGGGTGGGGGTTGAATTTTTCTTGTATTTTGAGTCCATTTCTAGTCAGCTCCCTTCCAAACAATTTTTGTGTTGTCGGTCTGTCTGTTTGTCTCTCTCTCTAGATTGGGTCTCTCTCCAAGATGTCTTCCTTCCTAGCATCTTCGTCCCCTTCAGAGTAAAAGGTTCCAGTCAATAAGGGCTAGCCCTGCCTGTGGCAGCCTCAATCCATGGGTTGGGCTGCCAATTCAACTCTCATTATGTGTAAAGACTTGAAAAATTAATGGGAATAATTTTTTTTTTTTTTTAAAAAGGAACAATACTTGAATTTCTTTAAAATTTTAATCGCTTGCAATTCAATTAAACTATGAATCATATTCTTATATATATATATATATATACACATACATGTATGTGTAATTTAGTATGAGTGTGTGGAAGTATATATATATGTATATGTATTATAATGTATATGTGTATAAATGTATATAAGCTTATGGCAATGTAAAGAGATTAAATGTGTATATATATGTATTCATATTTGCATGTGTGCACAAAGTGTGTGTGTGTCGGCCGATGTGTGTGTGTGTGTGTGAAATATGATATATGATATATATATATATATGGCCCAAAGCACATACAAGCAATTAATGTAAATCAGAAATGAGTGTGCTGTGTACATTGTGTGTGTAAGTAAATGTCTAGTGAGTGAGTAGAGTGTAATGAGTGGAGTGTATATGCCTATCTATATATATATATATATATATACACATAGTAGGTGTATGTTCCTCCTTATACTTGAGTATTGTGTGTGATTGTGTGGGTGCAGAACTGAGGAGTGTGGAAGTGTACAAGACAGAGGTGAAGTAAGGAAAATAGAGAGAGAGAGAGAGAGAGAGAGAGAGAGAGAGAGGGGCTGTTGTAGATGGTGTATATGTATGCATACGTGTGTGAGGGAGTTAGGGAGAACCAAAAAAAAAAAAAAAAAGACCAAGGGAATAGGCTAAAAGTGTCTTGAGCAATTCAGGAGACTCAGAAGAAGAGAACAAAGGGGGTGGAGATCAAAGAGAGGGGAGAGAAAATCAAGAAAGCAAGTAAGCCATATTAGTTTCTATTTTAAATTTAAAAGCATGATAATTAGTCTGATTTATGGGATTTTTTAGAGCATGAAATGTGGTTTATGTTGCAAAAAGAATCGACTGAAATGGTTAAGAGATGACCGAGATATCCATAGTTATAGGTCATGAGTGTGGGATCGGGTTTTAATATTTTATGTATTAAACTCAAAACGAATGATGAGAAATTATTGAGATGGGTTGCAAGAAGAGGTTTGAACAAGTTTAGAGTGGAAACAATAGGGAAAAATGCTAAAAAATTAGAGAAGTTCAGTTGGTCGGAGCTATGGTCTCTCTCAATTTCGAGTAGATTTAGAAAACAAAATTAAAAACAAATGTTAGAAAAGAGATCTACATGGAAATTGGAAGAAAATGACATTAAAAAATCAGTAAAACTTGGTCGAATTGGGTCGCCGTCGCCAGAGATGGCTGACGGAACCCTAGGGGTGCTCCACCGGAATGTCGAGGGAGATAGTGAATAGTATCTCCCATGCGACGTCCTTTGGTCTGAACCTATTTTAAATTTAAAACCTAGATTAGGGGTGTTTGGCTTCGGCTATAGTGAATTTAATTAGGGTTGAATTGGGGGCGCGGGATATCCTATCCCTGTTTTAGCCTTGTCCACTATTTGGCTTAGAAAATTTGAAAAAAAAAATTCCCCTAGTGACTCGAACCTAGGATCGCGCGTGTGGTGGGAGGCACGTGTAACCAGTTAGGACAGGACAATCCTGTGTCCTTTTGTTGCACCAATATATATATTATACTTGTAACTTAATTTAATTAATTAAATTAAATTAAATATCACGAAATGTCTCGGAGTCCAAATGGAACAAGTCATTAGTGTATTTTGATTATCTTGACCATTCTGAGACCAATGGTGAGGTCCGTGATGCGAGACGAGGTCTCGAAAAATAAAAGACCCGTAGTAACATTAACCATTACCAAAATTTTCCTAAGTTAAAAGGTAGTCAAACGAGCTCCGATTAAAGTAAAAAAAATAGTGAATTTTTATTATTTTGAGCATTCTGGACTCAATCATGAAGTTCCGATTTGTGAAAAGAAGCCTCGAGAAGTAAGAACTCGTAAGAGTGTAAAATGATCGTTTTGCCCTTTTTAGCCCGGACACTCAAATTAAATTCTGCAAAAGCTTAAATCGACTTTATTCGACGTTCCGGACTCAATAGTAGAGTCTATTTTAGTGAAATAGAAACTCATGAAATAAAAGCATAAAATTTGATGAATAGCATAATTCAAGTAACAATAGACTGAGTTATGTTCCATGCTTTTAGGAACACTGAAAGGATAGGAGAAGGCGGCCTGACATTCTACATTCTCACTGTTTAGTTCAGCTATACAGCGGGCACGACTTCATAGGGTTGAGACAAACCCATTAGGTATGATGTTTTGCTAAGTAAGAAATAGGGTTAAGTTTAGGAATATTTTATGAGTAAATTGAATGATTTATATGTTTAACTATTGTTTAGGAATTATTTGTATTATGTTTACTTGATAACCTAGAGTTGGTTGTTTACGTGCTTATGTATTTTTTACATTCTTTGAAAATTTAGTAAAGAAATGAATGTGAACTGTGACCATGTGTTTAAATTGACTGTATGAGATATATATTCATGTGGGACAAGTTTTGTGATTTAAATATTATTGTTGCTTCGAGTATGATACATCATCTAAAGCATGTTTCGTTGAGGTTATATTATTGTGTGGTGAAATCAAAGCATATTGGCATATGGTGAATCCTTTAAAAACATAATGTGAGTTGAGCACGTGGTGCTATGCATTATGAGGGTGTAGATCCTGTGGTGAAAAACTCAAAATTGGCCATTGCATTGGTGCCCAGATCCATAGGGGGGAGGCCCGTAAACAGGAGTTGGTACTCAGATCCATCGGATGCGGTCTGTAAACGAAACATGAGTGTGGCATAGAGTAAATGGGTGCGTCATGTATATTTTCATTACATCGTATTAATGAACTGGAAAGCATCTAGATTATAAATGTACACTTTGCACAAGCCACGCCTTAATCTTGTTTCTTATATTAGTATTATGTTATACCAGCAGTTGAACTGACCCATTCGTGGGATAACATATTACAGATGATGTTCCTGACACTTAAGACTTAAGGAAGTCTTGGAGAGCAGAGGAGACTGTGGATCATGGAGTATTTGGGCCCTTGAGGCATTTTTTTTTTTTTTTTTATATTGTACAAGGGCATAAGCCCTAAACTATACTTGGTTATTTGTATGTTATAAAGCAATGGGCAAAGCATTATGGATTAGTATCGGAAACATGAATTAGGGTTAGTGTTGAAATGCATGTAATTGTCCTTTATTATTTTCTTTTTTGTTCATTTCACTCACTCCTCGAGTTTGTGGAAATTCAGGGCGTGACAACGTGGTATCGGAGCATAGGTTCAAATACCTAGAGACTGTGGGGTGTTGTTGAACACCATGAGACCCTAGAGGAAAGAGTGAGACTTAGTGTGAAATATTGGTAGTATGTGATAGGATCTTATGTGTTATGTGATTATCTATACCTGAAGCATGACTTATAGCGATTATGTGTTAATTGATACTATATTATGATGCATGATGTGAGTGATGTGTGAGAATTTGTTAAGTGTATATTATGGCATGTTATACGTACTACCATGTTAAGTGTAAGTTGTGGATAAGAGCAAGACTGAGATTATTTTAATGCGAATGTCTAGTTGTGAAAAATGGGCATGAATTTTTTTTCTTGGACTTGTAGACTCATGCCACAGAAGAGAGCCCCTGCGAGAGCTGGACCACCTAGGTGAGGTAGGCCTAGGGCCACTGCCCTACCTCGACGTGGCAAACCCAGAGTTGCCTGTTCCTGCTCATGACGCAGTAAAGAGAACTGTTGCCCTAGCTGATGCATCTTCCCATAGCACAACTTGAGGAGGATGTTGCTCTTACCCCTGCTCCTACTCCTGCACCTGTTCTAAGTGCCTGCTCCAGTAGAGGAGGTAGAGCAGACCATCAGCGCCAGAGATATGGTTGCCATATTACAGGAAGTGTTTTTCGAGCCATACAGGAGACCCGGACTACAGGTGGTGAGACTAGGGATACCTTCGTGATGAAGGTGTTCTAGAGGATAAAACCTCCTACATTCGCTGGGCAGCCTGACCCATTGGCTGCAGAGGAGTGGCTGAGACAGATTACTAGGATCCTAGACTCACAGGGGATAACTGAGCCACATTTGAGGATCCGATGTGCCACCTTCTAGCTTACAGATTTGGCCAGTCAGTGGTGGGAAGTAGCTGCTGACCGGATAGATAGGTTCGGTGAGGGATGAGATGCTTTTGTGACCATGTTTCAATGACCACTACTTTCTAGAGACTGCCAGGATCGAGTTTATGGAGGAGTTTGGGACACTACTTCAGAGAGATATGACAGTGACTCAGTATGAGTCTCGATTTACTGCATTGGGGAGATTTGCCCCACACATTGTTAGAGAGGAGCGTATGAGGGTCTTTCATTTTGTCAAGGGGTTGAAGACCTCTATTAGGGAGAGATTGGTTGGGCATATTATGGGACACGTATGAGGAGGCGGTGACCAGGGCCACTAGAGTGGAGAGGGAGTTTGCTGACATTAGAGGGATCAGGGAATCCCGAACCCAAGGCAGGACAACCACATCACAGATGTCTACACCTGCCCAGCCTACTATGCCTACCTTGACACACACTGGTAGGAGACCATTGAAGAGGTCCCGGACTAGTGCATCTTTCCCATCGACATCACAGAGGCCTGTTCAGTTCTTAGCCCACCAGCTTGTTATGTTTGTTGCTCCTCGATGGGGGGTATCACAAGGGACCCATTACATGTTACCGGTGTAGACAGCCTAACCATAGAATGGCCGATTGCCCACAGAGAGATCCTAGCCAAGGATATGGGGCTGGACCGAGTCAAACGTCACTTCTACCTCAGGCACAGAGTCAGGGGTGGGGAGCTCCATGACTTTGCTACACTTGCCACCAGACAGGCCATGCTAGGGCCAACTGACTTCAGGGGCAGACCTCACAGGGCACACCGAGACCCTATTATTACCAGCATTCCTAGATGCCTCTACCACAATACAAACGGGCCATAGACCCCCTAGCACCATATTTCTAGTCTACACCCTCCGCACTGAGTGTTAGAGCTCCCGCACCGAGGGAAGGAAGACAACATGGACAGAAAGGGGGAGGACAAGTAGGGCCAGACTACCTAGTCCGTGTTTATGTAGTAGCCACACCGGAGGCCTCTACTTCTAGACCATAAGTGGTTCGAGGTACATTACCTTGTATTTAGTTCATGGGCCAGTGTACTGATAGACTCAGGAGCATCGCATTCATTCATATCTACCATGCTTACCATGTCATTGGGGTTGGATATAGATCGGTTGGATCCATCATTGCATGTTGATACACCTAGTTGGGGGTAGTGTGATATTGACGAGGATCTGTAGAGATTGCTCGCTAGAGATAGCTGATCGCACCCTTTACTTTGATTTCATTTTGCTTGACATGACTGGCTTTGATATTATTTTGGGGATGGATTGGTTGTTTACTTACCGGGCGAGTATAGATTGCTACAGAGGGATAGTAACAATATGTACTCCTGAGGGGGATAGTTTTCATTTCATAGGAGATCGTGGAGATTTCTTAGTGCCACCATTAGTACGACTCGAGGAGTTGGGGAGGCCATAGTTACATGTTGGCTAGCTTGGTTGCAGGTGATAGTGGGATTACAGAGAGTGTTGCCGCCAGTAGTGGATGAGTTTCCTGATGTCTTCCCTGGACGACTTGACTAGTCTACCACCGAAAGCGGGAGATAGAGTTCACAATAGAGCTTATCCCAGGCACTGTGCCTATTTCTATCCTACCTTATCCGTATGGCTCCAGCTGAGTTGAGAGAGCTGAAGGAGCAATTGACTGACCTTGCAAGGTAATGGGTTTATCCGTCCTAGTGCTTCTCCGTAGGGTGCTTCGGCACTATTTACGAAGAAGAATGATGGGACATTGCAATTGTGTGTGGACTATAGGAGGCTGAACCAGGTTACTATCAAGAACAAGTACCCATTGCCGAGGATAGATGACCTATTTGATCAGCTTAGGGGTTCGAGATGTTTCTCGAAGATTGATCTTAGATAGAGGGTATCATCAGTTGAGGGAACGGGAGGAGGATATAGCAAAGACTACTTTTCGCTCCCGTTATGACCATTATGAGTTTGTGGTTATGCCATTCAGTGTGACGAATGCCCCGGCAGCGTTCATGGACTTGATGCATCTCATTTTTAGTTTTTATATAGATCAGTTTGTCGTGGTGTTTGTTGATGATATTTTGATTTACTCACCTTCTAAGGATGAGCATGCCTTTCATCTACGGACTGTGTTACAGATTTTGAAGGAACACAGTCTAATTTGCTAAGTTCTCGAAGTGTGAGTTTTGGCTTCAGGAGGTACAGTTTTTGGGCCATGTTGTGTCAAGGTAATGGAGTGTCTGTGGATCCTTTTAAGATTGACTCTGTTATGAGTTGGGAGAGGCCGAAGAATGTGTTTGAGATTCAGAGTTTCTTGGGATTGGCAGGATACTATCGTCGGTTTGTAGAGGGGTTTTCTCGTCTTGCCGCGCCGATGACTCGTTTGACGCACAAGAGCATTAGATTTGAGTGGACCGATGACTGTGAGCAGTCATTTCAGGAGTTGGAGAGGAGGCTGACTTCAGCGCTCTTCTTGATTATACCTGAGGGAGATATGGGCTATACCATTTATTGTGATGCTTCACGAGAGGGATTAGGCTATGTGTTGATGCAGGAGGGTAGAGTGGTAGCCTATGGTTCTCGTCAGTTGAAGAGCCATGAGAAGAACTACCCCACACATGATTTAGAGTTAGTTGTCCGTCATCTTTGCACTTAAGAGTTGGCGACACTACTTATATGGGGTGAAGGTTCGAGGTGTTCTCAAATCACAAAAGCCTTAGATACATTTTCACACAGAAGGACTTGAACCTTCGGTAGAGGAGATGGATGGAGTATATGGAGGACTATGACTTTGACCTTGAGTACCACCTTGGGAAGGCCAATGTCATAGCAGATGCACTTAGTAGGAGGCCGAGGAGCATTGTAGCTAGCATTGCCATTAAAGAGTGGGAGATGATGGGAGAAATTGGAGAGTTTGACTTAGAGCTTACCGAGTTTGAGGGACATGCCACACTGTTCAGTGTGTGTGCACAGCCTTCACTGTTGAGCAGAGTTATTAAGGCACAGTTGTAGGACACAGAGACAGAGCATATTAGAGCACGAGTTGCTAGTACCGAGGGCTTTGAGGGGTGGACAGTTCATTCTGACCTTAGCTTGAGGTATATGGGCAGAATCTTTGTTCCAGAGTCTCTTAGGGCTGATGTCCTTAGAGATTTCCATCATTCACGCCTAGTAGTGCACCCAAGGGGCACTAAGATGTATCACGATTTACACCGCCAGTATTGGTAGACGGGGATGAAGGGAGATGTGGTGCAATTTGTGTCTAGATGTCTCATGTGCCAGCAGGTAAAGGCTGAGCACCAGAGACCTGGAGGTTTGCTGCAGCCATTACCCGTTGCCGAATGGAAGTGGGAGCACGTTACCATGAATTTTGTGATGGGTCTTCCGAAGTCACCTAGAGGTCACGATGCAGTTTGGGTTATAGTTGACAGGTTGACGAAGTCCGCTCATTTTCTACCGATTAGAGCGACCGATTCATTGGATGTCCTTAGTAGGTTGTATATCCGAGAGATAGTACGACTACATAGGATTCTCGTATCCATCATTTCGGACAGGGACCCACGTTTCACAACACGATTATGGGAGAGCCTTCAGACAGCTTTAGGGACTCAACTACAGTTCAGTACTGCCTTTCACCTTTAGACTGACGGTCAGTCAGAGCGTACCATTCAGATCCTAGAGGACATGCTTAGGGCCTGTGTTATGGACTTCTACGGTAGTTGGGAGGATCACCTTGCTTTGGTAAAGTTTGCCTACAACAATAGTTATTAGTCCAGTATTGAGATGGCACCATTCGAGGTGTTGTATTGTAGGCCGTGTCGTTCACCGGTGTGTTGGACTGAGGTAGGGGAGACAGCTGTTTTGGGGCCCGACTTAGTCCGTGAGACCACGGAGAAGATATAGGTGATCCAGCAGCGTCTGTTGACGGCACAGAGCTGCTAGAACAGTTATGCGGACAGGAGGCGACGACCTCTATCATTGATGTTGGAGGACATGTGTTCCTCAAAGTAGCCCCACTGGCGAGGATTGAGGAGATTTGGGTGCAGTGGGAAGCTGTCGCCACGGTTTATAGGCCCATTTGAGATCGTTGGGAAGGTTGGTGAGGTGGCCTATAAGCTAGCATTACTGCTACAGCTATCTGAGGTTCACGATATTTTCCACGTGTCGATGTTGAGGAAGTACGAGCCCAACCCTTCACATGTGCTAGATTGGGTAGATCTTCAGTTAGAGGACGACGCTTCTTATGACCAGAGACCCGTAGAAATATTGGACTCGAGGGACCAGGTTTTGCGAGGCAAGACCATCCCTTTGGTCAAGGTTCATTGGAACCATCATGGGGTCAAAGAGGCTACTTAAGAACGTGAGGCTGAAGTCCGTGCTAGGTATCCCAAGTTGTTTGTTCATTGATGTATTTTTCTAAATTTCGAGACGAAATTTCTTTAAGGGGTGAAGGATGTAAAGACTTGAAAAATTAATGGGAATAATTTTTTTTTTTAAAAAAAAGGAACAATACTTGAATTTCTTTAAAATTCTAATTGCTTGCAATTAAATTAAACTATAAATCATATTCTTATATATATATATATATGTATTATAATGTATGTGTATAAATGTATATAAGCTTATGGCAATGTAAAGAGATTAAATGCGTATATATATGTATTCATATTTGCATGTGTGCACAAAGTGTGTGTGTGTGTGAAATATAATATGTATATATATATATATATATGCATATATATGGCCCAAAGCACACACAAGCAATTAATGCAAATTAGAAATGAGTGTGCTGTGTACATTATGTGTGTAAGTAAGTGTCTAGTGAGTGAGCAGAGCGCAATGAGTGGAGTGTATATGCATATCTATATATATATATATATATATACACACAGCAGGTGTATGCTCCTCCTTATTCTTGAGTATTGTGAGTGATTATGTGGGTGCAGAACTGAGGAGTGTGGGAGTGTACAAGAAAGAGGTGATGATGAGGGTGAAGTCAGGAAAGTAGAGAGAGAAAGAGAGAGAGAGAAGGGCTATTGTAGATGGTGTATATGTATGCATACGTGTGTGAGGGAGTTAGGGAGAACAAAAAAAAAAAAAAAAAAAGACCAAGGGAAGAGGCTGAAAGTGTCTTGAGGAATTCAGGAGACTCAGAAGAAGATAACAGGGGGTAGAGATCGAAGAGAGGAGGGAGAAAAGCAGGTAAGCCATATTAGTTTCTATTTTAAATTTAAAAGCATGATAATTATTTTGATTTATGAGGTTTTGTAGAGCATGAAATGTGGTTTATGTTGCAAAAAGAATCGATTGAAATGGTTGAAAGATGACCGAGATATCCATGGTTACAGGTTATGAGTGTGGGAACGGGTTTTAATATTTTATATATTAAACTCAAAACGAATGATGGGAAATTATTGAGATGGGTTGCAGGAAGAGGTTTGAACAATTTTAGAGTGGAAACAGTAGGGAAAAATGCTCAAAAATTGGAGAAGTTCAATTGGCCGGAGCTACGGTCTCTCTAAGTTTCGAGTAGATTTAGAAAATAAAATTAAAAACAAATGTTAGAAAAGAGATCTACATGGAAATTGGAAGAAAATGGCATTTAAAAATCAGTAAAACTTGGCCGGAATTGGGTCACCGTCGCCGGAGATGGCGACGGAACCCTAGGGGTGCCCCACTGGGATGTCGAGGAAGACAGTGAACTGTATCTCCCATGCGATGTCGTTTGGTCTGAAACCGTTTTAAATTTAAAACCTAGATTAGGGATGTTTGGCTACGGCTATAGTGAATTTAATTTGGGTTGAATTGGGGGGCAGGATATCCTATCCCTGTTTTAGCCTTGTCTATTGTTTGGCTTAGAAAATTTGAAAAAAAAATTCCTCTACGACTCGGACCTAGATCACGCGTGTGGGGGGAGGCACGTGTAACCAGTTAGGACAAGACAATCCCGTGTCCTTTTGTTGCACCAATATATATATATATATATATATTTATATATATATTATACTGTAACTTAATTAAATTAATTAAATTAAATTAAATATCACGAAATGGTCCGGAGTCCAAATGGAACAAGTCATTAGTGTATTTTAACTATCTCGACCATTCTAAGACCAATGGTGAGGTCCGTGATGCGAGACGAGATCTCAAAAAATAAAAGACCCGTAATAATATTAACAATTACCAAAATGCCCCTGAGTTAAAAAGTAGTTAAACGAGCTCCGATTAAAGTAAAAAAATAGTAAATTTTTATTATTTCAAGCATTATGGATTTAACTATGGAGTCCGATTTGCGAAAAGGAGCCTCGAGAAGTAAGAACCTGTAAGAGTGTAAAATGATCATTTTGCCTTTTTTAGCCCGAACACTCAAATTAAATTCTGCAAAAGCCTAAACCGACTTTATTCGACGTTTCGAACTCAATGGTAGAGTCTATTTTAGTGAAATAGAAACTCATGAAATAAAAGTATAAAATTTGATGAATAGTATAATTCAAGTAGTAATAGATTGAGTTATGTTCCATGCTTTTAGGAACACTGAAAGGAAAGGAGAAGGCGGCCTGACCTTCTACATTCTCACTGTTTAGTTCAGCTACACAATGGGCACTACTTCCTAGGGTTGAGACAAACTCATTAGGTATGATGTTTTGCTAAGTAAGAAATAGGGTTAAGTTTAGGAATATTTTATGAGTAAATTGAATGATTTATATGCTTAATTATTGTTTAGGAATTATTTGTATTATGTTTACTTGATAACCTGGAGTTGGTTGTTTACGTGCTTATGTGTTCTTTACATTCTTTGAGAATTTAGTAAAGAAATGAATGTGAACTGTGACCATGTGTTTAAATTGACTGTATGAGATATATATTCATGTGGGATAAGTTTTGTGATTTAAATATTATTGTTGCTTCGAGTATGATACATCATCTAAAGCATGTTTCGTTGAGGTTATATTATTGTGTGGTGAAATCAAAGCATATTGGCATATGGTGAATCCTTTGGAAGCATAGTGTGAGTTGAGCATATGGTGCTATGCATTATAAGGGTGTAGATCCTGTGATGAAAAACCCAAAATTGGCCATTGCATTGGTGCCCAGATCCATCGGAAAGAGGCCCGTAAACGGGAGTTGGTACTCAGATCCATCGGATGCGGTCTGTAAACGAAACATGACTGTGGCATAGAGTATATGGGTGTGTCATGCATATTTTCATTATATCGTATTAATGAACTGGAAAGCATTTAGATTATAAATGTACACTTTGCACATGCCACGCCTTAATCTTGTTTCTTGCATTAATATTATATCATACCAGCAGTTGAGTTGACCCATTTGTGGGATAACATATTACAGATGATGTTCCTGATAATTGAGACTTGAAGAAGTCTTGGAGGGCAGAGGAGATGTGGATCATGGAATATTTGGGTCCTTGGGGCATTTTTTTTTTTTTTTTGATATTGTACAAGGGCATGAGCCTTAGACTGTACTTGGTTATTTGTATGTTATGAAGCAATTGGCAAAGCATTATGGATTAGTATCGGAACATGAATTGTGTTAGTGTTGAAATGCATGTAATTGTCCTTTATTATTTCCTTTTTGTTCATTTCACTCACTTCTCGAGTTTTTGGAAATTCGGGGCGTGACATTACATGTCACTCAATTATACAAATTAAATCAGAAATGATTTATTGATCTTGTATTATTAATTATGTATTTTTATTTATGTAATATGTCACTAGATGAAAGAGAGAAATGGAAGAATGAGGATTCCTTATCTAGTGACACATCACATATGTGAAGATACATGCGTAAAGATAGATAAGCCATAGTAAAATCTGACAATTATTCAAGACTAGGATGAAGCATCTACTCTTGTCCTGTCCTGTCGTGTCCTGAATATATATTTAAATTAGCTCGACATATTCTTGTATTAGTAGTATTTGTAACTAAATGATCGTGTAACTCAATGTATAATTGCATTCATGTAAGCCTAGCCCCGTTCGGAAGTTATTTTCATCACATGTGAATCTTGTCGTGAAATTTATTTTCGATTGGGCTTGTGTGTATGAAAATCGATTCTTGAATTGTGTAGAGAGGACAGTTCGAGAATGCATAAATCTGCATTGCAATCAATAGCACATATGCTTGAATATTTCACTATGATAAAATTTTAGCACGGTCTCCTATTGTTCTCTGGGTATATATATTTAGACGTGCTAACGTCTATCTCGTATACTTGGAGAACCGTGGGGAGATGCTACCGAAATTTTGTCCGAGTGGAATCAAGCATATGATTTGTTGCTGATTGCAATGTAGGTTGTGCATTCACAAATGGGATAGGACTACCTTACACTTTAGAGAGAAGTTGGAGGTAATATGATTCATGTTTCATATTTATAATAAGTACCATTTTTGACTTGTATTAGTTAGAAGAAAATGGATAAGAGTTGAATGGAATTGAGGGGTAGGCATTTGTCAGGGTATGTGAAGAGGATCAAAGATTTTATTGAGTTTGCTCGTGCATGTGCAGATAGGAGAAATATGATAAGATGTCCATATAGGAGGTGTAATAATAGGGATTATATGCATATAGATGAGCTCAAAGAGCACCTACTCCAACACAGGATGGACAAGAGGTATACGTGTTGGAAATTTCACGGGGAACACCGTGACGTACGAGTGGTATTTGAGGATGAAGAAGAAGACGACGATGATGACTTTGGTGATAATGTTGGGGTTGGTTACAAAGGCTTGCCACAAATGCTGGCAGACTTGTAGGGGGCTACAACTAGGGCGAGTAGTCATAGGAGTGACACAGGACAATCGAAAGCGTTTGAGTTCTTGTTGAGGGAAGCAAGGCAACCGTTATATCCGAGTTGTAATAAGTTTTTGAAACTGGACTTTCTCGTGAAAGCACGACCAGAAGGGTCAATTGTTGAGGCTTACGTTGATGCTAAATGTCTCACCTTCTACTCTATGCATCTTGAAGATATTGAGATAAGGTTTAATTGTTAAGAGCGAAGTTCTGATAGTGGTCCATGGCAGCAACGAACTGGCCTTGCGGTGTTTAATTAAAATGTGTGGCCAATAGGTGCCCGTATATATGAATGGTGTCATCCTCAAAAGTTGGAAAAAGCCCACTACACCGTCCTCAACAACTGCGATGAGACATTGTCATATTTTAAGTAAGTTTATCGAAATCATTGCAATACTACATTAGTACACAAATGTAAGTTACATATAACATATCTCATCTTATGTAGTGAGCATACGATCGAGCTTCAGAGAGAACATGTATCAAGTTCTGATCTAGATGCAAAGACAACAAAATTTGTTTCCAAAGTGGTTCGGAGAATGTGTAAGACAAGGTTTCAATTAATTGTAATTGTATTACTTTATGCATTTGTATTCAATTAATTTTGTACTTATATTGAATTAATAGATGAAGCTATTACTGCCACCAACAATCTCCTGAGGCGTACGATCGATTATATTCCTTGGCATGTGGTCCTGATCAAATGATATCCCGCTACACCAGTTTAATTGTTGATGGTGTTCGATTTCACACGAGAGAACGTGAGGTCAGTCGGCGAATACAAAATAGCGGGGTCTTTGTTTAGGAAGATGGTGACGCAGGACAAACTGTAGAGTACTATGGTGTTTTACAAGACATTATACAGTTACATTATTGGTACGGTCATTCTGTGTATATTTTTAAATGTGATTGGTGGGATGTAAGTAATAAGAAGTGTAAAGACCTGAAAAATGGGAATAATTTTTTTTTTTTTTTGATAGAGCAATATTTAAATGTCTTTAATTTTCCTTTTAGTTAATTTTAAAGAAGTTAGACTATGAAAAATATTCTAGTATATATATATATATATATGTACAAATGAATGAAAACAAAATAAATATACATGTGTGTATGAGTGTGAGTAAGTATATAATTATATGTATAATTTAGTGTATGTGTAAATATATGTGTATATATATATATATAAATATACATGTGTGCACAAAATGTGTGCGTAATATTTATATAATATATAATATAATGTATACCTAATCTCAAGTAAGACAAGAAACAGGAAAAGCAAGATAAGAAAGGAAAAGAAAGAAAGAAAAGCAAGTGGCTACGGCTGGAGAAGAAAGAGAGAAAAGAAGGGAAGAAAAAGAGAAAGAAGGAAAGAAAAGGAGGAGATTAGAGAGAGAAGCTGAACGGGAGAGAGTTTACAAAAATTTCATGGACGCGTCGGCCACATATTCAAGCTCTGGCCGTTCGACGTACCGATATTGCTACTGAACTGTTGTAGACGTTGCTATTGTAGCTGTTTCTGTTGTTGCTTCTATTGTTGTTCTCAGCCTTGAATTTGTCTTTTAGATTAGCCTTTTTGTGTTGGATCATGTCGATTTTCTATGGGTTCGACACACTCGCAGTGCAAACTCTCTTTCGGGTTATCGATCACAAATCGATGCCGCCTCATCGAACCCAAATCGTCGACGACCCTATCTCGTTCCAGACAGATTCGAGCTTTTGCGATTATTCCATTACAGCTGATGGAGTGGCTATTACAGACTCGAAAGAGGGGAACGTCGAGTGGTCACGTATACAGATTTTTGCCGTCCTTGTTATCAAGATTTGTTTGTACGGGTTCAATGTTCTGGAATGGCTTCAAGACCAGCAGCTGGCAGTGCTCTGGCAGCAAGGAGAGAGAAAGAGGTAGCTGGTAGTGGGGGTGGAAAGAAGGGTAAGTCGACCCCTGGACAGAAGATGATAACTTTTGTTGTGGAGGATTCAGACTACGAAAATAGAAGAGTAGAGGAGTTGTCAACTTCGGTGGCGTCTCTGGGTTGTGATGTGAATTTGGTTTCTGCTTCATGTTTTGGGTACTCTGGTTTGCAAACCTGTGGTTGAAGGAAAACAGGCAACCATGGTGACCTTTGATGCAGACAAGGATGAGGATGGGTTTACGACAGGTGTGAGAAGCTCGAATTGTACGGTAAGGCCACTAGGCTTTGAATCTTTCTGTGTAATGATAAAGTAAATGTTAAGAAACACTCTATGAAGAATAATACATATGTAAATTATATTGAAACTAAGAATTACTATAATGGATTTGAGGTTTTGTGTGAAGGAAGTGGGTTTGGTGCTGATAAAAAGAAGAAAAAGAAATGGGGTTTTGTGGGGAAGAAGAACACTCTGGGATTTTTGATCTTTGATTTGGGCCAAACCGGGTCGGGTCTGACCCAAGCCACTCATTCAGATGGCTGCCCAACACTGTTACTTTATGGGTAAATTTTTAAATTTGAGTTTGGGAGATGTTTGGTTGAAAAGGAGAAGCTATCCAACGATTGGCTTGAAAGTGTACAGTAAATGAAAAAAAAAATAGAAAAAAGATTTGTAAGAATTTATTTGGGCAGTGAATTGAACCTGTGACCTAGGGAAAAAAGGGTGAGAAGCTTAGCCATTGTGCCACCAAGGCACATATGGTCTGCTTGGGCTCAAATACTATATATATATATTAGCTACACTAATTAATTTAAATAAATAAGTTTTGAATTAAATTCTGACGCGTAAATTAGTTGAATGAATAATGAAAATTTTCTGTTTTGGACCCTCTAGATTTAATGGTGAGGTCCGTTTCACGAGACAGAGTTCCTAAAAGACCCGTAGGAACATTAAAAATTACCAAAATGCCCTTGAGTTAAAAAAAAAGCAGTCAAACGAGTTTCGATTGAAATAAAAGAATAGTGAAATTTTATTATTTCGAGCATTCTAGACTCAACCGTGGAGTCTGATTTATGAGAAGAGGTCTCGAGAAGTAGGAACCCGTGAACTGCAAAATGACCGTTTTGCCCTCTTTAGCTCGGATGTCCAAATTGAATTCTGCGAAAGCCTAAACCGATTTTCTTCGACGTTCAGGACTCAATGGTAGAAGTTTATTTTGACAAAATAAAAACTCGTAAAATAAAGACATAAAATTTGATGAATAGCATGATTCAAGTAGCAAATGAACTGAGTTACATTTCGTAATTTTAGAAACACTAAAAGGCAAGGAGAAGGCGGTCTGACCTTCTACAATCATACTGTTAGTTCCGCTACGCTACGAGTACGACTTCTTGGGTTGAGACAAACCTTTCAGGTATGATGTTTTGCTAATGTAAGAAATGGGGTTAAGTTTAGGGATGTTTTATGGGTGGATTGAATGGATTATTTAACTGTTGTTTGTGAATTATTCAGATTATGATTATATGATGACTTGGAATTGGTTGCTTACGTGTTTTGTGTTCTCTTGTGTTCTTGAGAATTGGTAAAGTGATGAATGTGATTATGACCATATGATTAAATTGATAGCATAAGACATGCATTCATGTGGAATAAGTTGGTGATTTAAATATTATTGTTGCTTCGAATGTGGTATATCGTTGAAAGCATGTTTCATTGAGATTATGTTGTTGTGTGGTAAATTCATAGCATATTGGCATAGGGTGAATTCTTGGACACATAGTGTGGGTTGAGCACGTGGTGCTATGCATTATGAAGGTGTAGATCCTGTGGTGAAAAACCCAAAATTGGCCATTACATTAGGTACCTGATCCATCGGGGGGAGGCCCATAAAGGGAATTGGTACTCTGGTCCATTGGGGCGAGGCTCGTAAAGGAGACATGAGTGTGGCATTGAGTGCATGGGTGTGTCATGCATACTTTCATTACATTATATTAATGGAATTGGAAAGCATTTAGAGATAAATGTACACTTTGCACATGCCACGCCTTAATCTTGTTTCTTGCATTAGCATTACATTGTACCAACAGTTGAGCTGACCCATTCGTGGGACATCATATTACAGATGACGCTTCAGAGACTTGAGACTTGAGGAAGTCTTAGAGCACAGAGGAGACATGAGTCATGGAGACCTTGGGCCCGTGGGGCGTATGTTGATATTGTATCAGGGCATAAGTCCCAGACTATTTCATGTTTATTTGTTGTTATGAAACAATGGGCAAGTCCTTATGGATTGTAATGGAACAGTGAGTTGAATCAGTGTTTGAAATGCATGTGATTGTACTTTATTTATTTCCTTTTTGTTTGTTTCCCTCGCGCCTCGGGTTCGTGAAAATTTGGGACGTGACAAGAAGACTGGAATGCAGATCGATAAGCACTTCATAAGTGTTAATAAGTCACTTACGGCATTTAAAGATGACCTGTATGTTTTAGCATCAGTTGCAAAACAAGTTTTCTATTTGAAGGACACAAAACTAAGAAGTGATTAGCATGTTGTCCAAAAAATAGAAACTAAAAATGTTTATGATGTCCTAGAAGTTGGCGAGGGAGATGAAGAGTTGGAGAGGATTGAGGAGGCACTATAGGAAGAGTCTCAAACTGCCCACGATGGTGTTGTTCGACGTGATTTGGAAGATGTTAGTTCGTATCGGTTGAATAGAACTGATGTAGAACTAGATCATGTCATAGGTTCTGACGTCACCAATACCACATAATTAGATTCGAGGGATGCAACGTTCATTAATGATGATGATGACGAGGAAAGTGATTTTGATAATGAGACATTGTTAGAGTATTGCACCGAGAATGAAGGAAATTCAAGTTCAGATGATGATACAGACTCAGATGAATAATTGTACTAGGTGTTACATATGTTAGGATCAAGTGTAATGGATTTTTATTTTTATGATGTAATGGATATTCAATTTTATGATGTAATGAATTTTAATTTTTATGATGTAATGGATTTTCATTTTTATGATGTAATGGATATTCAATTTTATGATGTAATGGATTTTAATTTTTATGATGTAATGGAATTTACTTTTAAACTTTCTTTTTAGATATGGTTGGACCAGGCTCACGCAGATGCACAACTCCGACGGACCCATCGACCCCTTCGCCTTCCTCTACAGGGTTGACTGATCCTGCCATTGACGGTATGCATAGTTCAACTTTGTATTAATGATTATATAAATATGGTACTAATTTTTTCTATTTTATTTTTTCTGAAGCTTCGGCCACCACCTCTAGACAAGGGCGTGGTAGGTCAAAGAATCAAAGTTTGTAGGCACAGATAGAGGCAGCAGGGGGCTCTCGACTTTAGATTAAGCTACCTGAGGGCTTGCTGAAGCCCGTTAGTGGGTGAACACAGTATTTCACCACAAAGGTTGGCATCATTTGCCGACTACGTGCCCCACTCCATATTAGTGACTGAAGTCTCGTCACTGAGGAGGAGCGACGGGATATTCATGCACATATCCTGGTATGTCTTTTATTATTGTGTTGAACTAAATTTTAACATATCTAATGTCGTAGTGTTTTGACAATAACATGCTTTACAGGAGAAGTTTGACATCAATCTCCACCTGCCTCACGTAGCGAAGGCAGTGGACCATTATGTGGGAGTCCGTTTTAGGGACTATCGACACCGACTCCACATGCATTACGAGGCGGAAGTGGTAGCCGGTAGAGAGCCCCGTGACAGACCCTACAGGGGGGTCACAGTGGAGGATTGGATGTTACTTTGCGACCGGTTTGCTAGTGACGCATTCCAGGTAAAAATTGTCAAAATTACTTTTGTTGTCTGAAAAATCATTATCATTTATACTAACTTCTTTGTTTTGTCCAAGTATAGGAATTGAGTAGGAAAAATAGCGAGAGCAGGAGCAAGCAAAAGGTGACCCACTGTGGTGGATCACGTTCTTTTGTACAGTATAGGTATGATATGGTAAGTTAATAAATGTATCAAGTTCTAATTGTATAATCTATTCATGAAATCAATCTTTACAAGCTACTATTTATTTGCTCCAACAAGACTAGGAGACCGGTGCACCACCCAGCAGCATTGATTTGTGGCACAGGATGCACTACAACCTGAGAAAGGTTGGATTGGGCCTGAAGCACAGCGGCTTTATGTAAGTTTTTATATAACTTTCCACAGTATTACTAATTTAATATTAATCTAAAGTTATAAAAGTAGTAACATATATTTATGTTTTTGTAGGAGGAGATGGTCCATCTGCGTGCTCCGCCGACAGCTGAGGGTCAGGATCCATCGACCGATGACTAGATACGGGAGATTGTTCTGTGCAAGAGGCGCGACTATGTGTGTGGCTTAGGGACTGGAATGGCGCCGACGGCATCGTCCTCTACTGTTGAAAGTGATGCTAGGGCA
This sequence comes from Nyssa sinensis, assembly GCA_008638375.1. Lineage (NCBI taxonomy): Eukaryota > Viridiplantae > Streptophyta > Magnoliopsida > Cornales > Nyssaceae > Nyssa > Nyssa sinensis. The sequence continues at coordinate 15,362,362 of CM018043.1, read as the reverse complement.
CACGTAGCCACTGAGGCAGTTCAACGAGAGAATGCAGAGCTGCAGCAGCAAGTAATTAGTCTCGAGGAGCGATATTCCCAGCTAGAGGCTCTTATGCAGACGATGCTCAGCCAGCAAGATGGCTCTTCACAACCTTGGTAAGTTTTTAATATTATATACTTTGGTGGATTTATTATTTATAAAAAATTTTACGTGAAAATAAAAAAAATATAGATGCACGAACTTATTTAATTTCATCGGTTCGAATGACCGTTAAAAACTTTTACAAGTTTCAACTCTAAAAAGGGCCATTTTCGGGTTTTGACGGACCAAAACACTGGATATCAACCTAACTATCACGAAACCCCATCACACACCTCACAAATGATAAAATAGACTTACACGAACTTACGGCACTCGGTTTGGATCACCGGTTTGAAACTTATGCAAGTTTCAACTCGAAAAATGCCCATTTTCAGGTTTTAACGGACCAAAACACTGGATCTTAGCCTAACTACCATGAAACTCCTATCACACACCTCACAAATGATAATATAGACTTGCACGAACTTACGGCACTCGGTTCGGATCACCGATTTGAAACTTATGCAAGTTTCAGCTCGAAAAAAGCCCATTTTCGAGTTTTGACTGACCAAAACACCAGATATCGGCATAACTACCATGAAACCCCATCACTCACCTCATAAATGATAAAATATACTTGCACGAACTTACGGCACTCGGTTCGGATTACCGGTTTGAAACTTATGTAAGTTTCAGCTCGAAAAAGGCCTATTTTCGGGTTTTGACTAACCAAAACATCGGATATATGCCTAACTATCCATGAAACCCCATCACACACCTCAAAAATGATAAAATAGACTTGCACGAACTTACATCACTCGGTTCGGACCACCGGTTTGAAACTTATGCAAGTTTCTGCTCCAAAAAGGCCCATTTTTGAGTTTTGATAGACCAAAATGCTGGATATCGACCTACCGATCTCAAAGCCCCATCACACACCTCACAAATGATAAAATATACTTGCATGAATTTACGGCACTCGGTTCGGATCACCGGTTTGAAACTTATGCAAGTTTCAGCTCGAAAAAGGTTCATTTTCGAGTTTTGATGGGACCAAAACACCGGATATCGGCCTAACTACCATGAAACCCCATAACACACCTCAAAAATGATAAAATAAAATTGCATGAACTTACGACACTCGGTTCGGATCATCGGTTTGAAACTTATACAAGTTTCTACTTCAAAAAAGGCCCATTTTCGAGTTTTGACATACCAAAATACCGAATATCAGCCTACCGAACCCCAAAACCCCATCACACACCTCAAAAATGATAAAATAGACTTGCACGAACTTACGACACTCGGTTTGGATCACCGGTTTGAAACTTATGCAAGTTTTTGCTCCAAAAAGACCCATTTTTGAGTTTTGACAGACCAAAATGCTGGATATCGGCCTACCGACCCCAAAACCACATCACACACCTCAAAAATGATAAAATAGACGTGCACGAACTTACGGCACTCGATTCAGATCAACGGTTTAAAACTTATGCAAGTTTTTGCTCCAAAAAAGTGAGTTTTTGGGTTTTCATGGACCAAAATACCGGATATCTGCCTAACTATCTTGATACCCCATCACCAAGTGACAAAATAGACTATCAAAAACTTAGGGCAATCAGTTCGGATTAGTGGTTTGTAACTTATGCTGCTTTATGTCGTTCTTACTATTTATGCATGAAAAAAAAAATATATTCACTTTCATGTATATTTAATAAGTGTTCTAATATATATCATTTGATCTTTATTTCAGATTGATCGGGATTATTGCACCGGGGTCTTTAGGTCTTGCATCAGGACTGACTATTTTTATCTGTTTTTTCTTTTTTCATCGACATCTGTAGTTACATTTTTTGAGACAATTTTTTATTTTTGTATTTATTCTTAAATTGTACTTTTACAAATGTAACTAATTAATTACTATAATATATATATATATATATGAATGTATTTTTCTTTTTTAATATATATTTATTTCAGAATGTTTGGATTTTACTGTATATCAGGATGATTGATACAGGTTTAAACAGGAATAAAACAAATATTATACGGGAAAAAAAAAAAAACTTTTAGCGACGCACAAAATGCGTCGCTAAAAACTAAGCACTCAATTTATAGCGGCGCTTCAAATTCATCGCTAAAGATTGGCATTTGTGATGCACAAAGTGTGCGTCGCTAAAAGATATCATTTGCGACGCACACAATGTGTGTTGCTTAAAGGAACCATTTGTGACGCCCAGACAGGGCATCGCTAAAAGGAACCATTTGCGACGTACAGATAAAGCATCGCTAATAGATACCGTTAGCGACGTGCAAGGAGTGTCGCTAATAGATACCATTACCGACGCACATTGCGATCGTGGATAGTATTTGCGACGCAGCATCAAAATTAGTTGCGATGAACGTTTGACATCACTAATAGTTCCCTTTAGCGACACAAAGGGATGTGTGCGTCGCTAATACTATTAGCGACGCAACTTTTTACGACGTTTTTAGCGACGCCACATTGTACGTTGCCAAAGAGCTTTAACGACCCATTTGTCCACTATTAACGACGCACTCGTGCGTCGCTAATAGTGCCTTTTCCTATAGTGTACACAAGTGCCACGGTGGCACAGTGGCACAGTGGCTTACACGTGGTGCTTAAGTTCCTCACATGTGTGAGATTGAAGGTTCAAACCTGGGGAGCTATGGCTCCCCCTTTTTTTCTCTTTCTGATTTTTGATTCACCAAATATCGAACAAAGGTTAAACCAGGAAGAGGTTATCCTAATTTCTGACTGGGTTATCAAATCAGAGGCTTTATCCATATTTTCAAACAAACCAAATTCATTTAAAATTAAAACCCAACACCCAAAACAACGTAGTTCTACTTATTCGTTTCTATGCCTAAGCGGATTCCGACCAGAACTCGAAATCGACCCGACCCATTTACTATTCGTCTTCTCCATCGAAGTGGCTACTGTAGCCCTAATTTAAGAGATTTTTAATCTATATTTCGTGAGGTTTTAGCTAGCTTTTCGTTCTATTTTCAAACCTAATCAACTTCAAATGATTCAACTTAGGTTTTCTTGTTGATTTGAGAGGTCGAAGTGAACTCAAATGCTCTGTTGAAGTTTTGGAGCAGCTTTGGATATTGAGTTCGTTCATGGCCATTTCTCCATGAAATCAAGTGTGGCTTAACTTGTTGTGATCCTAAGGTCAAGGTGATTTTATTCTCGTTCTAAAAATCGAGCTTGAGGCTCTGTTGTTGAGGTTGGGTTTGAAACCTGTAACTTCTAACTAGGTTTTCCTCCCTCATTTTTGGCTTGTTTGATGTGATTCCAATTGTTTTGGAATCCTTGAAGTGTTTTGTTTAAGCCCGAGCCAACCAAACTTGGATTGGTTCATCTTGGATTAGGCTAAGCTTGAAATTGCCATTAATGGCGGTTCTTTATGGGTCGTGGTGTTTTAAGCCTCCTAGGTCAGCTCTTTTCATTCCCTAATATGGTATATCACTCTCTGAGACCATGCATGCATTCCAAATCCATTAAATAGTAAGTAACAACAACTTTTTCTAGAGAGAGAAGAATTAGGTTTTTATGTATTTTTACCTTCCACAGTGGGTCTTCTCTCTCTTGGGCTTGATTCTAAGCCCTCTCAAGCCCTCTTGTATTGGCTCAGGGTTTGCATGCACAACTTTCTTCTCCCTTTCTTTCTTCTTCTTCTCCTTCTTCTTCCTTCTAGGGCTGTAAACGGATCGGATTCGAACCGGATCAAAACCGATCCTAATCCGATCCGTTTAATAAGAAATTCGATCCAATCCGATCCGTTAATTCGACGGATCAGGCGAATGTTAATCTGTATCCGAATCCGTTAATAACCGAATATCCGATCCATTAATCTGGTTTGATCCGTTTAAAATTATAATATATATATATATATACATATATTAAAATTAATATATTATATATAATATATATATTATATTATATATTAATATATATATAAAATATATTAATTTTAATATATATATATATATAAACGGATCGGATCAGCCTATATCATATCCAGTCCGTTTATATTTGGGATAATCGGATTCGGATCGGATCGAGTCACGGATCACTATTTCTGAAATCATATCTGGACTTAACGGATCGGATCGAGATCCGATCCATTGACAGCTCTACTTCCTTCCGACCCATTGATAGCTCTACTTCCTTCCCCCCCCCCCTCTCTCTTTCTCTCGCCACAGGTCTAGCTTGAATTGACACTCTTAAGTTTCTCACGCAAGGTCTGAGTTTTGATCATATAATCTTAAGACTTGCGTACAAATGATGAGGTACAATGAGATGTTGACACCTCACTACTTGTCTTCTATAACTATCCTTTAGTCATCGTAGCACATTTGTGTTGATTGCATAGTGGGTTTAGACTTTGTACAAGTCTCTTGATTGATTAGGTCTTGGGTTTAGCTCTTTGGGCCAATATTTTTTAGCCTACTTTTCTTTTCTTTTTTATTTACCTTTAATTAGGCTTTTGTAAAGTGCATTTATTTAGCAAACCAAACATTATTATTATTATTATTATTATTGCAAATCTATCTGGCCCTTCACGCGACTATTCCCTCTTGATTAGGTAAATGTCACTTTACAAAGAATTACAGGACTGATCCACCCGTCGTAGATTATAATTACTTCTCTTAAACGTGGTTGAACTTCTTATTTTCTCGTAATTCTTCGCAGGCCTTTGAAGTGTTTTCAGTGAGAAACAGAGACTCTTAGAGAGAGAGAGAGCTTCTATATATTAAGGGCGGTCAAAGTCAAATATTAGAAATAAAACATTAATGGTTGAAAGTGTGGACCATGAAAGGCAACCAATGACTAGAATGGAATGTAGAAAGTTGAAGATTATCACACATCTCAAGGCCCTACGAAATCAATTCGATCTTCTATTCTTCCAGTCTGCATTCACCCAAATATCAGAACCGTCCTTTCACTATTCCCCCCAAATATATCATTTGACGAAATTAAATCAACCTTAACCTAAATTCAACTATTTAAATAAAATTAAACAAAAAAATAGCATTATATAATTTTATGTTATGGTGATGTGACAATATCATCGACGCATTTAAATGATGATTGATCAATTTATGATCGAGATTTTATTTTATGTGTGACTGTTTTATCATGTGATATTTAATATGAATTTATATCATGATAATCTCAATAAGACTTGTAAATGTTTAAATCATAAAAAAAAATTATATACATGGATGTAACATTCAATTAAAATACAACTATATATATATATATATAATTGAAACAGAAAGAGAAGGTGGGGAGTATATATTCAGTGTCTCATATGACTTTCCAGTTTAATTCCTTTTAGCTACTTAGAAGTGACGTAAATGTCAGCCCAACCCCGCCGCCACCTAATCTAGAAGCACTTTGAAAGATTTTTCCATGAAAGTTCTTTCACACAAGTGGCATAATTCAGGTAATCCGATAATTGACAAGTTGCTTGCCTCGTGCTTGTGAATTGTTGTCAAATGACGTAGTTTTTAAACTCATTTAGTTTCGTGGGATTACTTTTAAATTCTCAACTCTCTATCTACCTGTTCTAGTCTTCCTCTTTTTTAAAAAAATAATGCTAGTGTGTCCAGAATTTCGTCTTGACTAATTCTATCAATACAACAATTCTTATGTTATAACTGTACCAAATAATTAGCGGACTCTCGAAGAAAGAGTTACACTTTGTAAAATGTGAACTTGTGACTTAATGTTGAGTATTTGTTATAAATTTATCTGAATTTTTTATGAACTGTTTGTAATTCGATATAACTTAAAAATGAGTAATTGAATTTTTTTTTATCCGTTTTTAATTTTTGGCCCATTTTGTTTCTAATGTTATAACCCACTAATATAAGAGTATTATATTTTAAGGTTTTGACTTGGGATAAGATAGTTGTTAGTAAAAAAAAAAAATCGGGTTTTGAGAGTTTTTTTTGTTCTTGTAATCTTTAATACATAGTGGACTGATTATCGGTGTCCATAGACGTAGGCATCTTGCCGAATCATGTAAAAATCGGGTTTTGAGAGTTTTTATTTGTTCTTGTAAATTTTATTTTTTTTCTCTGCGTTTTATTTATTTTTGCTTATTTAAAATTAATTTATTATTTATTTGATCACCTCTACACAACACTGAATGTTTAATTTATTATACATTTATCCGCAACTCTCCAAATTACTTTGATGACATGAGACTCTGGTCTTTTTGTGATCTTAATGGCAGACAAATGTTCGCAATTGAAAAAAAAATTAAAAATTTATCAACTCTCTCAACTAAGATTTCTAGAAATCCCTACTTATGCCTTAATCTAGATGCACCCTCCAATTATTATTTTTATTTTATATCTTCATAAGATTTCTCTCAAATTCTAATATTTACATTTTCACCCTCTAATTATATTTCTTGAATCTCTCACAGGTCACATGTCACATGTCACGTGGTTGTAGAAAAGAGGAGAGAGAAAGAAAGTGGTGGATGAGAGAGATAAATAGAATGATTTAGCCATTATACGAGTCAAACTAAATTAAAGACAAAAATTGATTTTTTTAACATGATATATTAGTGTGTGGATGTAGCAATTATTTTGAAGCCTCATAATTGTGCGATGGAAGGGATAGTCAACCACTTGACTGAGTGCTGTTCAATCACATCACCAACTCAAAACGAACAATGGTGGAAATTTAACAAATTTGAGAGAGGATGAGTTGGCCATTCTTTTCAACTGAAGCTTCCTTGTTTGTTTCCAACAACACGAGGTTGAATCTAGACGTACAAGAGAAAAGTCTTTGATTTTAAGTCTTTGATTTTACCAGAGCAAGAACATTTCCTTGCTCTTTCTCAGATCCCAACCAAAACCAGGTTTTAATGATAAGTCATCATTAGGGTGTCTGCCTGTGCGCTACTTAGTCTTTTCTAGTTGATTGCTTGTCTGCTTCCCAGGCTTTCCTATTTAGTTCTACTTTTCCTGTCACCACAAAGATCAGTGTTTGGTCACTTATCTGGGCCGCCATTCACAACCCTCCTTTCTTCCTACTTGTTCATTCAAGATTGAAGTCATGGTTTTAGGTTCTAATCTTGATTAAAATAAAAGACACATATTGTTTATTACATGAGCTGCATTATGAGTTTGAGAAAATTATACTAACTATTTTTTATTTTTTTTTTTACAAATGACCCACTTCTCTTGTATATAAAATTATATTATAATTTTTTTGATTTGATTGTTGATTACATTTACCTCTTTTGTTGTTAGCTTTCATTGTTGAAATTGAGAATTTTACTGGTATGAACAATATTTTAAACATGAGGGCAAATCTAAAGCCATTTGCTTATACTAAATAACTAAACATGATCCTTTATCAAATTAAGTTTTAATATATTGATTATATAATAATCTTTTATTTTTTTTGGATAAGTAAACAATTGTATTAAGACCAAATTAATACATGTGTACAAGGGGCATACTCCAAAGAGAGACAGAAACAAAAAATGTACTACACGACCTCACAAAAAAACTATCTAGCAAAAGGAGGGACAAGTGCATAAGGAATAAAGAGACTCTCGGTTCATAACAACTTGGCAAAGGTACTAGATAGTATAGATTCTGATAATTACTAAACACTATTCTCTCTTTTTCTGTGAACACTATTCTTTTTTTAACGTATTTTGTATAATTTAAAAATAAACAAATATAATTTTTGTATGTGTTATATTCTAAATTTTAGTAAAAATTTAAAGAGTGATAGCAGGCAGCACTTCCCTCCAACACAGAGTGCAGCTGCCTACCAAGACAACAGACGAGTGGATATATATATTCACTGCTAGTGATCCCAAATCGCAATACAGCACCTTTAAGTGAAGTGAAGTGATCATTCCGACGTCATCATAGTTACGTAAGCATATGACACGTGGCAATAAAAAGGCACCTTCATTGTATTCCTCCAGGAAAGCGTCCGCGAAGGTGCGCTCCAAAATATGGAGAAAAGGACCAAAAAACAAAAAGCAATAATATATAATGGACGCACGCCTAGAAGTCACGCCCTCTCTCACTCTTCTACTCTACCTGCCGTTGCCCAGCTTCCACTCCTTCCCAACAATGGACTACCCCCAAAACCCTAACCCTAATTTCAATGCCACTTATGTTTCCGAATTCGTCGATACGTCGGAGTTCGAGCTCTCCGATTTTCTCATGCTCCACGATGGCTCGAGGGAAGAATTTTCACTGCAAAATGTGGTCTCCTCCGACAATGTCACGGGTGGCTCCTCTGTTGATTTTTCCGGTACTGAAACATCAAGCAGAAACAGTAACTTGTAAGTGATATATATATCACTTTTTTATTTTTTGGAGTGGTAAAAAAAATTAAAGTTATATACAAAGTAAGTTATCAATAGTGTGATTATAAAAGAAATACTTAGAGTTTCTGTTTTATGTTTTTTTTTTTTTTTATAGAAAATGTAAAAATGGGGTGAAGAAAAACAAGGTGGAAGCAGAGTTAAGGGTTGCATTTAGAACAAAGTCGGACCTGGACGTGATGGACGATGGATTTAAATGGAGAAAGTATGGGAAGAAGATGGTTAAGAACAGCCCAAATCCAAGGTACGTACGTAAATGTTATACAATAATATATATCCAGATCATATATATATATATGCACATTGAATCATGGGTTGATTGTTGTTACAGAAATTTCTATATATTTTTTATATATAAAAGAAGATAAATATATTGGATAATTTAGATACAGTAAGATTCCAGTAGTGCTTTATTGAATAATTATTATCAGTGACCCCACTGGCTATAAATATGCCTATTCGAATTGGCTGCTTATATTGTAAGCATAAGTTACTGAATGCATATATATGATAGATCTATGTTTGAATATATGGATGTAATTATGCTTCTCTCTCTCTCTCTCTCTCTCTCTCTCTCTCCCAATTTATGATCACTTGAAACTGATGAAGTACTTCTTAAGAACCCTTATATTCTTCTCAGTGATCATTGGAGCTAATCAAACCCTCCACAATCCATATCAATATATATATATATATATATATTCCAAATTATAGAGAAGAAACTTATGTGTTTCCATTACAATTTGTCTGTGCATGAAATCAAATAAATATCATATGAATTAAATAAAATAAAAAAATAAACTGCATAAGATATGTAGTAAAATTGTGACTGAAATAGGTACCTAAGTAGTAGAGGCTACTCTTATCTAATTTAGATCTAAGTATCCTTTATATATAATTTGATGGTATAATTTTATATTACATGATATGATTTGATGTAAGCTTGCATATAAATGATGACTTTATTTTGTCACCATTTGATCATACACACATTTGCATTAGTTAGCTAGGTCTTTGTAAGCTATATATATATATATATATATATATATATATTACTGATTAGACAACTTAAACTAAAATAGTATTCAAGATAAATTTTAAGAAAAAATATAAAAAATAAATGTTTTTAATTCAAAAAAAATTATATTTTATGAAGTAAAAATTTCAATTTTAAGCCTTTTAGATAAATAAAAAATATTATATTTTTTTTATTGAATAATTTATTTTATGAATAATTTAATATTTTTTAAAATACATTTCGAAAGTTATTTTAATATAATCAGTAATATATTTTTGAGCGGTGTTAAGATGAAAATTAAAAATTAAAATTTTGTATTAAAAAATTCCTTTTTATTTTTTTAAATATAAACAAATTTATCATAAATTTTTTTAGACTTACTAGTATTTTTTTAAAAAAAATTTACATGTTAAAAGTAAATTAAAATAAAAGTTAAAAGTTGAATTTGTGTAAAACCACATGTAATATCAAATAATACTCGTGATCTCACTGATTGTGATCTCACAATATATCCAGTAGGCACTAACATCAAGTACACCCATAACTATTACATACACATTGAGAGGTTGCAGCTAAGTTAGGGTGAATTGACGGGCATGTAACCATATATATATATATATATATATAAATTGGCTAATACCATTGTGACTAGTCAGTATAGTTGTGCTTCTCCAACCTTCTTGGTCCCAGGACGGAACACATGCCGCAATCCATGAGCAACTGGGCAGACAAAACTTTAATTATCACTTTCAATGATAGCTTCTACACACTTCAGAGTCCTATATATACAATCTTCTTTCATCAATGTGCACGTTGCTAGGGTGAAAACATTGATACTATGTAACGGGTTCTTTTCAATCGACTTTCTTATTTCTATACAAAATATATATATATATATATATAATGAGTTTCATTATAATATAAATGCACGTAAAATTATTTGTTTGTATGTAACAGTAAAAAATATATTAAGAACATCTATTTTATATAATATTTTTCTAATAAAAATGCATATGCTAAGAATCTCAGGTATCCTGGTCTCTCACTCTCTCTCTCTCACACACACACACACACCAAATGACGACTTTTCAAGAATTTGTGAATTGTTTCATTTTTGTTTTCTTCTTTGGCTTTTTGAGTCACAGATTCATTTTTAGAATGAAGCTATTGAAACTAAAAATATTATCTTTCCAAAATGATAGTAAAGACTGAAATCATCAATAGAAAACCTAATTGATTCTCTGCCAAATATACTTATTAATTTGTAATGCTACTTAATTACAACTAGACTCGTTTAAACGAATTCTTGGACACAACGGAGATATCTAATTAAGATTTAACTTGACAGTATAAAACAATTTATATCTGAAACTGATACAATAATTAAGTGTTTATGGAGTCTATATCTATCTCTAGCATATATAATACATCACTTAGTTATCCAGTTAAAAAGGCTTTACACAATGCACAAGAAGAGAGGTGGATCTGGGAAAACAAAATTTTGTCATCACAACAGGCGATCACGTCTAAATTAAACATGTATTTATCTAATTCGATCTCATTGAAACAAAAAAAAAAATAGAAATTAAAATTCTAAAAATACCCTTTTTCTACTTAATATTGTCTACTTGAAAGAATCTAGAAACAAAAAAAAAAAAAAACTCTACCAATAACCTTACCCTACTTACCAAGTAATAAAAAATAACCCTAGCCTAGATTTTATTACTATGTTCTGAATATAGTAAAGTTTATACTATATATATATATATATATATATATATATATATATAGAAAGTGAGAAAAAGTGTCAAAGTGGGAAACCACAGAAAGAATTTAGAAAAGAAAAAGGGTGCCAATTAACAGGAAGAAAAGTTACTTAAGATTATGCTCAAGAATTTAAAGCATGTCAAAAAGAGAGAGAACGTCATTGAAAGGGCAACCCTGAGAATGAATATTTATTGGATTTTTGGATGTGAAACTGGTTAGAATAAAGCTAGTCATAATTAACCTTATCATCATCTACAGGATAAACTGCTAAACCATGCTTTTTATTGTTCAGAAATTGAAAGGTGCATGGGTGGTCCAAAGAAAACACCAGCTAGCTAGCTAGCTGCTTAAATTATGCGAAAGGCTTTTTGTTTAGGACCACATAATATAAGTTTAAAACCATTTATATGCATCAAGGGTGTGTTTGGTAGTAGGGCACATTTTAGAGCCTTTTATGTGATATATATATATATATATGTATATATACCTTTGAAATGTGTTTTTATGGGACATCTAAATTAACTAAAATGTCTTCATCGACTACGTACACTCAACTCTTTGGCACTGTTTTCATAACTTTTTTTCACTGAGTTGATTGGACTGCATTCCTCTAATTATTTGGATTTTCTTTTCTCTGCACTGCATTCCTTAAATGATTTTTGTCAATTCTTAAATTGCAAAAACAGGCTACCTGCTGGTATAATTTTATGACTTTATTAATTATTTCACTATCAAGCTTATTTGGCTCATCCATCAACTGGTTCATACTTTTTTTAATAAGTATCACAAAGATAAAATATTGATATATAATTTTATTATTATTATTACAATTGCAGTGGTTAATGCTGATTATTGATAATTAAATTAAAACGCAGGAATTACTTTAAATGTTCAAGTGAAGGATGCAGAGTGAAGAAGAGGGTAGAAAGGGACAAGGAGGATCCGAGCTATGTGATAACAACGTACGAGGGAGTGCACAACCATGAAAGCCCTTGTGTCGTCTATTACTACAACCAGATGCCTCTCATGAAGCCCCATGGCTGACCACTGCTCTACCTATATATAGCTGCAACCTTCTTCTGTTTCTGATCTCTCCTCTTCCTTTTTCCTTTTTACTTTTCCTTTTTCTTTTCTTGCAGTGGTACTGGATTACAACATACATATATATATATATTAACTCATGAAAGGTGAAAGTATAAATAATAGAATTTAGGGGACAGTCCGGCCGGCATCTTCATGATGTCCCCATACATGTTGTTTTCTACTTAATATGCAAGTAAAATTGTCATTGTAATAGTACTATTATCATGAGATTGAAAAGTAATTGGTGATTGTGTGAGAGAGTGACTCCTGGCTTCTCACTAGTACCACCATTATGCTAGCTCCAAGTAGAGTCATATTTGCTATAGAAAAATATTAATGTAAATTACATTAGCTTCCTCTAAAATTTTTGTCAGATATATTGATTTCTTTTAAAAATTTTAAAATTATACTGAAATAATATACAAATACTTTTCTATAATTAATTTTTTTCCAAAATGACAAAATTATCCATTTTGTATTTTTTTTTTCAATTTTTTAAATATTGGCTAATTGTATTTTATTTTTTAAATAAATATTGATAAAAACCTTAACTTTATTTTTAAATAAAATAAAAACAAATTATTTATCTTAAATTTGTTTTTAAATAATAAAAAATAAAAAAAATCTTTAAAAAATGTTAAAATAAATTGATCAAAGTTAAAAAAATGTAAAAATAAATAAACAAAATGGACAATTACGTCGTTTTTTAAAAAAAAAATGACGGAGTAAGATATCTGTATATTATTTTGTAAAATAAGAAAGGTCAGTATAATTTTAAAAAATTTAAAAAATATCAGTATAATTGTCATAAATCTAAAAGAAGATCAATATAATTTATCCAAAATATTATTATATATCTAATATTGGTCCAAGTTATATACATATATAGTATATTCATCATAGAGAGAAACTGGACATGTACATATTTAATGATTTACGTTATTTTGTACTATATAACTAATCTCTTCGTAAATCTTAACTTGAATGCCCAATCAATTTTTCAAGCGAGGAATACTGCTGAATAATTAGGATGCATATTTAATTATATTTTTTACTCCTGTTTTTTATATAATTTTTTTTAAAATAAAATAGGAGTTGTTTACTCAGAATTTTTCATAAAATTTCCTTAAATTTTGACTTTTATGGTTTTGTCTCCGATTCTATGGGCTAAGTCTAGTACCACTACTGGAGACCTAACTTGACCCAAATGATATATATATATATATATATATATATATATATATATATATATATAGGTTTTGTCTCCAAGTCTATGGGCTAAGTCTAGTACCACTACTGGCGACCTAACTTGACCCAAATGATATATATATATATATATATATGTGTGTGTGTGTGTGTGTTGGGGGGGGGGGGTGTGGGTGTGTGACCGTGCATGCCTAATATTTTTAAACTTGAAAAACGTATAAATTTAATGAAATGAGTAGTGTTAGATATTTTAAATACTATTCTTGTGAAAATATATACAACATGATGAGTCTTACGTGTCAAACACTTGTCTAATTAAGTTGTGTTGTATATATTATTAATTGTCTTACTAGAGATTCAGAGAATTGTAACCAAACAAAAAAATCAAGTATGATGGCTATCATAGGAATATTTTTAACGGTTGTATTGGGCTTACAAGTGTAGGCTTGAACATATGTCTCCTAATTTGGTAGCGTAGGTTAGAGCAGTTTCAACGGTTAGTTGTTATAATTATAGTTTATTATAGTTTGGGAGCTCAGTTTTAAAATAATATTTTATTTATAATTTCAAAATTTAATTGAGTCAAATATTTTTTTAAATGTGATTTTTGTTTATCTCAATGATTTAGATTATTCCAAATACACGTTTAATTTTGATTAAACCTTTTTTCCTGTTTCAGTGCTCAAACTAGAATTGTAGTTAGAAAGAAGAATGGTAAATAGCATTTCATCATTAGAATAAAAATGTCAAAAATTATTTCTTGGTATTGTAAAAATATTAAAATTTAGTTTTAGTATGACTAAAATAATTTTTACTATTAAGCCATGTTTAGACAGAAGGATAAGAGGATTGGATAGGATAAATGTTATCCTATCCAATGGTTGGTGTTTCTATTAGATTGAATATTTACATTTCACTTAGGGAATATAATTTATCCTAAGGGGTAGCAGTATTAGAGTTATCCCATTTCATTAGAATAAAAATACAATGTCATGTTATAAAAAAAATTACAATGCTGCAATATATAGAGACGAAGACGTCGCAGAGTCAAGTTAAAAAAATCGTATTTTTTCTTTTTTTCATTGTTCAAAATTCTTTAATATGTTTCAGATTTTTTAATGTATTTTTTGTATCAATAAATGGAGTATTATATATATATATATACGAACTATGATTTTTTTGAATCACCTTGAAAGTGAAAAATTATTATATTTTGAATGATATTTGCACAATCACATTTTAAAATATTATGATTATGGTTGTTAGATTTTGTAATTGATTTGTGAATAAAATGTTAATTTTAGATACCTCGTATGCATATATTTGAAAAAACAAATTAAATGACTTTCATAAAAATAATTTTTGAATACCAAATTTTATATCCAAACCTTATATCTGGTACTCATCAAAACATAAGAATGATATATAATAACATATTCAAGCATTTTATCTGAATCAGTTCTAAACACTAAATTGAAGTATTTTTAATATTTCATAAGATTTTATATTCTATACTATCCGATCCAATTATATTTATCCAATCTTAATTTTTTTATCCGATTGTCCAAACAAAACCTTAGAGTTATTCTCCAACTCGATTTGAATAACTCTTTGGGAACTTAAAATAAAAGTAAGAAAACAGAAAGAGAGTTAATGAAAGTGATAATATCTTTCTTTGTTTGAGATTTTGTTTTAATTTGTTGGTAAAAATGACAAAATAGAGAATCACTTTTCAGGAACATAATGAATAATAATAATAATTAAATTGAGGCTTTTATTTAGACTGGACTTTGATAAGGTTTTTTCATATTTTTCTTCTGACATCAATGAATACAAAGCCTCTGCCTAAGATTTGTTAGTTACACTTGTTAATATTTGTACGCTAATATCATGCATGGTTTGTTGTACATTAATCACACATTGTTACTTTTCTTAAGTAACTATTTGTATTGAAGTTTATGTCAACAACAAAGTTTCCCAATGAATATTATAATATAATGATGAAGTGTTGATATATCATTAATTCATGTAATTAGAATTAACCTTTATAAATTCTCAATTAGTTATATAATCTTTCTTTTTTTTTTCTTTTTAAATTACAATTCAAAGTGGAGATAATAATTTTTTTTTATTTTAAATTGTCAATTTTTTTTCAATCCAAGACTTGCAAACGAATTTAGATTTCATTTGACAGTTTTTACTATTCTTGCAAAAAAAGAAGAAGATACAATACAAAAATAAGCTGCGGTTAGTTTTACACAACCAGTTTAAACCAATCACCAGGTTGCGACGTGGATATCCAGCCAATCAGATTCAAGCTGTGAGCTAGGTAGCTCAATGGGGGTGACGGAATCACTTAAACGGCCAATCCCATAGTCCAGATCTCGTCCATCCATGCTCTCGGTTCTTCGGCGCCTCGCACCCACAACCCGAAGTTCCATGCAATTTTGCACACCGTTTAGCATGTTCAGAAGATAAGGATCACTTTCCTTTGTATATCTCAGTGTTACATATATTTTACGCACAGGATATTGGGAGTTTACTGCTATAATCTACAAGAAATTTGGAGAGAGAACCAGTTCTCCTTGTTGAATATTCCACTTGTTTTTTTTTTGGGGGTGGTTTATGATCTGAGAATTGGATTTCAAACAGACCCATTTGGAGATTTATTGTCAGATCCGTCAGCATTTGTATGAACTATTAATTTGAAGAGCTCCGAATTGAGCACTACAGAGGACTGACTGTATTGATTTCTCTAGGGATGGTTTGTATCCGGTATTCGCATTTCAGCTTTGATCTTGGTTTAGTTTTGGTCTGATATGGATTTTAGATTAAGATTTGGAAGACCCGTATTGAGAATCTGTTGCTTTTCATGGAGTTTGAGTGTGTTTGATGGAACCTAATTGATCTGATGTGCATGTGATAGAGGAGGTTTGTTGGGTACTATATATATACATATATTTTCCTGGTTTTGTTGGGTGGTGAATTTGGTTTAGGGTTAGGGTGAAAACATGTTTTGGAGGGAACGCGAGAAGGAGAACAAAGAGCAGAACGGCGGAACGCCTTGCGGGCAGGTTCGAGTGCTTCTTGTTGGAGACTCAGGTACTTGATTGTGATTGCAGTATTATCATTTTCTTCCTTTTTTTTTTGTTGGATTGAAAGCATTATCTTCCTTTGCTCTTATGTGTATTAAGCTTTTTTTTTTTTTTTTGAATTTAGATTTGTGTTTGCTGGATGATTAATGATTTCTTAATGGCGAAGCACTATTTGCAAAATATTGCTACCTTTTATTTTCATTATAGGGAGAAACAACAAAAATTTATTAAAAACAAATGGAGAAGGGGAAAGGCCCAAATTTTACATGGCATACATGATACATGCAACTCAATTGCCAGGAAGGAAGTAAGAATTCCATAACTTAGCCATATATGGAAGATATCCCCCTCTCGCTTTCAAATATACTCAAAGGAAAATGTATGTAGAATGGCGAGACATGATTTATTTAACCAATCCCAAATAATTGGGATATGGCTTTGTTGAGTGGAGTTGAGTTTGCAAGATAAAGATTTCAATTCCTCATCTTCAAAATTCTTTGATTGCTCTCTTCCAAATTTGCTGAAAGATAGCATGTGGGACATCAGTCCAAATGTCCCGCGCCTTCTTATTCCTTTCCACAACCAAAAACCCTGTCCTCAGTTTTTGTTACCTATAATTTCTCATAAATGCATTTCACTTCCAGTTTATTTATTTATTTATTTTATTATATTTTTGTGTGACCTTTTATTGACTTCAACATTTCTATTTCACTTACTCTTAATTTATGCAAATGTTTATCTTTTTTTTTTTGCACACACGGACATGTTTATTGACCTGTATTCTCATACCAATGAACATAGATAGGCTCATGTTTCTTATGAAATCCGTATTCTCGTACCTATGAACATAGATAGGCTCATGGTTCCTATGAAATTTCTCATTGATCTAAACAATATTTTCAATCACTCTGTACTTCATAAGCCCTTATCGAGTTTATTCATCTTTTTATAGTTTTTTGGTCAAGTCCTCTTCAATTCCCCACTGTTACAAATGATCAAGTATAGGATAGGAAATTGGGTATTTCTGGTCATCAATCTTCAAAATTTTGAGAGTAGAAACAATGGTCTTGGGATGCCTTAGTCAGTTTGTTGTCATGGTAGAGTGGAAAAGAGACCCTAGGATATGTTTATTTATCTTTTATTGGTATTTTTTTTTTTTTGGGGGGGGGGGGGGGGGGGGGGGGGGTATGGTACCACTAAAACCCCTCAAATTTTTTTTTTTCAATTCAAAAACCCCACATAACTATTTTTGTCCATATGAAAGACTAAAAAGTAAAAAATATTCTAGCAACTATTAAATTCCCTCTGTAAACCTTGCTTTTATGGACCTTAGAAACATAGTCATACTAGGAAAACCTTTTGTACTAGTATGCTTTTTTAAAGGCTAGAATGTACTAATTGGCAGCCCCATTTGAGATATAAGGTGGTCATAAATTTGCATGTACAAATCATTTTACTATTAGATTATGCTCAATTCATTGAGGTGGTTGAACGCTATAACAGTATTTTGAGCAAAAGGATGTTTATAATCCCATGGTTGAAAGTTTGTCTCGAGCTTGGAAGTCGACCTTTTTTTCTATTTGATAAGTGAAACTGTATTAAAAGAGCACCCAAGGGAGGCAGGCCCATATACAAAAGAGGAGATTCACAAAAACTAGAATTTCAAATCTCACTAAAAATTTACAAAATAATTTGCATGTGAAGGGTATAATTCCTGAACCTGAAAATACAGTCTCTTCAAAGAACTGGTCAAAAAGTGGTATAATGTCTCCTTCTAAAACTCTCCTATTTCTCTCCATCCACAACCACAAGTACCAAAAAGGACAAGAGGGGGCTAGATACCTTAACATTCCTCTTGACCTGCCCCCACTCCAACTTTAAGGAAATCCAAAATGGAGGTTGGCATAATCCAACAACATCCAAACAGCAAAAAAAGAGGGTTCCAACTTCCAAAACTCCCAAACAACTGAACAATGCAAAAAAGGTGGCTGATTGTTTCTTCTTCTTCCAAGCACATGCGACATTTACTAGCCAATCTAAAGCCTCTCTTTTGCAAATTATTCCAAGTCAAGACCGACCCCCCAAGCCAATGACTAATCAAGGAAAGCCACTTTCATCGGGCCTTTGACACACCACACCATATTACAAGGGAAAAGATGATCCCCTCTCCTTGTCAATTCCTTGTAAAAGGAATGAACTATGAAACTTCTACTACATTCCTTCTCTAAATAATGGTATCATTCATCTCCTCTTTAGGTTTGACACGCAGATTCTAAAGAACACTGGAAAAACTTACTTCTTCTTCCACCTCCCTACCATGGAAACTCCTTCTAAGGCAAGGAGCCCAGACAACTTCCTTGCAAAAATAATAAATAAAAAAATCCCCCACCATGGCCTCTGGATTATAGGTTATCTAAAACAAGTGAGGAAAACTACTTCTCAAAAGCACTTCACCACACCAGGTGTAGAGTAGGGTTTCTTCGGTTGTTTTGTTTGTTATTGCCACTTGGTTTCTCTTTTAAATCAAAAAGTTGTGTGGGATTTGGTAGCAGAGAGGTTTGAGAGGAGGTTTGCAGAGTGAGAGCAGCAATATCTATTTAAGTTCGGGGTCATTTTGATCAAAGTACCTTGTCAAGCCTTCTAATGTAGTTTATGTCAATTTTCTTGATTCCAACATCAATGGCAAAGAAATTAAATAAATTAAAAAGGGAATTTTTATAGAGGGGGGGATTGGAGGAGAAATTCAAATATCATTTGGTTGATTGGAAATCGTATTAGGTTCTCCATCTTCAACATGTGGCTCGGGGGTGAGGAATTTAGGAGTGTGTAATCAGGCCCTCAAGAAATGTTGTGGAGGTTCATTGTAGAAAGGGATTATTTTTGGAGAAATATTGTTACTACCATAAATGGGAGCTCTAGAGATGGTAGGATCTCATTAGAGCAAAGATCAAAATTTCGTTTCTTTTCCATCAAAACGACCGAAACGTTTCTGTTTCTTAAGGAACCGAAACGAAACACTAGTGGAATATCGAAATTCACATGCTTCCATGGAAACAAAATTGTTTCCGTGGAAACATACCGAAACTAGTGGAAACATACCGAATCAGAGGAAACATTTCTTTTGTATCAACAATAATTTTAGAAGTTAATAAAAAATGATATCTATTTATTTTTCAAGGATTAAGACTCAAAATTATAAGAATATATTTCTATTATTTTTCCTAAAATAATAGAAAAGTAGTAGGGAAAATAAAGTGTAGAGAAATAATTATTTTAATACTAAGTTACTAATTATAATAGGTTTAAATCACAATTTGTTTTATTTTTTATTTTATATGTAACTTATGTCAAATTATCTAATTCGTGAATATTACATAGTATATATCTACAAGGATCAAAATATCGTTTCGATGTATAGTTTCGGTCTGTCCGGAAACGAAAACGTTTCGGAAACATAATGGAAACGGAGAAAAAAATTAGAAACATGTAGAAACATAACTTAAAATTTATTTATTTATACAAATAAACCTATTTATTGAATATTTGTGCATGTTTAAAGTATATACATCATATTCATGATAAATGACACTAATTCATGATTAATGACATAATAGATATATACTATATAATATTCACACGAATTAGATAATTTGATACAAATTACATATAAAATAAAAAGTAAAACAAATAGCGATTTAAACCTATTATAATTAGTAACTTAGTATTAAAATAGTTATTTCTCTACACTTTATTTTTCCTCCTATTTTTCTATTATTTTATGAAAAATAATAGAAATATCTTCTTGTAATTTTAAGTCTTAATCCTTGAAAAATAAATGGATATTATTTTTTACCAACTTCTAGAATTATTGTTGATACAAAAAAAATGTTTTCTCTGATTCGGTATGTTTCCACGGAAACAATTTTGTTTCCATGGAAACATGTGAATTTCAACATTCCACTAGTGTTTCGTTTCGGTTCCCGAAAAACGGAAACGTTTCGGCCGTTTCGATGGAAAAGAAACGAAATTTTGATCCTTGTATATTTATTATGTCATTTATCATAAATATGATGTATATGCCTTAAACATGCACAAATATTCAATAAATAGGCTTATTTGTATAAATAAATAAATTTTAAGTTATGTTTTCAATTTTTTCTCCGTTTCTATTATGTTTCCGAAACTTTTCCATTTCTGGACAGACCGAAACTATATATCGAAATGCTATTTCAATCGTTGCATTAGAGGTGACTCAATGTCATGGAATTAGCTTGTGGAAAAGGAGGGGAGGCTTTCTTCAGGTTCATCACTTTGTTGTGGGAGAAGTGAATAGAGTGAAGCTTTGGCAAAGCAGATGGTGCAGGGAGATTCCCTCCGAGAGATGCTTCCTAGATTGTGTGGGATTGCCATAGATAGGGAGGCTTTGGTGTATGAGTACCTCTCCAATCTCGAGAGTGGGGTGTCATGGGATGTCATTTTTCGCAGGTCTGTTCATGATTGGAGGTGAAGTGGAGGTTTTGTTTGATGTCCTTTATAGTATGTTGATGTTAGGGGTCGGAGACAGGGTGAGATGGGGTGCTTTAATGTCACGTTGGGTCAATATTAATGTAACATAGTGTGTGCTTAAGGGGTTTCAAAGATGCCTTTTCCATGGAAATGTGCAGAGAAGTAAAATGCCTCCTAAGGTGGGTTGCTTTAATGTTACGTTGGGTCAATATTAATGTAACATAGTGTGTGGTTAAGGGGTTTCAAAGATACCTTTCCATGGAAATGTGCAGAGAAGTAAAATGCCTCCTAAGGTGGGTATTTTTTTTAAAAAAAAAAATTGGATGGACTCTCACGGGAAAATTTTTATGATTGACAACTTAAGAAAAACAGGAAAAATATTTTCTGATTAGTACTGTATGTGCAAGGATGTGAGAGTCAATGGACCATTTTACTTGTGTAGTGTTGCTAGGAAAATCTGGTCTCTACATTTGATCCTGTTTGAGATGGACTTAGTATTTCATAGATAAGTGGTAAATGGCTCTCTGGTGGAGTTTTTTCAGTTGTCCAGAGAACCTAGATTCCAAATGAACATATTTAGACTTGAAAAGGATCTTTCTAATACTTGAAGAATGAGGGGCAAGGGGATAGATCGAGAACGATTTCTTGTTCTTATTATAAGATCATGATTGGATCTGCATATGTTTGTTAAAGAGAATAAAGAAGTGACTTGGACAAAAGAAATGAAGTGGCTTAGACAAATCTTTTTTTTGTTGACAACCCTAGACCAATCAATCGAATATTTGATTAAACGTACTAATCGATCGAACACTACCTGAAAGTGGATCATTTATTGGTGCATTTTCTTGTGGCTAGAGATTGTTGGTACCTTCTCTTTTCTGTTGTTGGTTGTTCTTGGGTGATCCCAACTTCTTTAATGGAGCTTCTTTTGAGTTGGGATGGGTGTCGGAAGAGAAAGGAGGTGAGATTGGTGTGGCGGATGGCTCCTATGTGCTTTTTGTGGAGTATATGGGGGGAGAGGAACAAAAGGATTGTTGAAGGGGTGGATCTGCCCACCTATAGTCTCAAGGACAATTTTTTTGGGTGTTCTTGGGTGATCCCAACTTCTTTAATGGAGCTTCTTTTGAGTTGGGATGGGTGTCGGAAGAGAAAGGAGGTGAGATTGGTGTGGCGGATGGCTCCTATGTGCTTTTTGTGGAGTATATGGGGGGAGAGGAACAAGAGGATTGTTGAAGGGGTGGATCTGCCCACCTATAGTCTCAAGGACAATTTTTTTGGGTGTTCTTGGGTGATCCCAACTTCTTTAATGGAGCTTCTTTTGAGTTGGGATGGGTGTCGGAAGAGAAAGGAGGTGAGATTGGTGTGGCGGATGGCTCCTATGTGCTTTTTGTGGAGTATATGGGGGGAGAGGAACAAGAGGATTGTTGAAGGGGTGTATCTGCCCACCTATAGTCTCAAGGACAATTTTTTTCACTTTTTATTTTTGGGGTCAAAGTGACCTTCCCATTGAATGCGGGTTCTTTTGTAGATTTTTGGGGTCTATAAGGCTTTGATTTTGTAGCCTTACCCTTGTAAATATGGGTTCACCTCCCTCGGGCACATTAATATATACTCTTTACTTATAAAAAAAAAAAAGAGGGAAAAAGTAGAAATGAAAAAGGAAGCAGCTTCCTCAAACAAGAGAAAACAAAAAAAAACCTAGGGCCTGTTTGGCAAACTCATGAACTGGTACTGGCTATTGGTTCGGTCCGGCTTACTCTGGCCTAAGCTTGGTAAGTCTTTTAATCCCCAAAATCTGTTTTCTTGTATTTGTATTTTTGCCCCAAATTGGTCCACTTCGTTCCAGGCAAGAGGTGGTTTTCAAATTTAAAAAAAAAACTAACATCAACAAGGGGAAGAAAAACAAGGATAATGGACAAATCTAAACTTTCAATCTCTTCTCTCATCTTTGCCTGAGGCTCTTTCTCTCTTATGTTAGGTTAAACACCCAAACTCCATCTCTCCCATCTACATTGTAGCCTCTCCCTCTCTTATTTACTTATAAACGAAAATTTCAATTTTGTTATTTAGGTTCTATATAATACCATCACTAACATCATCATTATCTTTATCTCATCTTCAAAAGATTTACATATATTGAGGGCTTTGTAAATGCGTAGAATTTGTCTGGATTGTTGTGGCTTGATATTAGCTGGTCTACAATAGATACGTTTCTTCTTCATCTTGTTTGTCTTATGCATCTTTGAAATTGTGAATGACTGATTATGATCACAACTTTTTCTTTTTTGTTAGATTTTTAGGACATTTAAGTGGGAAATTTCAATTTCCTATAAACATGCTGATTATACACACACATACACATACACATACACATACACATACACATACACATACACAAAAAGAAATATATTTGCATGTGTATATGCATGTACTCTAAAACATTTTAGGAGAATTCTGAAATTGAATGATAGAATTTATATTTTGAAGTTCTAAATGATGACTTTATCTTATGTAGAGGATTGACATTTAAATATTTTATAATTTTTTGTACAACATGATATATGCTTAGGGACTGGTTATAAAAATGCAAGCAGACAAACTAGTTACAATCTTTGGATCAGTTCAGAACAAAAATGTACACTGTAATTAACTAATTAGACAAGACTTTGTTTGAATCTTACGGGTCCGATTTTAAGATTTCCAAACAAAGCCCGAGGAAAACCAAAAGAAACAAGGAAAATTTCCAGAAAATACCTGCTCTATGCCAAAGAAGTCCTACAAATTGGATATTCCTCTTATAGCTGAATTATCCTTGTTGGAATTAAAAATTTAAAACATCAGCTAGGATCCTTGTAACTTTCTTCAATCGACTAAATGGGGTTAGAAGTATCACCTTAACAATGAACCGTTGGATGTCTGTAATAAATTTTCACAATGCCCAAGCAAGAGAGTTCCCAGTTTCACTTCTTTAGCATCCCCCATACCGTTCTCTTCCGCAAAAATGAAAATGATGATGCCATTATGGTCTCTTAAGATTGAAAGTTATCTTAATTTGAGGGACCTCCTTAAAATGTTATTAGGGTAGACACTCCAATGGAAACTGCAGACAAGGATCAAAATATCGTTTCGATGTATAGTTTCGGTTTGTCCGAAAACGGAAACGTTTCGGAAACATAATAGAAACGGAGAAAAAATTGGAAACATGTGGAAACATAACTTAAATTTATTTATTTATACAAACAAGCCTGTTTATTGAATATTTGTGCATGTTTAAGGCATATACATCATATTCATGATAAATGATACTAATTCATGATAAATGACATAATAGATATATATTATGTAATATCCACTAATTAGATAATTTGACACAAGTTACATATAAAATAAAAAGTAAAACAAATAGTGATTTAAACATATTTTAATTAGTAACTTAGTATTAAAATAGTTGTTTCTCTACATTTTATTTTCCCTAGTACTTTTCTATTATTTTAGGAAAAATAATAGAAATATCTTCTTGTAATTTTGAGTCTTAATCCTTGAAAAATAAATGAATATTAATTTTTACTAACTTTTAAAATTATTGTTGATACAAAAGAAATGTTTCCTCTGATTCGGTATGTTTCCACTAGTTTCGGTATGTTTTCACGAAAACAATTTTGTTTTCACGAAAACAATTTTGTTTTCACGAAAACAATTTTGTTTCCATGGAAACATGTGAATTTCGATATTCCACTAGTATTTCGTTTCGATTCCCTAAGAAACGGAAACGTTTCGGTCGTTTCGATGGAAAAGAAAAGAAATTTTTATCCTTGACTGCAGAAGGGATCTTCTATATGATAGTGAAAGAGAGCCAAAAATTTCTTAAAAAGTTCTTCTATTCCTTCTGCTCCACACAAGCAAATACTAGCAAAACAATCATACTATTTCATGACTGGGATCCTCCTGAACATCCAAAAGGATCAAAACTCAAGAGGGAAGAACTCAAAAAAGAAGGGATGCCCTTACAATCAGTTCATATAATGCCTACTAGGCTGAAGAAGTGATCTCAGACCTTTGAGCGACTTACGATAAAGGAATAAATGATTTCATCTCTCTACTCTTCAAATGCAAAATGTAAACTAGGGAGACATCAGTATAGGAGTGTTGGATATTTAATAGATATTTACTTGTGATAAAAAACCAAATACGTAAAATCTAAGCAAGAACTTTGATGGCCTATCTTATGATTAGTTATGGAGCTGTATTCAAGTCAGCACTACAGAACTAGAAGATATTGTCTACCTTAGTTGCGTCATATGTCTTGTGCATGTAGCGTAGTAATCTTCTGTTTTATGTATTATGCTCAGGAAATGATTTATTTTTGGATAAATATTATTCTCGGGAAATTTATTATGATATAAGGTCATTTTGATTGCATGATATGATCCCCCCTCCCCCTCCAAATAGAAAAAGGAATAAATAAAAACAAAAGAAGAAACATTTGCTATATTGAATTTTTGAATTGCCACATTATCTTCTCTGGCCATCCGAAAAACAATGATCAAATGTTCAAGGAAATGTTCCTGATTTCTTTTGGGTGCCTAATGGGACTATCTGAAATCAGACCTGGTGAACCCAAGTTGAAGATGTCTACATGTGCTTCAGCCTTGACTAAATGGCAGGGTTATGGAGGAAGAACTCTGGTTCACTTTTGTGATATGGATGTTGATCATGCTTGGCTCAATTTAAAATTCCCTCTCTCTCCTCTCCCCCCTCTCTCAAGAAAAAAAAATGGGAAACATCACTTCACTTCAATAGGTGATGTTAAACTTAATCTTCAATTATTATCTTCTGTTAGGTGTGGGGAAAAGTTCTCTTGTTCATTTGATTGTCAAAGGTTCTTCCATCACTCGCCCCCCTCAAACAATTGGGTGTACAGTTGGTGTGAAGGTAAGACTCAATATTTTTGTTGTTTATGGAGGGCAATACAGAGCTACAGCTGTTAATTGGATCTTCGTCAAATGTTTTCCTGTTTCCTACATGCAGCACATCACTTATGGAAATTCTGGTAGTTCTTCAAATAGCATTAAAGGTGACAGTGAGAGGGATTTCTTTATTGAACTTTGGGATGTGTCAGGACATGACCGATACAAAAGTTGCCGGTCTCTTTTCTATTCACAAATTAATGGTGAGTACTGAAAAATTCTTTTTGCTTGATGAGTGATAACTACCTCCATTTGTTATTGTTAAGTTTAGAAAGAGATGAGGCCCCAGATTTAGAAATTTTCATTGCACAATCTATTTTAATATATGGAATTTTTGTTGATGAATCCATGACCTATTTTGTACTTGAAGGTGCACGAGTTTAAATTAAATTCTCTCTTTTTTCTGCCTCATTCATCTAATATCTTGGATTACTAGATACTGATAAAAAAAATATTTGGATTACTAGATAATACCAGCATCTTATCATTACTTTCGAAAAGAAACACACCTTATCCAACAGTACATTATACATTTTTTTGGATAGGTAAGACACGTACCCCCATTGTCTTGATTGGGACTTGAACCTTCAACCTCCTTTTTGGGAGCTGGAGGTGATGCATTCAAGCTAACACTTGATGGTCCAACAGTACATTATACATACGTTTTTTTATTTTTCATTTATTCTTTTATCCATTGAATGTACTTGCAGTAAATTGGGCAGTTTATGATTTTTTCTACTTGGAGAACTGTAAAACTAACTCGTTTCAATATTTCTGGCCTGGAATTCATGATGCAGGTGTTATTTTTGTCCATGATCTATCTCAGAGAAGGACGAGAACAAGCTTGCAGAAATGGGCGGCAGAGATTGCGGCAATTGGGTCGTTCTCAGCCCCTCTAGGGTCTGGAGGTCCTGGTGGCCTCCCTGTCCCCTACATTGTGATTGGCAATAAAGCAGATATTGCAGCAAAAGAGGGCACAAGAGGAAGCAGTGGAAATCTTGTTGATGCAGCTCGTCAGTGGGTTGAGAAGCAGGGTTTGCTTCCGTCAAGCGAGGAACTTCCATTGACTGAGAGTTTTCCTGGCAGTGGTGGCCTTCTAGCAGTAAGAATTTCCACTTCAAGCATATAATTGCATTAACAGTTGTTGGTATAAGAATTATTGATTTATTAATAACATTTTACTGCACTTGTGAAACATATGGGCCCATAAGTTGCTTGTCAGAGAGGATGAACAGCTATACTGGGACGGATGTCCACAGGAAATCAAATCTGTGCATTGTTTTTTATGGCATTTGAAATAACCCCATCTTATTTGTTTTAATTTTTGAAAGTGACTGTATTGTTAGTGAAAGGCTTTTTAGAATTTCAATGAATGACTTCATTTTAGATTCTTATGTGATGCTTCCGCGTCACTTGACCTATTTGTGCATTTCATTGCTATGTAATATGACAATGGGTGCATGGAATTATCTAGTTTTTAGGATAGTATAGATATCCTTTCACTGTCTTCTAGATAGTTTGGTGACATTACAATTTTACAAAGGAAATGTTGATTAAGCTTTGATAAAGTAGTTGCGTGTGATTTCTTGAGAACTTCGTAGGGTTAGTTTTACATTTTGTATTGAGTTGATTTTTAACTGATAATACTTGGATGAGTCTATTGGACTTAGTATTCATCTTCTTGTAGTAGAGTTGGAATCTTTCACGAGCATTGCTAGTCCATGCTGAATTTCCATAGGAAACAACTTGATTGGTTGTAAACCCTTGTGTCTTCAACAGTGTCCAGAAAAGCAGCCTGCTATGTCATTTTAAGTGGCTTGTAAAAATAGAACTTTTCATTTTCACCTAATGCTTGTCCCCTTTTATAACTTTTGATGTCTAATATGTCCGCTAGTTCTCATACATATAGGATCTTTTTAGTCGTTGGAAATAATTATCTTTTTTCTTTCTCTTCTTTTGTTTCTCATCCCAATTTCATTCTATATTCTGAACTTGAATGAAATAAAAATACAGGTATACCAAAATGTCACAAAGAATTTTCATTTAGCAATAGCTTCTTTTGATGTTCTTGCTCATTGTGTGCAAGTGACCGGGTATAACTCTCGGGGCATTTGGACAGCCGATTGAATTTTTCATGTCATTATATTTTGTATTGCATTTGAAGTGAGTCCTCCACTACCACCACTATTATTTATTTATTTTTTGCATGTATAGGATCATTTCAGGAATTTTGTGAGGAATTAGAGGGAAGGACTTGCATTTAATTTCTATGAAAAATGAAATGGAATTATTATGTTTCATGGGATATCCACGTGCATCCTTGGTTTATTCTTGTTGAATAAGCCAAATAGTGATCAGGAAATTGCTCATACAAAACTAAGCAAAAATTCAGAATTGGTTCCAGGCCTTTATTTATTCACAAGTAGGCATAAATTGGCAAATAATATCAATCTCCCCGCGCCGGGGGGGGGGAACATTTTATCGTTGCTTTCATTAGTAATTGTTAATAAACTTATTTATTGTCATTTATCTATCAGTTGGTAACCTAGGTAATTTTTTTTTTTTTTTTATGTTGTTCAACATGTCCAGGCTGCCAAAGAAGCAAGATATGACAAGGAAGCTGTGATGAAGTTTTTCCGTATGGTCTGTATCCTTGTCCTGTTCTGTCTCCCTTGAGTTTTAGTTTATGCAGGTGCCATCATCTAATTTTAGTAGGACCCCTTATTCTCAGTTGATCAGGAGGAGATATTTTTCGGATGACTTATCTACACCAAATCCATGGTCTACCCCAGTTCAGAGACCACTGCAGCGGTCAAGCGAAAATTTGAGTGATGAAGATCAGCTATACAAGAGTACAAGGTATGGCTGCTGAACAATACATCGTCATTTTGTGTGTGTAAATCCATTGTCTATGGTCACAGTCTATGTCTGGGATGATCAAATTACACCTGCTGTAAAACTTAATTCTGACACACCATGTTATTTTTTTGTGGGGTCCATGTTTCACTGAGCTGCTGTTGGATTAGATCCTATCCATGCATGTCTTGCTTGCCAAGTATCATGTAATTTGATTGGATATCAGTAGCCACCCGATCCATGAACCTTTACTTTTCTTAAAGAGGTTATAATAAAACTCCAAACTCAAGTGAGATTTGGACGGGTCAGCTCTTCAAACCTTCTCTAACTTGATATGTTGCAATTGTCATGGGCATGGGAGATGCATGTAATGGAACCATTGGTTGGTAAAAATTTGGGTCTAAAAGTTATTGTAGTAAGACTACCTAATTCTGCACCAGCTGTCGTTTGATCCTGTATACATATGCACGCATACACCACACACACACACACAACTTAAAAATGCTCCAATTTCACAGCCGAGAAGGTAGAGGAGAATAGAAGAAATTGGTCGTTGTAAGATTCCAATTATTCTTTTATTCGTTCATCCTCTAGGCAATTAAATGGAACATTGGAAGAGTATCATATTGATTTTACTAATCATTTCATAATAATGATTATGGATGATCTGTATCTCCCTTCGAGGTTGTTAAATTGTTTGATACATCTTTTGATAGGTACCTTTAGAAGCCTGTTCAAGTAAGAAAGCAATGGGAATCATAAACAGTTTCCAATATGCTGTTTAGAAAGCTCTTCATACATGAACATCTCCTTATGGAATACTATGGACTTTAGTGTAAATGGGATTTTTGTTGGATTCATACCAAATGTTAACTGTGCTTTATAATCTAAACTATCTTCTTCAACTGCTTTTTTGTTGTTCCTGTTTTCAGCCATGCCGGCTTATAAGATTTTCTGTGAATTGCAGGCTAATCGGTGACCCTTACAAGTATAATGTCCTCCCTCCCCTACCAGCTCAACGCAATCTCACGCCACCTCCCACGCTTTACCCTCAGCAGCCAATGTCGACACCTGAGAACTACAGCCTCCCAAGATTTGCCCAAGAAATAAGCAGTGCTAGATCAAAGCGTGCAGATATTAATGTTTGATGATCTCAATTTCAATTTATTGCCAAGAGAGTATTATCTTCCTGGGAGGGCACTGTGTTGGGGGTATTTGAAATCTTTTATTTTTTGTTTCTACTTGTAAACTGGTCCGTCCGTCCATCCATCCATTCATTCTTTGACTCGCTCAGGTTTTCTGTGACTGTGCTATAGTATATAATGATTGATTGTTAATATGAAACTCAAGGCATTCTTTTAGTCAAAACTCACTCTCGGTGATGTTGGGTGATTTATATGACAAAAAATAGACGAAATTTGAAATGGGTGAATCTAGCATTGTTGAATTGACTTTCGATTAGGACCTTCACACAAGAAATTATTCATTGGATGCACCCGACTCCACTCGCACAAACAATTCAGTGATTTGTAGACAATATATAATCTCATCAAATGATAACATTATGAGTCACTTGGAATTGAGACATAGAAATACCTTTGAATGTGTTGTTTAGCATTAGAATTGAATTGATGGTAAGTTAACCCAAAAACTTGCATTCCATTGCAATCAATTTCAATTCTGGAGTCACGTCTCTTTTCATATTTTTACAAGACAACGCCTAAAAATCTAATTTTATGTTTTTGGCTTCCTATATTTATGTTTTTACATGGGGCCACTGTTAAGTACTATATTGTACATAATTAATGCGAAGAAGGGACTTTTAGAATCCAAACTATAGGTTGGTCATTGCTGATAGACTGATACAAACAGCAAACAAAGCAATTGCAAAAACTCCATCCTCTGTGTGTGTTTGTGTTTGTGTTTGTGAGAGAGAGAGAGAGAGGGAATGGGTTACATACATTGGCACCTTCAGGTGGACTTACTTGTCTAAGAAATCATCCGGAGGGCTATAAAAGTTGATTAAAATTATATCTGAAAACCAATTAGTGACTACAGAAACAGTAATTGCAGAAGAAAAATACTAAAAGAAGATGAGAAAAAGAAGAAGAACAGAGGGAAACAGAGAGATAGAAAATGATCAAGAGAGAGAGCTTTCGTATTATTGAATATATAGATACAAGAAATCCCATGACCCTACTATAACAGCAATTTTACTTATAGTTTCTTTTTGCATGATGCCAAGTCCAAAGTTAATTTCCCCAATATACAAACAAGTATGGAGTATGAACAGAACAAATCCTCACGAGTTTAAAGAAAGAAAATCATAATCATACAAGATACATAATCATCTCTGTTCCTTGCATAGCCTTTCAAAAACTGGCCATCGGCGTGATTTCCTAATTGGAGTGTAGTAAAGGATATTATTTATATATGCATCGTCAATCTCCATCAACTTCTCCTTCAGTGTCTTTCCATTCTTTGTTACTATTGCGCTGGAGTTGATGTTGTCTGCATTGGCGGAACAGAACAGCTCCGTATTTATGCCATCCATGACCGGCGACCAAGTTTCATTCTTCTTCAGTGTCGTCGTTGCCTGCCGTGGCACGTAGATGAAGCTGGTTTTCGTCGTTGCCTGCCGTGGCACGTAGATGAAGCTGGTTTTCGTCTTGCCCTTGCCCTTGCCGCCGTTGTTCTTGGTTTGCTTGTTCATTGTTGCCGGTGCGTGTTGTGGCTTTAGCAGCTGCGGCCTATCACTTGTTTCTTGCAAATTATATAACCTGTTCATTCCACATAGAGAAAAGAAAAGAAAAAAGAGAAGGATCATATATATGTTTGTGATATATAAGGCATCAAATTAATGATACGATGATATTGAATTTACATATTCTTGGATGCTTCAATGACAATTCAATGCAGTAGAGATCTGAAATTGCAACTTCAAATATCCTGCAAGTAATCAACATACATGATCTTGATTATTCTTGGATTGTTCAATTCTCAAGTTTTGCTTATCAAATATGTATGTCTTCTTGAATTATGATATACCCCGTTGAACAAAACACAGAACGAAACAATGTAGCAGCAGTAATTGATACAAAGGCAGTGATCATTGTTAAATCTTTCCAATTAGAAGTAGAATGCTCCATTGACGTACCTGGCTCACAAGGACTGTAGGAGAAGATAGAATGGGTTTCAGAGGAAAGCTGATCAGAGAGTGTTGAAACTTGAAAGGGTTTATCTCATATATATATATATGTGTGTGTGTGTGTGTGTGTAATTATATATGTATGGATATATTGGACTCCTTTCCTAATTAGGGATGTTCTAATATACGGCCAAAACCAAACTCCGGCCGTTTGATTTTAATCATTTAATCATGACCGTCCAATTAATTTAAGGAAAAAAAAAAAAACCGTTTACCACCCGTGCTTCCTCCATCCCATCACCTCACAAACACAGTTCCTCTATCGTCTCATCGCCTCTCTCTCACGACCTACTACATACATACATACAAAAATATATACATATCACATATATGTAAATACCTTGCCGAAGTCAGAAAAATAATCTCGGGTAAGGTTGTAAGTATTATATATGTATAACTAATTCCATCGGGTAGCTGGAGTGGAAGAATTTTAGGGTATGTGGGCCAATTAAATCAAGTTCATAAATTTTAGAAAGTTTCTTAATTTAGTTTATCGAGTTCTAATAATATTTAAAATCTTTTTAGGTAGTCCTAATTGTACTTGAATTAATATTTTAATGAGAGTTAGTTTTTTTAATTTTAGTTAAATAAGTTATTAGTTTTTTAATTTTAGTTAAATAAGTTATACTGGTTTGTATAAAATTAGATGTCCTAATCAATATAAGACTTAGAGTCAATGTTATATATGTTAAACCACTAACTCATATAAAAGCTTAAGCTTTTAAATAGGGTGTAACTTTATAATTATATTCTCTAACACACTCCTTCACGTGTGACCACTTTGAATCTACACATGTTAATTCATATTTTTGGGTGACGGTAAGATTTGAACTAAGGACCTTTGACTTGCTCTGATACCATGTTAAACCACAAACTCATCTAAAAGTTTAAGCTTTTAAATATGGTGTAACTTTATTATTATATTCTCTAACAATATATACGTGAGTTTCTGCCATATTAAGTTGTGAGCCACAAAAATAATAGAAAAGTGTGGTGAGTGGCGACAAAATACAGAGATGGCAGAATGCAGTGGGCTGAATAGATGTGAGGTGAGATTGCTACAACAGTGAGTGTGAGGGTCTTGTTGTGAGAGTAGGTTATTATGTAAGGTTTCTTGAATAAAATATTAGTTTGTTTGCTTTACTTCTTCTCTTATTTTTTTTGTTCAACAATTAGTATAATTATTGGTATTAGAGTAATTTTTGAATTTTACATTTGGTATCAAAGCGATTTTATATCTTACATTTGGTATTAGAGCCAATTACGATCTTAGGATTATTGGAAGAGCCGGTTATGATCTTGGGGTAGCTTATTAGAGCCAAGTTCAATTTTGGGAGCGCCAATTACGATCTTGGGGGTAATTTAATAGAGTCTTGTCTCGATCTTGGAAAGTTGCGGAAACCAAAGTTTGGTCTCGTTCTTGAATTATTACAGAAAACTATAGTTCTCGTTTTACTTAAGATTGCGATCTTGAGTGATTTGTTGAAGAGTTGTTCGATTGAAATTCGACGGCTGTTTGGATCAGAAAAAAGATCTTGCGATGGTACAAATACTTGTGAAGCAAAAAAAAAAGAAATTATGGTTTAATCGACTTGATCAGATTGAAGGAAAAAAAAAAAAAAAAGAGACATCGAGATCAATTTTTGGACAAATTTAGGTATGTGATTTAAATAAATTTTTAATTTGAAATTATGGAAAAAGTTTTGGTTAATGGATAAAAATTTGAGATTTTAAAAGTATGTGGTCAAAATATTGATGAGTAGTTTTATCGTGTTACAATTTCAATGCATTTAATGTATTGAATATTGCATTGAAATGTTTATCAAAAGAACTTTATGAGAAAAAAGTTAAATGGTTCTACCAGATAATAAAAAAGACAATACATTAGGTACATTGGAATACTTTTGTTTGCACACAAAATTATCCACCACTACATAAGTTTTGGTTTGATTTTATTTTGACATATAAAAATAAACCGTGGAATGGTTATGAACCTCCCATAAACAAATATTGGGTGGTTGATTTTGAAAGAGATAAGCTTGACGAAAATAAAGAGATTGATGATTCAAAATTATTTTCAAAATTTATTCCAATTTGAAATGATTTATATAATGTGTTGAATTTAGATTCATATGATATTGACTGCTTCGTTAATATTTCTGAGGAAGAAAATATTAGTGGTGAGGAAATAAATATTTTGGATGTTGAAGAAGATAAAAATAATTGTATGGTTGAAAGTTTGACTTTGGTTCATAGTGATGAAATTTTAAATTTGTTAGAAATTACTTTTGGTGAATTGAGAGATGCTGAAGAATTATTTCAGCCTACTCAGTTTGAGAATTTAATTGTTAAGAAAAAAGAAAATTTTACATGTGATATTGATGCAGTTGAAGATTTTGAAAATTCTGGTCTTGCTACTTTGTTTGATTTGCCAAGCACTTTGGAATCAAAACATAGTGAGATTGAAGAACGTTCCAATCCAGAGTTTGTTGATTTTATTGGTATTGAGAATTTTATTATTTGAGGCCATGTTGGTTTTGTGAAGACAAATTTTTTTTTAGATTTTTTGAGATTTGAGAAACCCAAGTTGTTTAAAATTTGGGATTTCATCGGTGTTGATAAATTCTTGTCATACTACAACATTGGTTTAGATCTTAATAATTTTATTGGTGCAAATTTTATTCGAAATGAAGATTTTGGTATTCTAAAATATTGGCAGACTTTGCATCATTATGATGATGAAATTATTAATACGGATAATTGTTTTACTGATTTTGATTTTGAATAGATGAGCATTAATTTTTTCTTTTATTGTGTTGAACAAGCTGAAAAGTTGTATGCCAAATACAAGATTCGACCACATCTGCGTGTGAAGATGAAGACTGATAATTTTTCTAAATTGCTATCGCAAAAGTTTCTTATAGCGACAGAAATTGTTTTAAAGATTCTTGCTCATGAAGGTATTGGTGAAGCTACTTTGGTGAGCTTGGTTTAATTAGGAATGTTAATTTTTAACACGACACGATAACACAACTCGAATACAACACGAAGTTAATGAGTTTGAGTTTAGCATAAATGAGTTTGGGTCATAAATAGGTTAACACGTATAACACGATTAATAAACATGTTGTGTTTGAGTTTTACTAGTGTCAACCCGTTTAACACGACTTAACACGTTTAATTATAAAATATATTATGAGTTAAGGTAATTCGTCTTACATCAAATATTTACAAGGTTTTAAGATTTTTTATTTATAAAAGAGGTTTCTACTTTGATTTGTCTCATATCCAAAATTACTAAACTTAAAATTTATCTATATATATTAAAAGATAGGTAAATTTTTTTATTTAAAAAATAAAAAAATTAAAATAAACGGGTTAAGTGTGTCGAAACGTGTAACCTATTTAATAAATAGGTTGAGCTTGAGTTTTGAAACTTGACACGATTAGTTAATAGTGTCGGGTTTGTGTTCACACATATTTTTGAATATATATGTCTTGACACGACCCGAACACGACACGATAACACGAATTGATACCCCTAGGTTTAAGGGAGGCATTGTTGGCCAATTAAACTAAGCCTATAAATGTTAGGAAGTTTCTTAATTTGGTTTATTGAGTCCGAATAATATTTGAAGTCTTTTTGGATAGTCCTAATTGTAGTTGGACTAATATTCTAATGGAATTAGTTTTCTAATTATAGTTAAATAAGATATACTAGTTTTAGATATTCTAATCAATACAAGACTTAGAGTCAATGTTATATATATGTGAATTTCTGTCACACTGAGTTGTGAGTTACAAAAATAATAGAAAAGTATGGTGAGTGGTAGCAAAATATAGAGATAACAGAATACAGTAGGCTGAATAAATGTGATGTGAGATTACCACAACAGTAGGCGTGAGGGTCTTGTTGTGAGAGTAAGTTGCTATATGAGTTTTTTTTCAATAAAATATAAATTTGTTCATTTTATTTCTTCTCTTATTTTTTTATTTAATAATTAGTATAATTATTGATATTAGAATAATTTTTAAATTTTATATTTAATAGCAGAATATTTTACATCTTACAGGGTATCAAAAGTTTCTGGTTTGAGGGGTGGGAATAGTATTCCGTACGTTACCGATAACTATATGAAAACGTTTCGAAAACTTAAACAATTGATGCTCGTACCTACTATGCAGATGTGGTAGCCATTCTTTGTTATAAAAAAAACTTGTTATTTATCTGTCACCGAGAAACAAAGTCCATGGTAGCAACAGTGACCAATGTCGAGGAGATTAAACTTGTGTTAAATACGCTCCCAATATGGTTAACCATTCAAATGATTATGTGTCACCTTGTATGAGAAGATCCTTGGCTAGCTCCCATTTCATGATACTTGGCGTAAGAAATGGGTTGACACTCGTTGTCCTGCAATAGTATTTAAATGACGAATAAGACATTTAGAATTATAATTAATTAATTACCTTACAGAGTTATTACAGATAATTTTAAATTAATTTTTAATTAATCAACTTAAATTAATTAAACATGAATCGTTAACTTAAGTAGTTAAATTAAGTATATGAATAGAATTTAAATTAGACTTCTATTAATTGTATGACAATTGCTTAAAATAAAACAAAATAAAAACCACAATAAATTATAGTACAATTCAAGCAAGAGAGACACAGTGATCTTACGTGGAAAACCCTTATAGAAAAGAAAATTTACTACTGCTAGAGAATGTATCTACTAATAAACTAATTCGTGCTGCTTGATAAATTCAACCCGTTCGTTAGCCCTTCTTGTAATCCTTCCCATTTTGTCTCTGTAAGTCAGTTGTGCTTGTCAGTCGTTCTTCTACACTATAACACAATTGGACTACCTGTAGATCCACCATTGATATATAGAAAACAAAGCATTAAAAATGTTTATATATATTTTATATATTTATTAGAGTTTTACAATATTAATATTAAAACATAAAAAAAGTATAGTTGTCATTTTATGCTTCAAATTATCTTGAGCTGACCTTGGTACTACCCCTTGCTACACATTCCTATCTCAACATGGCACACTAATGTAACACTATATCATTATGATGTACCACATTAAATATATTATTTATAGTATTACTAATGATGCATTACTACATTCTTATTATGTCATTTGAGATACAAATTTAAAAAATATAAAATTGCTTATATTTAGACTAGTTGGTTGCAAGGACTTGAGTAAGAGCCATTTGAACAAAGTCTACTAGTTGTTGGCAGCCACTAATGGGGTGAATTACTCCCAAAATTTGAGATAATAAGGAGAAGAGGCCTCTTTTTTTGCTTATTTTAGTTTCACTATAAGAAGTATTTGCCCAAGGATTTTGTCCATGTCAGTTCTAATAGTCTAGTGACTCGCTTATTTGGATTTTTGCATCCTCTCTTTATTTTTTACTTGTATGAGATAGGATATTTGACATTTTTGAATTGTGATTTATAAACAAAGATCAAAATTCAATATTTTATGCATAGAGTTGCATCTTATTTAGTTGTAAGGGTGGAGCTAATTGGTGGCTTGGAGTGGGTTGTAGTCCCTCAAATTTTGACAAAAAGAAGAAGAAATTATATGTAAAATTTTGACATTTTTTAAATTAGTCCATTCTAAAATTTTAAATCAACTCAATTTTTATTCATCATTTCTTACCCAAAAAAGGAAATTATATTTATAATTTTGATATTTTTTAAATTAGTCCATTCCAAAATTTTAGACCAACCCGATCTTTTTCTATCATTTCTTACCCAAAATTTGTCTTTAATGTCCAAACAGATTCAAGTAGTGTTTTATGATCCAAATTTCTATGCTTAAATTTGTGCCCGAATGAAAAATAGTCATTGATTGCTATTACATTAACTATTTTTTAAAAAATCATCTCATCAATCAATGACTCTGTTGGCCAATTAAACCAAACCCATAAATTTTAGAAAGTTTCTTAATTTAGTTTATTGAGTCCTAATAATATTTAGTCTTTTTTTTTTTTTTTATAGTCCTAATTGTAGTTGAATTATTATTCTAATGAGAGTTAGTTTTTTAATTATAGTTAAATAAGATATACTAGTTTGTATAGGATTAGATATCCTAATTAATATAGGACTTAGAGTCAGTATAATTATAAATATGTGAGTATCTGTCATATGGAGTGGTGTACCACAAAAATAATAGAGTGGTGGTCAAGAGAATTAGAGGGTCGTGTGATAGCCGTAAGAGATTGCCGAAATAATAATAGTGGGTGAGTTTTCTTGAATAAAATTTATTAGTTTGTTCACTTTACTTCTTCTCTTATTTTTTGTTCAACAATTTGGTGTCAGAGTAATTTTTTGGTCCTACAAACTCTCTATCATTTAGGCACAAGATTTGGATAACAAAACATTATCCAACAAACTTTTTGTTGTTGTCATTTTCACTGCCTTAAGAACAACTCCAATGGTTGGGTTAAAAGAGCTACCAAAGTTAAATTTTGATAGAATGACTAAAAAATTCTACTCCAATGATAATTTTCATCCTTATCAAAATTTGACAAAAGTTAAAAACTCTATCAAATATAACTTTTGTTTTGATAGTTATTATTCACATCAACGCTTCAGATTGCAAGATTTCGATGGTCTAAATTTGATGATACTTTTTTTTTTTTCAATGATAATTGAGAAGAAAAATGATAATTCTATTAAAAAAAAAACATTTCATCATTGAAACAGAAAAATCAAAATATAACCTTTTGGTATTATATCACCGTTAAAATTTAATTTTAGCAGGACTAAAGTGATTTTAACTATTAGAATTGGTCTAAAAGACTATTTATGATATCTAAAATACAACTCAAAAATTAAATAAAACTAGTAACAAGTAAAAAATTCACTACAAAATTAAAAACTTCACTACTTTTTTTAATTCATAAAATTTTATAATTTGTCCCTTTTAGAGATAATAAATTGTATAGTTTGAGATGTATTTTTTTTAAAAAAAATTTCATATTACATGTGAATTTTATTTCATAAATCTTGATTATTAAAGTGTAACTATATAAATTTTATTAAAATTTAATTTATAAATTACAAATTATTGAATTAAAATTTTGTAAAATTTTTTTATTCTAACTGTTCGAATTTTTGCAGGAATTTAGTTTGACTAGTGTGAAAAAACACACTGAAAAAGGTATTTTAGTAGAAGTTATTGATCTACCCTATCATGGTCAACACTGTCGCCGACTATACTCTGGACTGGTCTCATGAAACGCAACACTCTCCGCAGCTATACTTGGCTCCAAACTTCTAAAACTCATCGCACTTGCAGCTGATCCCACTCAAGCTTACCAGATCAACGAGCCCCGATCACAGGTGAGAGCTTTACACTTTTCTAGGGTTTCTTTCTCTCTCTCTGTACTCCTATAGTGGCAATTTTGGCTTCATTTGTTGAAAGTTTAAACCCTGATTGTTCGCTGCAATAAAGGCTATAGGTTTTGTCATTTGATCTACAACGTCTTATCTTGGTTTCTAGGGTTTTGATTCTTCATTTTCACCACAGTTGATTCATACTTCAATTTTCACCACATAATGTCTGTTTTATGCGTATTTATGTGATTAATCTCTGTTCTAGGTTTTATAATTTTGTGATATGTAATGTAATAGTTTTCCAATTAATCTTTCACAAAGATCATTATGGGTTTCCTGTTGTTGATTTGGATGTATATATTGCACTAATGTGTTCAATATATATAAGCGCAGATACATAGGTGTTTCAGTGTGTATATGCTGACTTGTGTAAAGTGGGTTTGTGATTTGTGCAAGTGGTGCTTATAGAATTCACAAAGCCCAGGGTTTTGCTGATATTTCTGTTTAGTGTTTAAATCTTCACGTCCTTGTTTCGTGTTATTTGTTTTTTTTTTTTTTAGATAATAAATCATATATTTGAATTAATGGTTCTTAGAGGTCCAAAGTATGTATGTTTGACAGAGCAGTGAGTTCTGGCATAATAGAACTGACTCTTACACTCACCCAAAAAAGAAAAAAGAAAAACTGACTCTTGCATTGACGAGACTTAATTTTTGGTCAATATTTTTATGTTAACAGATTGGGATTTGATTTTCTGTTAGAACAGTAATGGAAAATAGCAATAATGTTGTGCATTTACTTTAAAGTTTTACTTGTTAACTTGTCGATGATAATTGACACTTCTTTCTAAAGGTGGAAAGTGGTTCCGTTTTCAATTTGGCTCCTTTATTTTGACTGAAAATGAAACCACTAGAAGAAATGTGTTTGAATTAATGAGTTGAGCATTGTTTAGATTTTAAAACAGCTGTTTATGAAAGGAATGCCGTAAGGGAGCTACTTGAAGCTAGTAGCCCCGGCCTATTGACTCGACATTGGTGTTCTGATAAATGAAATAAGGAAAGCTTTCCCACTGTTATGAAGTGCATTGTTTTCTTTAACTTATCAAAGAAATGAAGTGCATAATTGTTCTCTATAAGACCTGCATTCCTCAACTGATAGAACAATGACTATTGGGGGTTGTCCAAATTCATTTTGAAATTATACATTTTACAAATGTCAAAGGAATCTTTCTGGACTGACACTTTTCCTGAAATAGGTTAGAAATATTGGATGTATCCCTGATCCATCTCAAGTTACGCAAATTATTCAATGATTTGGCTTACAGTATAGCAGTCACAATGATATGCATCCTCATCTAAATGTATTGTTGCACTTCCTTCCTGATGTTTTCCTTCTAAACCCACAGAACCTGTGTGTGCTTATACAGTTCTAAAACTGAAACTTTTGGTTTTGGAACTAGTGCGTGTTTCTCAATTTTATTGGATTATATTCTTATCCTTGTAAGAGATGTATCTCACTGCTTTTTGGCCCCATGATCTGTATTTTTGCTGATTGAAAAGATTTCTTAGATTCATGAGTTCTTTAATTAATAAGTTTATTCTTTCTCCTTTTAATTTAGAGAGTACAAAAGTACAAAAAGGGAGGGAAAGAGGAGCCTGATTATTGTAAAAGTTATGGTCGAAGTATGGTGGTCCCTTCTGGGGGCTGCTATTCCAGCTGTTGTTGCCGGGCAAGCTTTTAGAATTAAGAGAAGGCGTGCTGAAGAGCAGAGAATTAAAAGTGCCCGGGGAAGAGAGAAGACTTCTGATGATATATTTGTCTGTGAGAGGGTCTGTACATCCAAGAGAATGCTGAAGAAGGTAGGGGCATTCTCCAAGGACCCAATTCCTGATACTTGTGTTACTGTTTGTGGTGTATCTGAGCTCGATGCTTGCTCTGATGCCTGTGCCCGTGCAGTCTGCGTTAATCAGCATCAAGTGCCCAACTGGAATGACATCTGCCTTAGAAGATGTCAGAGTGAATGCCTTAAACTCTCCGCTTCTCGTTCTTTTTAGTATATTTTTGGGGGGGGCCTCTTTCTGCGATATTAATTTTTATATAACATACTGTTCTATTATAATGGGGGTTATCCCAACCGAACAAAAAATAATAATAATAATAATAATAATGGGGGTTATCCCATTTTCAATTGTAGTTTCTTTGTAAGGGAGCCTAGCTGGGAATCAAAATTGGTTTTTGTTCTTTTGCATGCCTGTGTTGAGTAGCTATCATTGAATTTGTGATTCTCATGCAATAATGGATAGACGTGTCTTCTTCCTTTGCAATATGGCCTTCTACTTGGCCAATCTGTTGTTTTCTGTTTCTTTGCACTTCTATTGAAATATGTACTCCTTTGTTTACTGCTTAGAATCAATTGAGGGCCTTAACGCTTAATTTTTTCCTCTCCTGATCACTATTGGTTCTTTAAACTTGGATCTATTTTTGTAGTATCTATGTATTTGTAGTTTGCATTTGTTGAAAGCATTGCATACTCTCTCTCTCTCTCTCTCTCTCTCTCTCTCTCTCTCTCTCCAGATGTATATAGTTAACATCTTAAGGACAGTTTAGGCCATGCATTGAAGCCCAAGCCTGCCAAAAACATCTTAGACTAGGCTCTGCCCAAACCTTCCTGTCTGTTTTGAACCATAAAATAACAACATTACAAATCAAGTAGGCACAGCCCATTGGATATAATGATTCCATCTGTAGCTTTTTCTGGTTGAATGATTAATCTTCTTAAGAATTATTCATCACATTACGTTCTGGGAACTCTCTTAAGATGAAACGGGTACAAATTATCACAGATTTACAATCTAAAACTGCTTTGAGCCAAAACCTTTACCACAGATCAGTAATATTGTTCAAAGCTCATCCTTAGATTCATCTCTATCAGACATGCTCCCTTTCACCTTCTCTGCTGTCTTGTGCATTGCCTCTCCCACCGCCTTACCAGCCGATTTAGCGGATTCTTCAACCACCACTTTGCTTGTTCCAAAACTCTTCTCAGCCGCATCTTTCATCCTCCCTCCAGCACCCTCATTGCCACTGCCACTAGATCGCACTTCATCTCTGCTCCTAAAACTAATCCCATATTTCAAAATTAGCCCGTGAATTTAAAAAAGCAAACATTCCAAAAAAAAGAAAAAGAAAAAAAGAAAAGGGTAACAATAGATCATTGAACTTACTCTAGATTTGGAGGAAAAAATTCAGTCTGAACTTGATTCATAAAAGATT
The DNA here is from genome assembly GCA_008638375.1 of Nyssa sinensis. NCBI lineage: Eukaryota > Viridiplantae > Streptophyta > Magnoliopsida > Cornales > Nyssaceae > Nyssa > Nyssa sinensis. The sequence continues at coordinate 15,319,550 of CM018043.1, read as the reverse complement.
TGACTTTGTCCCAAGAAGTGACAGAGGATTTTGTCAATCGAGAATATATCTCTCTTAATATATCTGTAGCAGATGGTTTCTCTTGGTTGGTCTCAACATTGTTTTGTCCTCCATCTCCAACTGTAGAGATGATTCCAGAAGAGAGTATTATGACCCACAAAAGAAACAATGTTGTGATTCCTTCTACATTTATCCATGCCTCTAATTTGGCGATTATTTTATGAGATTAAGGATCATATTTTTTTCTTTTTTTCTTTCTTGTGTGGTTTTCTAGTTAAATGGGGGTCTGAAGCTAGAACAAGATCTACAAAACAGGAAACGTGGGGTTTGAATTTTGTATGGATATATATCCACATTTGAACATTTCAAATGTAGTAGTCTGTATATGATTCAATACAACAGAATTCCATATAAAACGTTAGGACTCGGCTCCTATTTGAATGGTGAAAGTACGAGTTCGACTCTTCTTTTCCATCATTATATCAAAAAATAAAAATAAAAACTCTTTAAAACATTAATTTAGCTTGTTAATTTTAGCATCATATGTACTTATGTAGTTTGTGCCATTACTTATACACATACATACATACATACATAGTCTTGACTCGTGCATAGCACGGATATTGCAAAATTAAACTTAAATATTAAAAATAAATTTATCATTAGAAAAATTTCCTAAATTAGATCATAATTTTAAAAATAATATATCTAATTAAGAAATTTGAAAAGAGTTTTAAAAATATAATTCTAACTTATCAAAACTAAAACTTCTTGTGGCCTCATTTTCAAGTGCTTACGTCGTTATAGCATTATTTATTGTTATTTTTTTTTAGTGTCATTAAAAATATATTTAATAAAATAATAAATGGATTTTAAAATGTTTAAATGTTTAGAATAATATTTTTATTCAAGAATTCTTATAAAAATTTTAATTTCATTTAAACTCTTTTTATCTCTTTTAGATGGGAAATTCTTATTAAATAGAGTTTTATTGGTTTATAGAAAAATTTAAAGAAGGAAGAAAAAAATAAATCAAAATAGTTTTAGAATATAAAAGAAAAGGAATTACATTAATAAATTAACCAACCCAAAAAAGTGGTGTACGTACTTGGAAATTTAAAAAGTGAAACAAAAAGAAAAAGAAAAGAAATTTTTAAATAAAAAAAAAATTATGTAAAACAAAAATTAGTAATTACAATATCATGTACGTCATTATTATTTATAGTTTCTTTTAGTATTATATGTGATTCTGAATTTATTTTACAAGTCATCAAAGAAAATTATTAATTAAATCTTACTTACTAAAATATATTTAATTAATAAAATAATAAATTGTTTTTAAAATGTTAACATGATTAAAATAATCTCTTTTATATAGGAACGTGTAAAACTTTTATCCCTTTAAATGAAAATTTATTTTCATATATTTATATTTATATCTTTGTAGTGCCTACTTCATTTAGAATCAAACTAAAATAAAATACGATACATGGCTAAACCTCTTAATGAATGTATATATATCAATATTAGAAAAATGTAAAACGACAAGGATATGTTTTATTTTTGGATAAATTACATTGACTTCCTTGAGATTTTTAACAATTATACTGACCTTCTTTAAAATTTATGAAATTACACTAACCTCTCCTTTAATTCAATTTCTTTTTAAATGACAATATTACCCCTTTTATATATATATATTTTTTTTTAAAATTTTGACCAAAATTTCTAACTATTTTTTTTTTCATTTTCAAATAAATATTAACTAGAATCTTCTTTGGCTAAAAAATATAAATTATTTATTTAAAATTTAATTTTATATAAAATGAAAAATCCTTTAAAAAAAAGTTAAAAAAATGGTCAAAATTAAAAAAATAGAAAAAAAAAAAAATCAAGAGGGGAAATTTTGTCATTTTTAAAAAAAAATTAGACCGGAGGGAATGTTAGTACAGTTTGTTAGAAAAAGTAAGGGAAGTTTGTGTAATTTTAAAAACTTCAAGGAAGGTCAATATAATTATAAAAAATATGGGAGGAGGTCAGTGTAATTTACCCATTATTTTTTATTGAGTTTGGTAGAAAGAGATAGAGAAAAAAATGAATAACATATATTAACCTATGATATTGAATGTCCGAGTTGTATATGCAAGAGTTTCTACACAATTTGAAGATCTCCACAACCAATTGAAATACAAATACTTCATAGATAGAAAAACAGAAAGTCATCAAAATATGCTACCGCTGGAATATACATTACAAATGATCAATATAAATGATGACGTTGATTTTCTTTTTAGAAGTTATTTCCAAAAATGGGAAAGATAGAACGAAATTCTTTAAATTGTATTCTTAACAAAAAATTTCATCTACACTCAATTTTATAATATTTAATATTTAATAATTTCTATTAATTAATAACTTTTAAAAAACCAAACTTCACACTACAATAACTTCATTCTACTACGGTAAATAGTTAATAATTTTAGTTCTTATAATTAGTAATTATTTGAAAAAACTTTTTCTAGTGTAGTATTAAAATAAAAAATTACATGTATGATTGTTATTTAAAATTATTAATGAAACAAATTAGGGTTAGTCTAATTGGTCATTCATGCTTCTCTGAAAAGAGAGGTCATGAATTCAAGTCTCATTTTTCACTAGCGAGATATGAGCATTTATAGAATTGAGTTGATTGTAATACATGAATTTGTAATACCTCATCACTTCTTTAAAAAAAAGGAAAAAAGATTATTAATGAAACCTACTTATTCATAATCTAAAAAGATATGGACTTTCTTATAACTTAAACTAATTATAATACATCTTTTTTTTTTTTTTAATGAAAAACATGTACCACCACATATATCAATATCACCCATGAAAACGCATATTTTATTTTAATATTAATTTTTTTGTTAATAAGTTTTTTTCTCACAAGAAAAAGTATTAAATTATATAATTTAATAATTAATAATTTTAAATATCCAATAATTAATAATTTTGAAAGAGTCTAACTGTAGAAGGGGGGGAGGGGGGGGGGGATTCCCTGATTTTAATATGCTTATTAACTTAAATGTTAGCAATTTTTATTATTACTTCTCCTCCTTGATATCTATCAATTATTGAAATCTTTTGCTATGATTTTTTATATTACACTAATCTCTTTTGTCAAAATTGTGGGAGATAGACGATTGAAATTTACTATTTACCTTTATTAATAATTATCCAAACTTCTCTTGTGATATCTGATCATTACATGAATTTTTCCTGTGATCTCTAAACATAAAGATAAGAAGGTCAGTATAATATATAAAATATTTTAATTATATAAAATTTTTGATTGAAACTCTAATACTGTCAATAATAGATTCTGTACGAAATGATAATTTGTATATTATTAGTATAACAAAAAAGAGATTAGTGTAATTTTAAAAAATACAGAGGAGCTTCGTATTATTGTCAAGTAACTTGAAAAAGGTAAGTGTAATTATACCTTTTTATTATTAGTGTTGAGAGAAAAAGTTTGGATCCTCTAACAAAATCAATCGTGGTCGAGATAAAATTATCTATTTTCATAGAATGCATGCACACAATACTTGAGTAGAATTTCTGTTTATACTCATATATATATATATATATATATATTACTATTCCGTTCAAACTAAAGTTATAAATTCAGTTACATTTTTGTTTTTGTTTTCATTTTTGTGATAAAGAATTCCAACCACTTTGAACTACATATAAATCAAATATAAAAGTTAAATTTGAATATTTTGACGTTTAGTAATAGATTTAGAAATTGTAGTTAGGAGGAAGAAAAATAATTACCAAACATGTTTTTACTTTCTTTTAAGGAAAAAGAAAAAATATAAAAATTACTTTTTTCTTAGTTAAAAAATACTTAAAAAAAGCATTACCAAACCAATACTTATTTAAATTTAATCAGATTATAACTCAATGAGTATTAGAGGTGTTAACAGGATTGGATTGGCCCGAATACAGCACGGACACGATAAGTTAACGAGTAACATGACACAGTAGTCACTAGGCCGGGTCATGCACGACTTGGCTTGGTGGATTGTGCCGAGCCAATCCTAACTCTCAAGTATGCAGCCCAAGCATGACACGACATGGTTAACGCTCTGACCCAAGCAGCACGACAGTCCGTTGACATGACACATTAGATCCAATTTTTGTTTTATTTTATTGTCATTTGTTATTATTATGTGAATATATTCAAGCAAAAAATTATAATAATTAAAAAAAAAACAACAATTTAAACTAAAGATTGTAATAACAAATAATAAAGTAATAATAATAATATTAAACTAATAAACAACTAAGTAAAAAATATAAAAATTAAATAAAATATTATAATTACCAATAACAAAATAAAAAGTAATGATATTATGTAATTAGAATAACAAAAAAATATAATATTTAAAAACATAACAATTCATATTAGTCAATAAAAAAAAAGAAAAGAATGAAAAAATTAAAATTGAAAGGCCCGGCCTGGCCCGATACCCAATAGGTAGGACCAACAGGCCGGATTAGGCCTAACCAATAAACCAGGCTGAATTTAATGATTTACAAATCGACACAATCCGATTAGTGATATGGGCGGGCCAAGTTGATCGGTTTGACACTTCTAAATTGAATATCGTGTCTTCCTCCTTTTTTTTATTTTTTTAAATAAAATAATTATGAGTAATGCTATCTATATTATAAAATTTTATCAAATTTTTTTACTTGTTGGTGTGGCTATCCAGGTGTTAATTAATTAAGCCTCTTAGTATATGCAGGTGTTAGTCAATTAAACTTTTTAATACTAGTCAATTAAGCATCTTGGACTCACCTAACATGATTAGTACCAAGATGTTGAATTCACTAGTATCAAGAAACTGAATTCACTAGCACCAAGAACAGCCACGTCAGCAGATAAATTTTTTTGATAAAATATTAAAATAGAAATAATATTACATGACAGAATTTAACATTTCAATAATTGATTGAATTAAGATACTCACGAAGTGGAGACATGTTTAATAATTTGTAACAAAAAAAGTGAGTTACTTGGTCAAATCAAATTACAGTGATTCAAAATGTTTATTACACTTTGACGTGTAAATTTGTGTTAGCTAACATAGGGTCATAGCTATGCCGACATAGATATGATATGATGATCATCGTGCCCTATATTAGTAGACAAAAACAACTCATATGATAACCACTAATTATTATCATTGATATTTTAATTTTTTATAATATAGGGTGTTTCTATTGCTAAAGCAATATTAATTATTATCTAAAATAATTTATAATTTCACAACAACTAATGCTATTTCCACTTACTTGGAGTGTTAGCTGATTAAAGAATGGACAGGTGTCTGGTTTTAATTTATTTGATTTACGTAAAGAACATTACATACAAGTATACATAAAGACGGAAATTTTAGTAAGTTAGGCCAGATTATAATTAAGAATTAGAATTTTTTTTTAATTTATCGAAACGTTTGAAATATTTTTGTTTCTTAATAAATCGAAACGAAATACTAGTGAAATAGTTAAATTCACATATTTTCTTCATAAAAATATATTAAAACTAGTAAAAACATATTAAAACAACAAAAACATTTCTTTATATGTCAAGTGTTTATACATATTTTAATTTTTTTAATATCATTTTTACTATGTTTTTGGGATATTTTCGACATGTTTTTATTTTTTTGGTGATCGAAACCACACTACGAAACCAAGTTTTAATCTTGAGTTATAACTCACTCAAAAATCTAGAAAACTTTTTTTACACATAAAATTTCGGTCATTTTTAATATAGCCCACCTCAAAAATTTCTAAACTCTAATCTTTATTTATTATTTTCCGCATTTCTCACCAAACTTTGATTTAACTTAATATTTACCAGTCTCATTTTTCACTACAAAATGTTATTCCACCCAAAATTTTTCACTAATTTTTTTTTAAAATTTTCCAACCCTCTTAATTTTCTAAGCCTAATAACGGTAGCAAGCCTAACTCAAAATTGAAAAAAATAAATAAATTATATATTATTTTTCAATGAAAAAAATCAGAGTAAAATTCATGACTTTTCTTTGATAAAAATCATGAATTACGAATCCAACTAATCCCAATTAACCAACCATGCATGAATACAAGTTACACGTTATTGCTCATTGAGTAAGCCTCATATACTTAAGATTCCAACCTGATTTATTGGCAAATTCTCAGGCGGGTCCAAAACACGCAAATTAATAACAATGAGTTGAAGTTGTTCGGTTTCTGGCATTTTCTCATCGACGACTCAGTAAAAGTTTAGTCATGTATCTATCTGATCTATCTCCAAGCCCAAGATTTTCACTGCGCCGTTTGGTTTCTGAGAAAAGTCAATCAGTGTGAATTACAAATCGTGTGTTGTACGTAATGATCAGATTATTTGTTTCACCCTCTCATTATCAGTGAGAGGTCATAAAAGATTACTGGGAGACATTTAATTTTGCAGTTGTACTGCACCAGCCAGACGTGTAAGGATAAGCTTTATTTAAACAAGAGTTAATTAAAAGCTGAATCACATCAAGTGATATAAAATTAAAATTCACTCACTAATTTATCCTTTAAATAGGGATCAGTCAGTGATAGAATTTTTTTTTTTAAAAAAATTAACTTTTGTAATTAAAATTATAAAAAGATAAAAAAAAATTAAAAATACATTAATTTTATAACTTTCACATTTCATATGATAAAAATATTATTTCAAAAATAAAAAAAATTGACACAAATACCCATAAGTATTCTGTCATTATCACTTTTACAATCTCCTGCATAAGAAACAAACTAATTTTGGTTCATCAAAATTCATTTTCATTGGTTGAATATTAACAAGATGAAATGAGTGATTCTTGGTGGAATTGGTTGTAGGCAATAAGATGTGGATTTACTAAGTGATTATATTATAATTGTAAACAAGTTGAGAATTATTAGTAGATTATAAATTTCAAACATCATGTAGTTTTGTGATGTGAATAAGTTTAATAATTTGCGGTTAGACAAAGAATGTAATAAATTGTATTGTGATGATTTGGGATCTAAATGTGAACTTGTAATTTTATTATGACTTACGATCCAAACATGTAAAATTTCAATACAACTTGCACAAATTAAATGTAATGTCCTTCAGAATATGGTACAACCCTCAAAACATTAAGGAACAACTAACTAAAATGTAAGCTGCAAGTTTCACAATATGCAGTGCAACTTTAATAACACTATGCACCAAGCTAATTATGATGATGTTATCCTGAATTTGGTGCAACCCTTAAAACGTTAAGGAGCAACTAATTAAAACGTAAGACGAAACCTTCACAATACGAGGTGCAACTTCAATAACACTCTACACCAAGTTAATTATGATGATGTCATCCTGAATCTGGTGCAACCCTTAAAATGTTAGGGAACAATTAACCAAAATGTAAGGTGCAATATCTACAACATAAGGTGCAACTTCTATAGCACCGTGTACAATTCTATACAAAATACTAAACTTCACCAGATGATACATCTTTACATTAAGTGATAATAACATACACAAACTAATTCAAATAGTTAAAAAGTAAAGAATGGCCACAAGCCATTTAAAATAGATACACTAAAAGATTCATAATATAATAGCTATTATATACTAAGACATAAGTTAAAACACAGAATCTTCAAAAGGAAAAATATTAATCTATACATCAAGTTAACAAACAATAAATAGAAGCTTGTTACAACATTCATCCATCTACAACTACTTGATAAAGGAGGATCTAGTGAATGAATAGGTGGGAGTGCAACTTCTGTTGGATGGTTGTCATGAATTCACTTAAACTTTTGATGACCCGTTTGTGACCTGAGGCAACTCGAAAAATGGGCAATGTGTTTTACCGATAAAATCGACAAAATTGATAAACTATGCATGCAAAGTGTTCTACCTCAAAAACGAAGAATTTACCCTCATTTTTCGGATCTCTACAGTGTTTGACTCACTTTTGTTTTTGGGCCTATTTTGTCTCTTATGTTCTAACTCACTTATATAAGGGTATTATCTTTTAGGGTTTTGACTTAGGAAAAGATAGCTGTCATTAGGAAAAAAAGGGTTTCGGGTCTTGGGAGTTTTTTGTCTTGTAATCTCTTTCATATATAGTGGACTGATCATCAATGCTCGTGGACGTAGCTAGACATTTTGCCGAATCACATAAATCTTATGTCTTCTCTGTGTGTTTTGTTTATTTTTGTTTGTTTGAGATCGATTTTTTATTTGTTTGATCACTTTCGCACAACAACTTCTTCTTCTTTATCCCATTCTACCTCACCAATATCCTAATATCCTTCTGACATTTAAAATACAGTAGTCGGAATCACATAGCACTTTCTTTTTTGGCATTATTATGTACATGAACAGAATAATTAGTTCAAGAATACTAACACATAAAAATTAAAAAATTCTAAATGTCTATATACAGTGTGCATGTCGGTATATGTATGTGTGTGTGTATGTATATATATATATATATTATATATATAATGTAAAGTTTTCTAAATAGAAGTATGCACTATATAAAAATTATTTTACAAAATAAGTGCAAGCCTCATAACATTAGATGCAATTGTTATAACATAAGGTGCAACTCTTCGCAACGTTTGGTGTAACTCATATAGCACCGAATAATTAACTTACACAAATAAAAAAAACCAAACGAGTTCAAACAAAATATTTTAAATATTTACAATGTACAACTCGTGTGTGCGTGTGTGTATATACACACACACATTATTTTTATATATGTGAAACTATGTGTTTCTATATACATTTACGGTTTGAAAGAGAAGATAAACAAGAAATAGATCAAAATGAGGAAGAAAAGATGAAAACGTGAATCTTAGCTTGTCACGCCTCGAATTTTTCACCGAACCCGGGGACCCGACTGAACGAAACAAAAGGAAGAAAATAAATAGACGAAAAAATAAATAAATAACAATTTAACTAATTTAGATACAAGCCTACATACATTCCTGTTTTTAAAAAAATTTCAGCAGAGCCTCTTTTGTTTTTCGAGTCTTTTTGTTTTTCGAGTCTTTTTCTCCCTGATAATCACAATCCATCATATATATATAAACACATCACAATCCATCCTCACTCGATGGCCACAATCTTAAAATGGCCAGTAAATTTGCTATAAAGTCGGGGCTCAATTTAATTATTTCTTTACCAACATTGGGTATCGTTCGGGTCCCATATTATATTCTTATAATTAATGATTCGTATCAATCCCATGGATTTATCCTAGCACTTGGTTAACCGGTTTAAATATTTTATTTTATTTTATTTTATTTTTTTTCAAGTCTCTACATCCTTCCCCCCTTAAAGAAATTTCGTCCCGAAATTTAGAAATACAACTTCTCGCCAAAAATGATAAAAAGTCGATGCAAAATGCATTGTGTCATCTAGACATGCAGCCTTACCAATGGACCATTCACCTCTCCCTCAGCCAGGCGATGTGAGACGACTTATCACCTTCTCCCTCCCCCCCTTCCGACTCAGCCACTCCGGGGCGGGCAGGGTCCCTCGGCCCGCGCCTCCACACTCCCTACTAGGGTCTGCAGCCTTGTGATATATGTATGGTGTGTAGTTGTAAGCTATCTATTAATATATATATATATATATATATATATATAATATCAAGTGGATAGAAAGCAGGTGAGGGATAAGAATTGAGGGGAAAGAGCGAGAAGGTCTCTACGGATAAACAGTTCAGCCGAGTTGAGAACAAACGGGCTGGATTCGATGGTCGACCGCCGTTCGCGCCTGCCAGTGGTGGTGCGTTGCAGAGTGGAGAGAAAGCAGCCGATCGAGGAAGGGAAAGAAAGATTGGGACAGTAGGCGGCAAACCAGAGGGTATGGAAGAAGCCACGACAGGTGGTCTCGGATTTAGGTTTGGCCGAGGGACCTTGGAGTATAACAGACATTAGATTGGTGTAGAGGGTTCGTATTGCTGGATGGAGTTGCGACGGAGCAGAGATGGGTGAATCTCGCTGTCTTGCTGTTGGATGAGGTTGCGGCAAAACAGCAGTAGAGTTACACTGCGTTGAGTATATGTAGTGTGTACATCATGTGGTGTTGCGGTGTGGTTGTGTAGCGGCTGACCGAGAGAGAGATTGGGTTGATGTACGTGTTTGTATGTGTGTAACAGAGAAAGGAAATGGAAGAGCAGTGCAGCAGATCTGCTTGTGCAGCGACTGCCGTAATGAACTTGGAGAACCTGGAGGGATTTGGAAGGAACAGGTGGGGTTATGTGTGTTGTTTATGTTGGTTGGATCGTTGGGGTTTGATGAACAGTTGTGAGGTTGAGGTTGTGGTTTTGAGATGGGTTCCTCTGTTCTGTCGTTCCAGTTGAGAACAGAGGTGAACATCAGGTGAGTTGTCCAGTTTGAGTTGCTGTGTATGTCGAAGCCAAGGTCGAACTTCCGATTGGGTCCGGAAGAAAAGCCTTAGCTTGGCCGTGAGATGCTCTGATTGTGAATGCTACACTCACGGGAATTGTGTTGGGAATGTATCGGAGTTACGCCAAGATGGTATGATTGTTCAGATTGGGGTTTATGGGTTTGGACATGATATTGTTGATGACGGACAGGAATTTGAGGGGGGACCGTGTGATGCTTACGGACATAATTCATTTCCAGGGGCTGGTTGAATGTGTTAAGAAATGGAACAAGTCTCTACATAGCTGGTTCACATTTCTATCTTTATCTCTTATGGATTTTGTATTGCTTACTGATAATGGAGTTCTCTAGAAAAAAAATAGATAGAAGGTGGATATTTTTAGATTATATGATATAGGAAAAATAGACATTTTGTAAACTTATTAAATGGTATTTTTGGCCTATCGGTTTACAAACAATAAAATGTGATCTTTTTATAATTAAGTCCATAAAGTAGACTTTTGGCTAATTCCAACTCTGACAGTGATTGATTCTTAAATAACTTTCAAAATAATGACTGAAACTTAATTGCATTGAGGAGGAATGCTACGATCCGTTGCAAGTGCCATCACTTGCAATTTGATTGGCATTTGCATTTCACACGCAAATATTACGCACGATGCGCCAATTAGATCACGAGTTTCCGTACTGATCATATCATTTCTCTTTTTTGAATTATATTTTACGGCACAGTGTTTGTGCACATAAAGTACACATATTTTCACATAGGTGTCAGACTGATGTAAGTGTCATGCTGACGGGTTATACACCCATGTAAATATATGTGTACAAACACATGTACTACAAAATATTATTCTAATTTTTATCTCAGATATACTGTTAACTTTTTTATAATTAATAAATACGGGAATTAAAAATTTATTAATTATTAAAATTTCTCATATTTTCATAAACTAATAAATATTTCTTACATGTAAATAATTCTTGGTAAAAAAAGACTATTTATACAACATTTTAATGAGCTTTTAATAAAAAATAAAACTTCTAATATCTTTTTCAAGTAAATAATTACTTTTTAATGTCATAATTTTTTTTACTTACAATACTTTTGAATTCAATATTATTGCATTATAAATATAATTACTAAGACATGTCATGGATAAGATATATATATATATATATATGTGTGTGTGTGTGTGTGTGTGTGTATATATATATAAGTACATATATAATTACTTAATCTATCTGATAGTTAATATTATAAAAAACTTTTTTGAAAAAAGTATTAATTATTAGGTAATATAATTATTAATTTTCAAAAGTTGGTTCTTTGAAAATTTAATAATTATTAAAATTTATTAACTTATTAAATATTAATTATAAGAAAATTGACTGTATAACATTTATGTGATATTATTCATGAAACTTTAAATTATGTGGTACAACATTCAATGGCATATGATAGGAATTATTATTAAGAGTGTTGCTATATTTTCTAAATTTGTATTTCAAATGTTTATCTCAAATAATGTGACAATATATTAGAAGTACTACTTTAAATTATGTAATTAATGTATTTATATTACATCAATATCATATCATTTGAAATAAATTTCTGATAGAAAATGCATTATTATTAAGAGTGATGTTATATTTTCTAAATTTGTATCATAAATTTGTATCTTAAATGATGTAACATTTATGTGACTACATATTATTGTTAATACTTATTTTAAATTATGTACTTAATGTAATTGTGTCACATCAACGACCATTACTCGTGAACATAAATTACATGTGCCATTCATATTTTTACTACTGAGTTGAATACCATATTAAATTAGCAAGTTTGAGAGATCAAAATATAAAATTATACTATTTTGATAAATATATTAAAATTGTGTTTAAATTTTTTAGGATCGAGGTCCCATCTAAATAGCGCAAGTGTTCACTCTTTATATAATTAGCATGACTTCGATTTTCTTTTCTCACATCGTTATAAAAAAAAAATTTAAACTCTTTAACTTGCTAATGTTTTTTTTTAAAACTATTAAAATGGTTTTTAAAACTCTAAATAACTAACATACCCAAAAAATAAAAAACTCTAAATGAAGACCTCTAACTTGTTAATTCATTGAACTTAAACACACTGGTCTAATGCCGAATCTACCTGCACACCGGTTTTATATTTGTTGTCTCTTTCTCAACAAGAAAGTGAAGATCACAGGTCCCAGTGTTTAATGTTAGCAATAATGCTATCCTTACCGACAATCTATCTCAAATTTCTATTGAATTTCAATGATGTGCCTCTCATGCAGTGCAATTACATTAATTATATACTTTGAAATATTATCAATACTATACTATTATTGATGTGCCACTCATGCAGTGCATGCAGTGAATTTCAACGATGTCTCTTTTAATTAGTTTTTTTAATAACACTATTATTATCAAAATTTTATCTTAAATTTTTATTTCAAATAATATAATACTGATGTGACATAAATACATTAATTATATAATTTAAAATATTACCGATACTATACAATTACATTAATTTCACTTTATTTGAGTTAAAAATTTAAGATTCAGATTTAGGAAGCTCTATATATACATACACATACTTGGCAAGCATTCACCTGTCAAATGGCTTCACTGGGCTTCTTTGAAGTCTTCTTTGCAATCATATGTTTTCTCCTTTGGATTCTAGGTGACATCAATGGGCGTCCCTGGAACTGGCCACGTTTTGGAATGCTGCCGAGCCTTCTTATCCACATCCATCGGATTCACGACCGGTGCACCGACGTCCTAACGCGAACCGGCGGCACTTTTCTACTCAAAGGTCCTTGGTTTGCTAACATGGACATGTTGGGCACTGTTGATCCAGCAAACGTGCACTATATAATGAGTGCCAACTTCACAAATTTCCCTAAAGGTCCTGACTTCTTGAAGATATTTGATATTTTGGGAGATGGGATCTTCAATTCTGACTCAGAATTGTGGAGTAACCAAAGAAAACTTGCTCGAGTTCTGATTAATCATCAGCGATTCCAATGTTTCTTGGTGAAGACTAGCCGCGACAAGGTGGCGAATGGCCTAATCCCAGTTCTTGAGCATGTTGCGAAACAAGGCCCAGTGGTCGACTTGCAGGATTTGTTCCAAAGGCTTACATTTGATACGACTTGCATGCTGGTGACTGGCTATGATCCCGGCTGCCTCAGTGTTGAATTCCCAGATGTTCCATTCTCTAAGGCCATGGATGATGCAGAAGAAGCATTAGTTTTTCGCCATGTTTTGCCTGAAAGCATTTGGAAGTTACAAAGGTGGCTAGGGATTGGACATGAGAAGAGATTGAGTAAAGCTTGGGCAACCCTAGATGATACCATAGCTAAATATATAGGAATGAAGCGAGAAGAAATGAGCAAAGGAACCAAATTGGAAGAAGAAGATGAAGAGGGTGCCGATCTGTTAACGTCGTACATCAATGAGGACGAGTCTCCGGGATTAAAATGTGATGATAAGTTCTTGAGAGACACCATCTTGAGTTTCATGATCGCAGGGCGAGACACTACTAGTTCAGCTCTCACTTGGTTTTTCTGGCTTGTTTCAAAGCACCCAAAAGTTGAATCCAAGATCAGAGAGGAACTCAAAGCAATCATGCCAGCAAAAGATGGGGAAAAACGGCAGATATTCAACATAGAAGAGATAAGCAAGTTGGTTTATTTTCATGGTGCATTGTGTGAATCATTAAGGCTCTTTCCACCAGTTCCATTCCAGCACAAGGAACCTCTTCAACCGGACATCCTTCCAAGTGGCCATCTTGTTCATCCAAAGATGAAGATCTTTTTTTCTTTGTATGCAATGGGACGGATGAAATCGGTGTGGGGAGAGGATTGCTTGGAGTTTAAGCCAGAGAGATGGATTTCAGAGCGTGGAACTATCAAACACGAGCCATCCTACAAGTTTTTGGCATTCAATGCAGGGCCAAGGACTTGTCTTGGGAAGGGAGTGGCCTTCACTCAAATGAAGGCAGTCGCCGCCACCATAATCCATAACTACCAGGTTCAAGTGGTGGAGGGCCACCCTGTGGCACCTAATGTTTCTATCATTCTCTACATGAAGCATGGCTTTATGGTTAAAGTTACCAAGAGATCATGGCCCTGATGAGTGCACTACTTGGTGGGAAAATCTTATAATTAATTACCAGTGCTCATGCATGTTGATTGTATTCTCTGCATGTTAAAAGAAAGTGATTATGGTTTCGATGCAATGTTGATTGTATCATTAGTCCTTGCGTGTTAAAAGAAAATGTGTAATGTTTTTGTGTGCAATAATTATAATTTAAATGTTGATGGTCCATTTGTTGTTGTTGAAGCAAATGATCTAGACTAATTCATGATTCTGGTAGAGAATCTACTTCTTTATAAATATAGTCCCAATCTATGCCACCTTGCTTTAAATATTTAAACCATAACTTGCATGCCATAATGTAATTTCATGTCTCAATTAAGATTACTTTTAGCTTAAGAAATGTAAAGGAAATATGTGTGATTGATCATGGAAATGACCAATTGTGCTAATACTACATGCATTGATTAAAGTTTCCTTCAGAACTTGAACATATAAGACTAACTATTACTTCCTAGCTTCAGTAACTATTAGATCTAATTTGACTTGGCGTGGCTTAATGAGTCATAGTAAGACTCGTGTTTGGCAGCAAGTAATTGAAATCCATATTCATTCAAAATTTAACCTCTTTCCAGCTCCTATTCTAATTCTATGTTGTAGATTCCCTGTCACCAATTAAACACAATGTTAAATTAATTTCTATTCAACTAGGACTAGACACTACTAGCTCACTTGTGTTAGTAATAATTTATTTCTTTCAATTTTAAGCTGGACTTTATCTCTATAAATTAATGAGAATAATTATACAATACATCTTTCATTGAAAAAAAAAAAAAAATTAATTTCTCAGTGAGTTAGATGACAGAAAATTGGCCTAGCTTATATTGGTTGAGTTGATGACAGAAAATTGGCCTAGCCGATATTGGTTGGTGCAGATTAATATTTTAGCAAGTTTTTTTTCCTTTTCTTTTTGGTTGAGATAATATATTATCAAGTTCAACATGTATCTATAGTAAAATCATGTTCAATTTTAGCATCATGCTATTCTTACTACTATTTTCTCACTCCAAGATGCAATGGAGTCAAAAGTGGTCCCACTCCATTGTAGTTTAAAGTGAAAAAATGGAGTGAGAAACACCTTTATGTATAGCATTTTTTCTCATTTTATGTTCAAGTAAACATCAAAATGCCAGTCATAATTTATTAATTATGGAAAATGAAGTTTTAAAACTTCTAACATATAGATTGACCTCTTTTTTTTTTTTTAATAAACAATTTCGGTTATTTATTTTGCTTTTCCATAATGTATATCAAAGAAATTCATTTTCAGATATTAATACATGTCGGATGATAAAAACACGTTAAAAAAAAACTCAGTAATTCATGAAATAAATATATATTAAATTTTGGGCAATAAAATTATTAAATCTCTCTTAAATAATTATTAAATATTAATTATAAAAGGATTGAGAATATACATAATAGAGTTTCTCACTTCATTTTCTAACTCAAGACACAATCATGAGGTGGGAGTATATAATGAGTCCCACCCACTCCGTTGTATCACGAATTTTAAAAAGGATAAAACTATTCTTATCATTTAGATTTACCAAAAATATTTTACACATTAACGTGGTAGTGTTGTATTAGTTTTACATCACATTATGATGATGTGATGTAAAACAAATACAACACTCTCACGTCAATGTATAAAACACTTTTGGTAAAATTTTAAAATAAGCATAGCATTACACTTTAAAAAATGGAGTGACGTGTGCATGTATAACTTTCTTCTCCATTTTATGCTCAACGTTTAGAGATTTCCATATGAATCCTTTTTGTTGTGAAGACAAAAATGCCAGTTGTGGTGTTTTGTATTTGGAAAAATGAGTTATTGAGTATAATTTTTTTTTTATCATTTTTGAGCTAAAATTAAAGTGGACCCCATACATTATTTTAGGTGAGTCTACATGAAAATATGTTATCCTTTATGAGGAGATTAAGAATATATATTAGGTTTCTTAAAACTATTAAGGAGTGAATGAGAAATTACCTACAAACATTACAATTTGGAAATGGTAATAATGTGTGAAAAACTTGTGTCCCACATTAGATGCGTATACTAGAGTTTTAAAGAATATATATACAATTACCTTGAAAGAGGTTTTGGATCTCAAGGGGCACCCAAGTTTGGTAGAAGGAAAGGACCTAACTCATGCTTGGTTTGCCATTTCACCGCCCTCACACTGAATCGAGACTTAGTTCGGTTTAGGGGTTGGGTTGCGTTTTATATATCTTTTTATATAAAAATTCTTTTGATTTTTTTATTTAATTTTGTTACCGTTTGGAAAAATCTAAAACATTGTCATTTAAGATTACAAGACTGATCAGTCATGTCTTTACAAAATTGGTATGCTTGTCTATTTAAGATAAACAACAGCGTCCATTGGCTTCATCAGTCGCGTCCTATTGGAGAATGCGGCTGTTTGAACAGTCATCAAGTCATCTATATAAACCCAGTCTTTCCTCATCATTTTGCATATATTCAATTCACGAGTTGTAGAAGTCATTCACACGTGTGCGGGTCGTTGTCCTTGTATCGAATTGAGTTGGGTCGGTTCGGGCTCCAGTTCGAGTTCCGGGTTGGGCCGTGCTGTATATATCTTTTTAAACAAAATTCATTTAAATTTTTTATTTAATTTTGTTACCATTTGGAAAAATCTAAAATGTTGTCATTTTAAGATTACAAGATTGACCAGTCACGTCTTTACAAAACCGGTGCGCTTGTCTGTTGAAGATGAACAACAGTGTCCATTGGCTTCATTAGTCACGTCCATTGGAGGAGTGACTGTTTGAACAATCATCTATATAAACTCAGTACGCCATCATAATTTTATATTCAATTCATGAGTTTTAGAAGTTATTCATACACTGTGTGTCTGCAATTTTAAGAGAGTTTAAACACTAGTTTCTGGTTCGCTTTGCACAAAAGATTGGAGTGCTTCTTCTTTGTGCGTGACGTCTGTATCCTGAGAGACAACTACCATTAAAGACTTGATAGCACCAGTGTGCGAGCCATATTATCTTAATGGCATAGTATAAAACACTAGTCTTGGTCAATCACTATTCTAGTTCTTTTGATTTTTTTCTACATTTAGTAAGTTCTTATTTTAGTACCATTTATGTTTGGTTTTATTACTTTCTGGTTTCTATTATTCTGAGATTAATATTGTTTTAATTTCAAATTGGTATTATAAAATACTTTTACAATACAATTTCAAAACTGGTTTTTCCAAAATAGATTGCAGTATTATGTTTTATACGTATTGTTGTAAAATTTTATAGTGCAGTATTTTGATCAGTATATTTTTATAACAATAGAGAGAAGAACACCTCGATGCAATTTTAATCATAGTTGTCAAATTTTTTAGATGATCTTAGATGCTGAACCTAACTTATTGTCTAGATAACCGCCTAGACGCTCCGACGATTGTTCAGTCAACAAACATGGTACAAAAGTGACATGATCATTTTTTTTTAATTTACAAGTTCCTATAATTTATTTTATTAATTTACAATAAATTAAATAAATAAAGAGAACTTTCTTATTCTTACATAAAAATATGAAAAAGCACACACAAAACAAATATATATTACTAATGTTATTTTGTGCTAGCAAATAAAAAATATAATATGGCTTTTAGAAACATTGTTGCATGTGCAAATATAGTAAATAGAATGAAAAATGTAATAGAAAATACATGAATAGAATTTAACCAATTCTTTTTTTTTAAACAGCGGAAAATAAGATTTTATTGATAACGAATCAAGAACCAGAAACATTCATATCCATCATCAACATTGAATGAATATTACAAAATTCAAATATATTATTATTAAACGAGTCATAAATGTGATTTGTTTTTACTTTGATAGCATGAGATAAATAATTGGGGATCAGATAACATTAACATAATTTTTTTTTTTTTTTTTATAGAAATTGACTTAATTTATCTATTACATGTAAATAGCATGTAAATAGAATAAGAAGTTGCTTTATATATAAGAGCCTCAGTAACAAATATAACAAATATATCTAAAAGCTTCAGTGACAAATAATCAATGATGTCAACTGGGGGAAGAGGTCAATGGGTTCTACTCTCACTTTTCCTACTAGGGAGAGATGTGTAGTTTATTTAATTTATTCCTTCTAGTTTTGAGTTGGACATTATCTTTGTACTTGTTACAGTTTGTTGAGTTGTTGAGTTTCCCAGAATTCAGAAAGTGAAAGACTCGTGTGAGTTTGTAAAGTAATGATTGATAAATGTATAATATATCTTTTGCTCGCAAAAGGAGAGAGAGACAAATACTCAATGTTCGAGATTTTTTCAATTTCTCTTTTAATTCTACCTTATTTATTCACGGATTCAATGATATATTCAATACCTAGCAAAACAAATGTAACAATAAATTACATTGACATTCTCTAAAATTTTTGACAAGTACAAAAACTTTCTTTGAGGTTTCTAAAATGATACCGTCCTCCTCTACTTGTACTAAAAAACTACAAATACCTCTCCCTCAACCCCGATTTTTTTTAAAATAACAAAAGTGCCCATTTTATTTTATTTTTGTATTTTTTCAATTTTGACCTATTTTTTCAAACCTTTTTTTCATTTGTAAATAAATATTGATTAAAATTAAGAACAAAACAAAAAATATAAGTTATTTACCTTAAATTTATTTTTATATAAAATGATTTTTTAAAAAAAGAAGTTAGAAAATTGCTCAAATTGAAAAAAAAAAAAATTTGAAATGGACGCTTTCGTCATTTTGAAAAAAATTGGGCTAGAAGGGAGTTATTTGTAGTTTGTCAATAAAAATAGAAGAGGGCAGTGTCATTTCATAAATCTCAGGATATGTCTTTGTAATTATCAGAAAGCTCAAGGAAGGTTAGGATAATTTACCTAAAATGTGCCTACTCGGCAGTGGTCGATTGTATTAACTATGTTTTCAATGATATATCTTTGGTAGTTAGGACCAAAATCATGAGATCCCATAAGAAGATGTAAAGATTAGCTCTTAACAAAGAAATCTGTAGATATTGGAACATCGACTATTCTTGATATTGAGCTCTCTTTGTTCTTTTGCCTTAAGCTTTGATGTATAGATTGTGTCCTTTTTGTGTAGCTCTTTGTGAGCCTGTAGTAGTATACTGCTTTTGGCATTTTGCTTTTTTTATCAGTGAAAAAAAAATGTTGATAAAAGAAGAATGCATAAGAAATATATAGCCGCTATATCAATAAGAGATAATGCCAAAAGGCATCAATGCAATCAAGTAAGATCCCAACTAGGATTGGCACCAGGCCAGGAAGCACATCACATACTAACATTAAATCAAAACAACAAGAAAGTAAATCGAGAAAGAGGAGAAAAGTATAGTCAGCCACTAATTTCTTTTAACGCTAAGAGTCCCAACCAAATGCACCTGCCAAAATCACCACAACCTCTATAAAGTTAACAGAGGAGCTCCTTATAGAAGCCACATCAACCGGTAGAGGCAGAAAGGAAGATAGCCAACATAACCTCTAAACATATCAATACATAGATACAATCCAAAGGAGATGCGATAAGATTTAGGACCCGATGATATGTTCAAGACGATAAATCATGTCATTAATTAAGTAATCCAAATTACCCAACTTAAATTTGACCTAAAAGCCACCTTGATTCTTACCTTTTCCTTTACTAACTCCCAACAAGGGTGGGCTTTATTGAACAAACAATCATTCCTGAGGTTCCACAATGTCCACATTATAGCAAAGAGGGTGATGTCCTATATTGATTTTTGGAGCTTCTTGAATTTAAAATCTTGCCACCAAATAAGAACCTCTTTTATGGATGTAGACACTTCATTTTGAGACCCTTAATTGAATAAAGTTAGTTTTGCCATTTTTGGTAAGTTCCAACAATATGTCACATCTAAGGGTATTTTAGTTATTTCACATTTTTTCATAGAGGGCACTTCGGTCATTTTGCCTATAGAAGGCATTTATGTCATTTTGCCTATAGAAGGCATTTTGGTCATTTGATCCATATTGGGCATTTTCAGCTATATTGGTCATTTCACCTATAGAGGGCATCCTATCATTTTGTCCATTGAGGGCAATTTATCTATAAAGGGCATTTTGGTCATCTCACCCATAGAGGGTTTTCCTATCATTTTGTCTATAAAGGGTGTTTTGGTCATTTTGCCTATAAAGGGTACTTTGGTCATTTCGCCCATAAAGGGCATTTCCACATTTCTGCCTATAGAAGACATTTTGGTCATTTCACCTGTAGAGGGTGTTCACATCATTTTGTCCATAGAGGACATTTTGGTCATTTCTAGTGTTTTCTTACCCTTTAGGGGTAATTTAGAAAATACTAGATGTTTTTCACATTCTAGGAGTATTTTTGTAATTTTTAGTAGTCATTTTTCCCTTTAGAGAGCACTTTGATAATTTTAGAATATTCCTATCTCATATAGGTTATTTTGATCATTTATGCGCATACATGTAATTTTTATGCCATTTTAGCCATATAGTGTTAATTTGGTAAATTTTAGCCCTTAGGAACAATTTTGATTTTTTATGCCTTAGTGGCATTTTTTAATTCCCTTGTCTCTAAATTCTCCACCGAATTAAGGATAGTATAGTAAATATAGGTTTGAACACAAAAACTTGCCTATTTCCATTCCTTCCTTGTCCCCGAGTAATTTCCAAAGCAAACTCCTTATTTTAAGAAATTTATTTTGACTTGTGCACAAAATAATTTCTATATTTAAATTGATTGCACGTTAAGCATTAATCTTGGCCATTCATCCATAGGATTCGTTATGAGCCATTGGATGAAATCTCCTTACTTCTTCTCTTTAAATAAGACCTCCTAACTATCATAATCGAGGACATAAATTTAAGAAACTAGATGTTGCTGCAATAATTCTCTATCTTCTATCTTTTTTATATTTCTTCTTCTATATTATTTTTGAAGCCTTGTTATACATAAGAAAGAGTTCTAATCCATTAAAGATGAAGTTCTACACCATTGAAGATTTAATCCAAAGAGTTCAAGCTTAAGACTTGTCTGGTTCAATACAAACAATCAAGTACGCTCCCTAAAACCTTACTTTTTTTTTTTTTCTTCTCTTTTTCCTAATTCAATTTATCCTATCACTCTTGATAGAATCAATCGAATTAGAGAACTACGTTGGCTTTGATTCCATTAGCTAAATCGATACGTAGGATGTCTTATAGGCCTGAGTTTACTCTTTTCCTTTAATATTAGTTTACTTTATGTCTTTTTTATTATTTCAACTATGTCATCTCTTTACTTCTACCCATTCTTTTGGTTTGTTTACTTTATGTATTCCGTTTATTTTATTCGTTTATGTCATTATTATCATTATCTCTTTCTACTCACCTTTTCTTTTAATTTATGTCATGGAAAGTAAGCCTTGTGGATGAACACTTGAGACCAATCTATTCGGACTGGGCGGGATGGGTGCCTAACTCCTTCCCATCTTGTACCTTAGCTTCCCGATTTGGAATTCTTTGGTTCAGTACAGACCAATTTTGCTTTACTTTATTTTAACCCATGTCAAAGGATAATGTAAATAGGATTAAAGCGATGTAATTCTTAATGTATTCCTATTTATTTTATTCGTTCATGTCATTATTATCACTATCTTTTTCTACTCACCTTTTCTTTTAATTTATGTCATGTAAAGTAAGCCTTGTGAACTGAACACTTGAGACCAAACTATTCGGACTGGGCGGGATGGGTGCCTAACTCCTTCCCATCTTGTACCTTAGCTTCCCGATTTGGAATTCTTTGGTTCATTGTAGACCAATTTTGCTTTACTTTATTTTAACCTATGTCAAAGGATTTAGAATGTAAATAGGATTAAAGCGATGTAATTATTAATTTCTTTGCTATTTCTTTTTACATGTATTCTCTATAGGTTGTATCAAGTTTGCTTGTTATTTAGCCTAAAACAAGTTGGACGACTCCTTTGTGTATTTATTGTACACTCTAATCCGAAAATAAGACGTTCCTTTCTCATCTCGAGGGTGCAGACTAAAAGTCATGGGCGTTTTTTTTACCCCTCTTTCGACTCCTGGGCTCACAATGGAGCTTGGAGCTACCCAACTCATACCCCACCAACTGATACAAAATGCCCAAATCTTCCAAACCTTTTGACAAAGTAGAAGAACATGATTGGAAGATTCAACCTCCAGACCACAAAATATGCACAAGCCATTTTTAATGTTACTTAAAATCCCCAAATTTAGCAAATAATCAATTGATTTGGTTCTATTGTGCCAAACTAGCCAGCCAAAGAGTTGAACCCTCGAGCCAATTGAGGATTCAAATTTACGATACAAGGAATTAATAGAGAATTGACCTAAATAATAGGCTTTCCACGTAAGAGAGTCCTGAGAGTTGGGAGAGATCGAAAGAACATTGAGAAGAAGAACTTGAAGCCTGGCAGACTCGTCTTCTTCTCATACGAAAAGAGGCATGCAGAACATTAGATTCTATTCACTATTATTGATTTTCAAGGAAGCAAAGTCCGCTAAACTACCATCCTTGGACTGAGATAAAGAAAATAATCTAAGAAATTGAGACATCAGCGATGTTTTACCGAACTATGAGTCATTCCATAATGAAATACGACTTCCATTTCCAATTGAGATGCCAACATTTTCAGAAAACAACTAAAATAAAGAAGGGTTTCTATGCTCAATTAGAGAAATATCCAATCATAATCTTGATAATTTTAAGCATAATATGGTTTAGGGAATCAACTTTTATCCGAGAGATGGTATTTCCTCCACAACACTTGACACCTATCAAAATGCCACCACCATTTTAGAAGTAGACAATCATTCATCACCTTAATTTTTTCGATCCATAAAGCACCATATTTTTTACTCGTTATGACTTTTCTCCAGCTAACTAGATGCAGCTTCTTTTTAAGTTTGCTACCTCCCTAAAGAAATCTTGATTGGATCTTGTCAATTTGAATTGCAACAGCAACGGGAGTTTTAAAGATGGACATATAATACAAAGGGAGGCTTTAATTTGCAACATAGATTTGATAAGCATGTTTCTTCCTCTAAAAGAAAGGTAACGATTCTTCCAGGAAGCTAGCTTTTTTTTTTTTTACGATATCAATGATGGGTGCCCAAGACTTCAAAAGCCTAAGACTAGCTCCAAGCAGAAGAACAAGATATTTTGGGGGGAGATCTTGTTGTTTACATCTAAAAGGGCTAGCCAAACCAACCACAAGATCATGAGAGACACCTACCCTATATATCACATTTTTATGGAAATTGATTTTGAGACCAGAGATGACCTCAAAGCACCATCAGATTCTTTTGATATTGATTATTTCTAACAGTCCCCTTCACAAAATACCAATATGTATCGTTAGCAAACTGTAAATGGCTAATCGAAACCGCATTATTACCCATCATAATACCTTTGATGATGCCTAAATTTCTGGCCCTTTTAAACAAAATATTCGGGCCTTCGGCTGCAATGTTAAATAGAAAGGGTGATTGTGGATCATGCACCTTGTCTCGGGCCTTTTTCAACACAAACTCCAAAGAAGGAAAGCCATTTACAAGTACTGAAATTCTCGCAGGAGAGATACATGATTTCATTTATTTAATCCACTTGGTACCAAAACCAAAGTTGTCCATCATGTTGAATGAGTAGTTCTAGTTGATGCTGTCAAAAACCTTTTCAAAATCCAATTTGCACAGAACATTTTTTTTCTTCCACCAATCGACCACTTCGTTTGCTATAAGAACATCGTTGATGATATTCCTTCCTTCCAAGAAAGCAGATTAGTTGACATCAATTATAGGTGACAAGACTTTCTTAATTCTGAATGATAGGACTTTTGACAGAGTTGTATACATACAGCCAATAAGACTAATGGGTGGCATGACTTTCTTTTTTCGGCACCAAAGCTAAGAAAGAGGAATTGAGGCATCCGACTAGCTTGGCATTAGAATTGAATTCATGCATAAACTGAAGAATCTCTGGTTTGATGGTTTTCCAACATTTCTTTACCCACAACAAATTGAAACCGTCTGAGACAAGGGCGTTATATCCATCGCAGCACTTAATGACATTCCAAATTTTATGTGCAGAAAATCCAGATTCTAAAGAAGATATAGAAGAGTAGTCTATTGTTAATAAACTGCAATTACCAAAAAAACAAAAATGCCAGTCATTTTATTAATTATGAAAACAATTGGCATGGTTTTTTTTTTTTTTAACAATTTGGGTTATTTTGCTTTTCCATGATGTATATCAAAGAGTTCATTTTCAAAGATAAGCAAAAAATGATGAATCAAAAATAATAATAAAATAAAATGAAAAAATACATGCAATAAGAATATGGTGAATTGTATGAATCATTTGTTCACATAAGAACTTCTGATCAGGCTCCCACTTGTCTTTTATTTATTTTTTCAATCCATTTATGCTATTAATTTTTAGATATTACAGGCCCCACGATTAACACCTAAAAACTCAAATTCCATGACATTACAAAAGCATGATGTGTTAAAAAATGGAGAATAAATTGACTTTGTCACAAAAATCGCATTGCTTTTTTTTAATCATGTATTCATGTCAAACCTTGTGACCAGTCTTTTCCATCTATTTTTGGTCCATTAAGATCCATCTACCCAAATTATATCACAATTGACTCTTTAACTAGTTAATATTTTTTTTTTTTTATAGTATTAATTATTGAAATAAACACACACACACACACACACACACGCATATATACAGTAAAAAATATTATTAGTATTAGTTTTTTACTAATATGAAAGGAGATTAACAGATTTTTATAAATTAAATTTGATATATTATATATTTTGTATATATGGAAGAAAGTGATGCTAATTTATGGTGTATAGATTCTAGTAATGAGTTAGGGAAAAATCGCCGCTGTGGAGAAATATAATCGTATGTAGCTTTTTTCTTAGGAAGAGATACCAGTAAACTTCACTCGATATGAACTCTTTACTATTCTTACGATTCTATTGTTTTTCTTTTGCATTCTTAGTAAAACTTAATTTTTGTAAGCAATGATAAGTTCATATATATAGAAATACTAGAGTTGCTTCAATGGTTTATCAAGAAACCTATATTTATTGTCTGCATAGACCCATCAACTTTGACATGGAAACTGACCCTCTATCTAATCTCCGTTTTAAATAATATATGGAACTATCTATATGAAAAAGGGTCACTCAAACGATAATTGACATGATTTTTCAGAAATATTGATGTATATATGAAAAAGGATCACTTAATTGGAGTGTTAGCCGACTAAGGAATGGACAGCTGTCTGGTTTTAAATTTATTTGATTTATATAGACAGACATTACATACAAGTACACGTAAAGATAGAAATTTTAGTAAGTTACGTGAGATTATAATCAAGGATTAAAATTTTATTTTTATTTATCAAATCGTGCGAAATATTTTTATTTTTTAATAAGTTGAAATGAAACATTAGTAAAATAATAAAATTCACATATTTTTTTCACGAAAATATATTGAAACTAGTGAAAACAGACTAAAACAATGAAAACATCTTTTTATGTGTCCAAGTGTTTATACACATTTTAATTTTTTTAATATCATTTTTACTATATTTTCAAACTATTTTCGACATGGTTTTATTTTTTTGGTTATTGAAACCACATTACGAAATGAAATTTTAATCCTGGGTTATAAATCAATCCAAAATCTAGAAAAATTTTTTACACATGTAAAATTTTGGTCATTTTCAATATAGCCCATCTCAAAAATTTCTAAACTCTAATCTTTATCTATTATTTTCTTCATTTCTCACCCAAACTTTGATTTAACTTAATATTTACCTATCTCATTTTTCACTACGAAATGTTATTCAACCCAAAATTTTTCACTAATTCTTTATTAATTTTTCCAGCCCTCTTAATTTTCTGAACCCAACAACAGTAGCAAGTCTAACTTAAAATTGAGAAAAATAAATAAATTACACATCATTTTTTTAATAAAAGAAGTGAAAGTAAAACTCATGACTTTTTTTTTTTGATAAAAGTCATGAATTACCAACCGAATTAGTCCCAATTGACCAGCCATGCATAAATACAAGTTACGCGTTATTGCTAATTGAGTAAGCTTCATATACTTAAGATTCCAACCTGATTTATTGGCAAATTTTCAGGCTGGTCCAAAACACGCAAATTAATAACAATGAGTTGAAGTTGTTCGGTTTCTTGCATTTTCTCATCAACGACTCATAAAAGTTTAGTCATGTATCTATCTGATCTATCTCCAAGCTCAAGATTTTCTCTCGCCGTTTGGTTTCTGAGAAAAGTCAATCAGTGTGAATTACAAATCGTATGTTGTACGTAATGATCTGATTATTTATTTCACACTATCATTATCAGTGATGAGGTCATAAAAGATTACTTGGAGACATTTAGTTTGCAGTTGTACCGCACCAGCCAGAAGTCTAAGTATAAGCTTTATCTAAAGAAGAATTAATTAAAAGCTGAATCACATCAAGTGATATAAAATTAAAATTCAGTCACTAATTTGTCCCTTAATTAGGGATCAGTTAGTGATAAACTTTTTTTTTTATAAAAAAATAATTTTTGTGATTAAAATTATAAAGGGGTAAAAAAAAAAATTAAAAATACATTAATTTTATATTTTTCACATTTCATATGATAAAAATATCATTTCAAAAATAAAAGAAATTGACACAAATATCCATAAATATTCAGTCATCATCACTTTTACAATCTCTGCATAAGAAACAAACCAACTTTGGTTCATCAAAATTCATCACCATTGTTGAACTCAATGTTTCCATCGTTTTTAACCACAACCCCATCGCCGTGATTGTCGTCGCTACCATCACCATTCGCTTAATCCATTGTGGGTTACTCTCACAAAAAATTGACAAGATTACCCATGGATATTCATCCAATATATCCCTACAATACCTACATACATAAATATTTCTTCTTGGTGTTGAAACATAATGGCAGAAAGCATAACTTCCATTAGCTCTCCACATCCACAATTTGCACATTCCCTCTATAGTACAAACACGTCCCAAGCACTTGGTGTCTCCCCAACTCTTTCTCTTCTCCGACTCCATCGTCGTCGTCACCACCACCACCATCGTCTCCGAATCCATCCCCATTGTCTCCAACTCCATTGCCGACGATTTGTCTGTCGTAGGTTACTAAAAGGTAGGGAACTTTTTTCTCTCTTTCCCCCTCTCTTGTCAAACCTTGTAACCAAGATTTGTGTGTGTTCGATTTGAGAGAGTCATGGCAATCTCTAGAAATAACCTTTTGAGAAAGTTAGGGTTTTTATCCTTTTGACTTAAATTTGTATGTGTAATATATTTAAATAAGTTTGTTAACCTTTTTTTTGAAGGCATCTAACCTTTAATTTTTTTTTACAGACAGTTGATTACATGCATTGTAAACATATACTGAAAAATTTAGGTATTGGTTGAACATCAACAAGATGAAATGAATGATGCTTGGTGCAATTGGTTGTAGGCAATAAGATGTGGATTTACTAAGTGATTATATTATAATTGTGAACAAGTTGAGAATTGTTGGTAGATTCTAAATTGCAAACATCATGTAGTTTCGTGATGTGAATAAGGTTAATAATTTGCGGTTGGACAAAGTATGTAATAAATTGTATTATGATGACCTTGGGATCTAAATGTGAACTTGTAGTTTTATTATGGCTTGCGATCCAAACAATGTAAAATTTCAGTACAACTTGCACAAATTAAATGTAATGTCCTTAAGAATATGGTGCAACCCTCAAAACATTAAAGAACAACTAACTAAAACGTAAGGTGCAACCTTCACAATATGCAGTGCAACTCTAAAAATACTGTGCACCAAGTTGATTATGATGATGTTATCTTGAATCTGGTGCAACCCTCAAAACGTTAAGGAGAAACTAATTAAAATGTAAGATGAAACCTTCAGAATATGAGGTGCAACTTCAATGACACTGTGCACCAAGTTGATTATGATGATGTCATCCTGAATCTAGTGCAACCCTCAAAATGTTAGGGAATAATTAACCAAAATGTAAGGTGCAACCTCCACAACATAAGGTGCAACTTCTAAAGCACCGTGCACACTTCTATACAAAATATTAAACTTCATCAGATGATACATCTTTACACCAAGTGATAATAACAAAACACAAACCAATTCAAATAGTTGAAAAGTGAAGAATGACCACAAGCCATTTAAAATAGATACATTAAAAGATTCACAATATAATAGCTATTATATATCAAGACATAAGTTAAAACACATAATTTTTAAAAGGAAAAATATTAATTTATACATTAAGTTAACAAAAAATAAACAGAAGCATGTTACAACATTCATTCATCTACAACCATTTGATAAATGAGGATATAGTGAATGAGGTAGGCGAGAGTGTAACTTCTGTTGGGTGGTTGTCATAAATTCACCCTGGATTCTTGATGACCTGTTTGTGACCCGAGACGACTCGAAAAATGGGCAATGTGTTTGATTCACTTTTGTTTTTGGACCTGTTTTGTCTCTTATGTTGTAAACCACTTATATAAGGGTATTATCTTTTAGGGTTTTGACTTAGGAGAAGATAACCGTCCAT
The DNA here is from genome assembly GCA_008638375.1 of Nyssa sinensis. NCBI lineage: Eukaryota > Viridiplantae > Streptophyta > Magnoliopsida > Cornales > Nyssaceae > Nyssa > Nyssa sinensis. The sequence goes on along the minus strand of CM018043.1, from coordinate 15,290,174 downwards.
TGGGGAAAAAAGGGTTTTGGGTCTTGAAAATTTTTTGCTCTTGTAATCTCTTTGATACATAGTAGACTGATCAGTACTGCTCGTGTTCGTAGCTAGGCATCTTGCCGAACCACGTAAATCTTGTGTCTTCTCTGTGCGTTTTGCTTATTTTTGTTTGTTTGAGATCGATTTTTTATTTGTTTGATCGCTTTTGCACAACAATTCTTCTTCTTCATCCCTTTCTACCTCACCAATATCCTAATATCCTTCTGACATTTAAAATACAGTAATCGGAACCACATATCACTTTTTTTTTGGCAATATTCTGTACATGAACAAAATAATTAGTTTAAGAATACTAATACATAAAAATTAAAAAATTCTAAATGTCTATATATAGTGTGCATGTGTGTATATATGTATGTGTGTGTGTGTATATATATATATATATTACATATATAATATAAAGTTTTCTAAATAAAAGTATGCACTATATAAAAATTATTTTAGTAAAATAAGTGCAAGCCTCATAACATTAGGTGCAATTGTTACAACATAAGGTGCAACTCTTCGCAATATTTGGTGTAACTCATATAACACTGAATAATTAGCTTACACAAATAAAAAGAAACTACAGGAGTTCAAACAAAATATTTCAAATATTTATGATGTGCAGCTTGTGTGTGAGCAGTGCTATACACACACACACACATTATTTTCATATATGTGAAACTATGTGTTTCTATATATATATTGACTGGTTTGGAAGAGAAAATAGACGAGAAAGAGATCAAAATGAGGAAGAAAAGATGAGAACATGGATCCCTACTTAGTTCACATTTCGATCTTCATCGTTTACGGATTTTAAGGATCTCTTACTGATAATGGAGTTCTCTAGAAAAAAAAAATAGATAGAAGGATGGATATTTTTAGATTATATGATATGGAAAAAATAGACATTTTGTAAACCTATTAAAGGGTATTTTGGCTCATTAGTTTATAAACAATAAAATGTGATCTTTTTATAATTAAGTCCATAAAGTAGACTTTTGGCTAATTCCAACTTTGACAGTGACTGATTTTTAAATAACTCTCAAAATAATGATTGAAACTTAATTGCATTGAGGAGGAATGCTACGATCCATCGCGAGTGCTGTCACTCGTGATTTGATTGGCATGTGCATTGCAAGCACAAATATCATGCACGACATGCCAATCAGATAGCGAGTTTTCATCACTCGCGACTGACCATAACATTTCTCTTTTTTGAATTATATTTTATGGCACATGTGTTTGTACACATATAGTACACATATATTCATATGGGTGTCGGACTAATGCAAGTGTCATACTGGCGGGTTCCACACCGATGTAAATGTGTACAAACAAATGTGCTACAAAATATTACTTCTAATTTTTATTTCAAATATACAGTCAACTTTCTTATAATTAAGAAATATAGGAATTAAAAATTTATTAATTATTAAAATTATTAATTATTAAATTTTCTCATATTTTCATAAACTAATAAATATTTCTTATATGTAAATAATTCTTGGTAAAAAAAAAAATACTATTTATACAACACTTTAATGAGCTTTTTTTTTTTTTTTTTTTAAATACAAATAATGCTCAACTTAAGACAAAAAAACTCCAAATATCTTTTTCAAGTAAATAATTTCTTTCTAATGTCTTAATTTTTTTCACTTACAATACTTTTGAATTCAATATTATTGCATTATAAATATAATTACTAAGACATGTCATGAATAAGATATATATAAAAGCACATATATAATTATTTTATCTCTCTGATAGTTAATATTATAAAGAATGTTTTTGAAAAAAGTATTAATTATTAGGTAATATAATTATTAATTATCAATTATAGAATTAAATTGGTTGTTTGAAAATTTATTAATTATTAGAATTTATTAACTTATTAAATTTTAATTATAAAAAGATCGACTGTATAACACTTATGTGATATTATTCATGATACTTTAAATTATGTGGTACAACATTCAATGGCATATGATAGGAATTATTATTAAGAGTGTTGCTATATTTTCTAAATTTGTATTTCGAATGTCTATCTCAAATAATATGACAGTATATTAGAAGTAATATTTTAAATATGTGATTAATGTGGTTATATTTTATCAATATTATAAAATTTGAAATAAATTTCTGATAGGAAATGCATTATTATTAAGAGTGATTCTATGTTTCCTAAATTTGTATTATAAATTTCTATCCCGAATAATGTAACATTTACGTGACTATATATTATTGATAAGACTTACTTTAAATATATTATGTACTTAATGTTATTGTGAACATAAATTACATGTGCCATTCATATTTTTACTACTAAGTTGAATACCATATTAAATTAGCAAGTTTGAGAGATCAAAATCTAAAATCATACTATTTTGATAAATATATTAAAATTATGTTTATTAAAACTAACATGATACAATTTTGATAGGTTTTAAATTTTTTAAGACCGATGTCCTATCTAAGTGGTGTAAATGTTCATTTTTTTCACATCATTATATAAAAAAAAATTTAAACTCTTTAACTTGCTAATGATTTTTTATATTAAAATGGTTTTTTAAAACTCTAAATAACTAACTTACCCAAAAAATAAAAAACTCTAAATTAATATCTCTAACTTGTTAATTCATTGAACTTATACACTGGTCTAATGCCGAATCTACCTACACTCTGGTCTTTATATTTGTTGTCTCTTTCTCAACAAGGACGTGAAGATCACGGGTCCCAGTGTTTAATGTTAGCAATAATGCAATCCTTACCAACAATCTATCTCAAATTTCTATTGAATTTCAATGATGTGCCACTCATGCAGTGCAATTACATTAATTATATAATTTAAAATATTATTATTAATTCTTAATTGATCTAAAATTTAAAGATAAAATAATTAAAATAAATAAAAATTAAATTCTTAAATCATTCAATAATTAAAATATTTTATCCCAAATATATGCGAACGTTGAGTAACATCACTTAAAGTCTAATTACTACATTAATTATCACTTGATGTGCTCCCGTCTTTTAATTAGTTTTTTTTTTCAATAAAGCTGTTATTATCAAAATTTTATCTTAAATTTTTATTTTTATTTTAATTGATATGATACTGATGTAACACAAACACATTAATTATATAATTCAAAATGTTACCAATAATATACTATTACATTAATTTCACATTATTTGAATTAAAAATCTAAGATTCAAATTTAGGAAGCACTATATATACATACACATACTTTGCAAGCATTCACATCTCAAATGGCTTCACTGTGCTTCTTTGAAGTCTTCTTTGCAATCATATGTTTTCTCCTTTGGATTCTAGGTGACATCAATGGGCTTCCCTGGAACTGGCCACTTTTTGGAATGCTGCCGAGCCTTCTTATCCACATCCACCGGATTCACGACCGGTGCACCGACGTCCTAACGCGAACCCGCGGCACTTTTCTACTCAAAGGCCCTTGGTTTGCTAACATGGACATGTTGGCCACTGTTGATCCAGCAAACGTGCACTATATAATGAGTGCCAACTTCACAAATTTCCCTAAAGGTCCCGACTTCTTGAAGATATTTGATATTTTGGGAGATGGGATCTTCAATTCTGACTCAGAATTGTGGAGTAACCAAAGAAAACTTGCTCGAGCTCTGATTAATCATCAGCGATTCCAATGTTTCTTGATGAAGACTAGCCGCGACAAGGTGGCGAATGGCCTAATCCCAGTTCTTGAGCATGTTGCCAAACAAGGCCTAGTGGTGGACTTCCAGGACTTGTTCCAAAGGCTTACATTTGATACGACTTGCATGCTGGTGACTGGCTATGATCCCGGCTGCCTCAGTGTTGAACTCCCAGTTGTTCCATTCTCTAAGGCCATGGATGATGCAGAAGAAGCATTAGTTTTCCGCCATGTTTTGCCTGAAAGCATTTGGAAGTTACAAAGGTGGCTAGGGATTGGACATGAGAAGAGATTGAGTAAAGCTTGGGCAACCCTAGATGATACCATAGCTAAATATATAGGAATGAAGCGAGAAGAAATGAGCAAAGGAACCAAATTGGAAGAAGAAGATGAAGAGGGTGCCGATCTGTTAACGTCGTACATCAATGAGGACGAGTCGCTGGGATTAAAATGTGATGATAAGTTCTTGAGAGACACCATCTTGAGTTTCATGATCGCAGGGCGAGACACTACTAGTTCAGCTCTCACTTGGTTTTTCTGGCTTGTTTCAAAGCACCCAAAAGTTGAATCCAAGATCAGAGAGGAACTCAAAGCAATCATGCCAGCAAAAGATGGGGAAAAATGGCAGATATTCAACATAGAAGAGATAAGCAAGTTGGTTTATTTTCATGCTGCATTGTGTGAATCATTAAGGCTCTTTCCACCAGTTCCATTCCAGCACAAGGAACCTCTTCAACGAGACATCCTTCCAAGTGGCCATCTTGTTCATCCAAAGATGAAGATCTTTTTTTCTTTGTATGCAATGGGACGGATGAAATCGGTGTGGGGAGAGGATTGCTTGGAGTTTAAGCCAGAGAGATGGATTTCAGAGCGTGGAACTATCAAACACGAGCCATCCTACAAGTTTTTGGCATTCAATGCAGGGCCAAGGACTTGTCTTGGGAAGGGAGTGGCCTTCACTCAAATGAAGGCAGTCGCCGCCACTATAATCCATAACTACCAGGTTCAAATGGTGGAGGGCCACCCTGTGGCACCTAATGTTTCTATCATTCTCTACATGCAGCATGGCTTTATGGTTAAAGTTACCAAGAGATCATGGCCCTGATGAGTGCACTACTTGGTGGGAAAATCTTATAATTAATTACCAGTGCTCATGGATGTTGATTGTATTCTCTGCATGTTAAAAGAAAGTGATTATGGTTTCGATGCAATGTTGATTGTATCATTAGTCCTTGCATGTTAAAAGAAAATGTGTTATGTTTTTGTGTGCAATAATTATAATTTAAATGTTGATGGTCCATTTGTTGTTGTTGAAGCAAATGATCTAGACTGATTCATGATTCTGGTAGAGAATCTACTTCTTTATAAATATAGTCCCAATCTATGCCACCTTGCTTTAAATATTTAAACCATAACTTGCATGCCATAATGTAATTTCATGTCTCAATTAAGATTACTTTTAGCTTAAGAAATGTAAAGGAAATATGTGTGATTGATCATGGCAATGACCAATTGTGCTAACACCACATGCATTGATCAAAGTTTCCTTAAGAACTTGAACATATATGGTCTTTTACTTCCTAGCTTCACTAACTATTAGATCTAATTTGGCTTAATGAGTCATTGTAACACTCGTGTTTGGCGGCAAGTAATCCAATATTCCTTGGAATAGTTATAATTGAAATCCATATTCATTCAAAATTTAACCTCTTTCCAGCTCCTATTCTAATTCTATGTTGTAGATTCCTTGTCACCAATTAAACACAATGTTAAATTAATTTCTATTCAACTAGGACTAGACACTACTAGCTCACTTGTGTTAGTAATAATTTATTTATTTCTTTCAATTTTAAGCTGGACTTTATCTTTGTATTTATTGCAGATTGGATTGTTAGTTTTTTTAAGATTCAGAATTAAGAAATTCGATCTTGTGAATTTATAAATTAATAAGAATGATTATACAATACATCTTCAATTGACAAAAAAAAAAAATCAGTGCGTTAGATGATAGAAAATTGGCCTAGCCTATATTGGTTGAGTTGATGACAGAAAATTGGCCTAGCCTATATTGGTTGGTGCAGATTGATATTTTAGCAAGTTGTTTTTTTTTTTTTCCTTTTCTTTTTGGTTGAGATAATATATTATCAAGTTCAACATGTATCTATAGTAAAATCATGTTCAATTTTAGCATCATGCTATACATAATAGAGTTTCTCTTACTATTTTCTCACTCTAGGAGCAATTCCAAAGGGAGTTGCCATTTTGGGGTGCCAAATCACCAATTTACAACCTTGAACAATGTTTTGACATTCTTGAATTATAAATCTGCTCCAATGACAGGTGCCAAAATTGGATGCCATTTTAATATTTTTTATTAAAAAATGTAATTAAACTTAACGGTTATATTTTAACTGGTATGGTTTTCATAACGATCGTAATTTAACGGATATATTTTTATAGTCAAAATCTCAAATTTCAAATTTTGTCCGCCGAAATTCAAATTTCAAAATTCAACCATTGAAATTCAAATTTGAAAATTTAACCGATAAAATAAAAATTCAAAAAAGTAAAATTCGTCTATAAATATGATCATTTTTCTCATGTTTTCATCCATCTATATTACATTTTCTATATAAATTCAATATCTCATTTCTCTTTGACTATTTATTCTTTCATATTTTCATTTATCAATCTATATGAATCGTTATCCTAATATTTTAGGAGAGATCCTCAATATTGAGGAAGAAGATGATGATGAATTGGATATGTTGTATGCTGCAACCAGAAGGTCAAAAGGGTCTGGTTAGGGACGGATAAGAAGGCATTGTGGTTCCTTTCCAGGCCACAGAACAGTTAATCATGGTAGACTTGAAGGTCACGAAAGACTCTACCTTGTCTATTTTGCTACCCCTTGTGTATATGAAGGTTTTTTCTGAAGGAGGTTCCGAATGAGTCGTCCTCTTTTTCTCCGAATTGTAAATGAGGTTGAACAACACAATCCATACTTCATCCAAACAACAGATGTCGTTGGAGTTCTCGGTTTGTCATCCCTTCAGAAGATAACAACTGTTTATAGAATTCTTGCTTATGGAACACCGACAGATTTTGTGGATGAATATATCAGAATTGGAGAAAGTACTGCCATACAGAGTTTGAGAAGGTTTATGAAAGCTGTTATTGTAGTGTTTGGCGACCATTACCTTAGGTCACCAAACAATAGCGATATTGCTCGATTGCTATAGACGAGGGAATAATGTGGCTTTCCCAGCATGTTAGGGAGTATTGATTGCATGTGTTGGAAGTGGAAAAATTGTCCGACCGCATGACTAGGTATGTATACTGGTCATTGTCACGAACCAACAATCATTTTGGAAGCTGTGGCTTTTCAAGATCTTTGGATATGATATGCATTCTTTGGGTTTCCTAGTTTGCTGAATGACATAAATGTTCTAGATAGGTCCCCAGTTTTTGCATTATTAGCAAATGGTCATGCTCCTCCAATAAACTATACAATTAATGCTCATGAGTATACAATGGGATATTATCTAGCTGATGGTATTTATCCAAACTGGTCGACATTTGTAAAACAATTCGCTGTCCACAAGGTTTAAAGAAAAAATATTTTGCTAAAGCACAAGAGTTGGCAAGAAAAGATGTAGAGCTGGCATTTGGGGTACTTCAAGCTCGTTTTGCAATCGTGCATGGATCAACACGCTTTTGGGATGAAGAAACACTTGCAGATATTATAAAAACGTGCATAATAATGCATAACCTGGTCATTGAGGATGAAGGAGATATTAGGTAACAATGACTTTGATGGAAGTAATGCAAATCCCCCTGTAGAAGTGTCGCATGTGTATACACCAGAATTGAAAGACCTCATGCAAACCCATAGTTAGATCAGAGACAGTGCAACTCATTTTCAACTGCAGTCAGATCTTATCGAGCATTTATGTGAACGACATGGAGAAGAAAAATCTTCTCAATTTCAATTTCAAGTTGTATTTTCAATTCCAATTCTAATTTCAAGTTGTATTTTCAATTTTAATTTCAAGTTGTATTTTCAATTTCACAAGTACTTTCATAGCTGTAAAGACCAGGAAAATTTTTTTTTTGGAATAAATAAAATTTTCCTATTCTTTGATTTAATTAATTATTTTCATTTTTATTTCTATTATTATTATTATTATTATTATTATTTAATTCAATGGGACATGGGTGCATAGAATTTTTTTTTTTAATTTTATATTGGGTAAGTATGTATGCATGTTATGTGTATGCATGGGTGTATGTGAATATATATATATATATATATATATATATATATATATATATGTAGAGGTGGCTAAATACAGGTATTTGTGTGGTTGTGCGTGGCCTGATGTGTGTGCATGAGAGGTGTAATAGATAAATATATATAAATTATCAAATGTCAACTTTGCATTTAATGCAAAGTTGCATTGGTGAAGGGAAAGGTGGCTTGAGCAGAGAAGAGGTCAGGGTAGTGGGCTGGCAGTAGGTGGTTGTGTGTGTAAGAGTGTTTCAAGGTATGGGTGTGCAGACCAATCGTGAGACTAGAGAGAGAGAGAGTGATATAGAGAGAGAAAGTGTAGAGAAAGTGAAGAGAGAGAGGCTGCTGGGCATTGTCCTCGTGTATGTGTGTGTATATCCATTGGGGTTGAGAAACAAAGGCAAGGCAAGGGGGAGAGAAGCACCATCACAGAGGTAAGAAACCATAGCCGTATGCTTCCTTTCTCTAGAAAATTTCACATATATCCAATCTATTTTTGCAGCATATTGTTTGATTTAAATTCCAAGATCTTATAGTGTATGAAAAATGTAATCGAAAGCAAGAAGAATGAGAGAAAATGGTTGAGAAACGGATGAGAAAGGTTGAGTTGCAGGAGAGGGTGGTGATTGGCTGTGTGTATATTTTGTGTGTTAAAACTATAATCAAATGGTGGGAAATTGTTAAGGTTAGGTGCAGAAATTAATTAGAAAAGAACTTGAGTTACAACAGTAGGAAAATTTGGAAGATAAAGGTCACTGGAAACTCGGTTAGAGTCGGCCGAAAAATTGAGAGGGAGGAAGTTGGGGGCTGTTTCATTGGGCTGGGGAGACTCAAAACCTTGTCAAAATACCTTAAATACATTTTAGGATAAATTGGAATCGAAAGCAGCTTCGAAAACGCCAAGAAAATGGGGCTTAAAACTGGGTTTCGCGAATCTCTGACCCCCGTCATCGGAAGGGGTGACCGGAGGAGACTGGGGCTACTGGAAAGTCGTGAGGGGGCACTGAGACTTGGGCTGAGGTCCTTGGGCCGTTTTATTTAAAAAAAAAAGAAACTGTTGGGCCTGTTTCCTTTTTACTCATTGGGCTGGGTTGTTTTAATTTGAGGAGGTTTGTGCCTGTTGTTTAAAAAGGGTGGGGACCGAGGTAATGGGGATTGAACCAGTGACCGTGAGTGAGGGCCCAAGCCTTTAACCACTTGGACAGGCTTAGCTTGTGTTACAAATGGGGCATAGATTTATATATATAATATATGAAATAAAGTGAAATGATAAAGGGAGGGGGGACTGCTCTCCCCTGGACTCGAACCTGCGACATATTGGAGGGGAGGGTGACACATGGCCATTGTGCCACCCAGTACGCACCCGTCCACTAATGCAACAAATAAGTATATATATTATGCTTAATTAAATAATTTAATTAATTAGATTAATTAAATTAAATAATTGAGAAATAACCCGATGACTAAATAAGATAAGTCATATATGTTTTCTGACTATCTTGGATCTCCTAGGACCAACGGTGAGGTCCGTGACACGAGACGAGGTCCCAAAAAAATAAAAGACCCGTGAAACTCTTGAAAATTATCAAAATGCCCCTAAATCAAAACATAGTCAAACGAACTCCAAATGGAGTAAACAAACAGTGAAATCTTATTATCTCCAATATTCTAGACTCAACTGTGAAGTCCAATTTACAAGAAGAGGTCTCGAAAATGGGAACCCGTGAAAGTGCAAAATGACTGTTTTGCCCTTTTTAACCCGGATGTCCAAATTAAATTCCGTAAAAGCCTAAACCTATTTTCTTTGATGTCCCAGACTCAATGATAGAATTTATTTTGGCAAAATAGAAACTAAGAAATTAAAGACATAAAATTTGATAAATAGCATCATTCGAGTAGCCAACGGACTGAGTTGTATTTCATGATTTTAGGAACACGGGAAGGCAAGGAGAAAGTGGTCTGACTTTTTGTATTTTCACTGTAGTTCAGCTACACCGCAAGTACGATTTATTAGGGTTGAGACCAACCCATCAGGTACGATATATTGTGCTAAGTAAGAAATAGAATTAAGTTTAGGAATAACTGCCATGTTGACTTGATGATTCACATGTTTGTTTTATTACTTATATACTTATGTGTTTTCTGTTACCTTTTTGAAAGTTGGTGATGAGTGTGAATCATGACTATGTGTACATCGCACATGCTAGCATAGTGTGTGGATTATGTTTTTTTTTTTTTTAGAATTGTTGGGATTATGAAATAGGTGATTTATAACATGTGTTAAATGGACTATGCATGACATGTGATCTTGATGAAAGGACCTTCTGATTTGAATGTTATTGTGTGATACATCATTTAAAGCATGTTGCATGTGTGGATATGATGCTTTATTGAGATTACGTTATGGTGTAGTGGAATCAAAGCATATTGGCATGGTGTGATTTCTTGGACATGACACGACATGGTATTGCATTTGGTACCCGAACCAGCGAGAGCGATCCGCGAAGGGACATGGTATTGCATTTGGTACCCGAACCAGTGGGAGCGATCCGCGAAGGGACATGATGTTGCATTTGGTGCCCGAACCAGCGGGAGCGATCCGCGAAGGGACATGATATTGTGTTTGGTACCCGAACCAACGGGAGCGATCCGTGAAGGGACATTACATTGCATTACATTACATTGCATGAGTTGACATGGACATGGCATAGATTTGACATGGTTGTGGCATAGAGTGGTGTGGGTGTTTCATGGGCATTGTCACTACATTGCATGGATAATATGGATGACATGTGGATTATTACTATTATGTGGCATGAACGATTTGGAAAGCATGTGGATTATTGTTAGTATATTGCATGGATGATTTAGAATGCATGTAGAGATGAATGTGCACTTGCACATGCCACGCCTTAGATTATGTTAATGAGTTAGATGACATGTAGATTATTGCTAGTACATTGTATGCATGATGTTGAATGCCATGTAGATATAACTGTACACTTGCACATGCCACGTTCTTAATTTTGTTTCTTGCATTAGCATTATATTGTACCAGCAGTTGAGCTGACCCATTCGTAGGACGAACATTTCAGATGACACTCCCTAGCACTTGAGACTTGAGGAAATCTTATAGAGTGGAGGAGATATGAGCTTAGGAGGATATTTGGCCCATGAGGGCATATTTTGTGATGTGGGGCTTAAGCCCGAAGGACATGTTGAATGTTTTTTTTTTTTTTTTGACTGTGCTTTACATGAATGCACATGGAAGGAAATAAATGTAAGTTTGGATTGAATTCGTTAGATTGTCCTTTATTTCTTTATTATTTTATTTTCCTTTCGTCTCGTCAGTCGCACCACGGGTTCGCTGGAATTCGGGGAATGACAATAGCAATCAAACTTAATATATAATTTTTCATAAATAATAATAACATAATAAATAATGACTAAAAATTAAAATATAATAGCAACATAATACATAAGGACTAAAAATTAAAACTCTGCTTTTTCATAATCTCTATCTTCAAGTTATTCCAATATGTTGCAGAAATTGGTTCCATACCAATAGTGTCAGTTTCCATGATTTTCATTTCATTTTGCCTTTCTTCAACTTAATTGTGCCTGCCTTTTTTCAATTTCTACCTATCTACGATGTTGCTCCAATGCTATCTCCTGTTGAGCATAAATTTTGTCGTGCCACTCAATTTTTTGTCATTCTACTTCCATTCTTTGATTCCAGTGGTGATGATCTAGTAATGCTTAAGCACCGGTTTGCTTCTCTTTGTTTTTAAGTTGTTTCTTCGAAACCTTTTTGCCCAATGGCCTATCGAGGTTGGGAGTGGACGAAGGTTCAGTGTCATCCCCTAAATATGGAGTTGAATAGCAAGTTTCAACATGATTTGATTCAACAGGACTACCAGTTGAATGTGTTTTTTTCTCTTTTATTATTGGTGAGATTATCAATTCATCTCCGCTCCATTTTCAATATATTCCAACAATGCTCGTATTGAAATGGTTTTCCAATGATCTTAGCAAACATTTCTTTTGCTTCATCAACCTGAAAAATATATGAAATCATTCAGTCAATAGTTCAAATATCAATTCATAGTAGTGTCTATCTAAAAAAGCTCAATCATTACATTATTTTGTTCGGTGTGTCAACTTTGTCACAATCTTTCAATTTGATTATAAAAACTAACAAATTTGCCACATTTTGTATTTATATCAGTCCAACGACTTTTAATAGAAGATTGCGAACGCTCTTCTTGATTGCTTCTATGAAGTTTTAAGTATTTCAATATTCTATGCTAGAAAGCACCACCTTGTTATTCATTTTCAGTAATTGCATCTTTATTCGTGTTAAGCCATGCAGACACAATTAATTTATCTTCTTCTTGAGAGAAGTTCTTTGTCCTTTGCGATTTTCTCACTTTTGGAGCAGCTTCATTTTGTATTGGCGCCAATACTGCGGGATTGGTTTACATAGCATCATCATATAAATCGGTGTCGTTCATAAACAAATCAGTGAAAAAACCGTCAAATTGTGAATCCATCTACAAAAAAAAAGTATAATCAATTTAAAGAATGAGAATAAAATAATCAATTAAAAAATAAATAAAATCACCCTTAATTAATTAAAAAAATTAGCTAAATAAATAAATTCACCCTAAATTAACAAAAATAAATAAATAAATTAAAATTAAAAAATTCAATTTAAATTACAAAATTAATTTAATTATAAAATAAATTTAAATTCTAAATAACAATTAACTAAAATAGAAAAAAATTCTTCAATTATAAAAATTAGCTAAATAAATAAATTCACCCTAAATTAACAAAAATAAATAAATAAATAAATAAATAAACTAAAATTAAAGCATTCAATTTAAATTACAAAAATTAATTTAATTAAAAATTCAATTTAAATTCTAAATAACAATTAACTAAAATAGAAAAAACTTCTTCAATTATAAAAATTAGATAAATAAATAAATTCACCCTAAATTAACAAAAATATATAAATAAATAAACTAAAATTAAAACATTCAATTTAAATTACAAAAATTAATTTAATTTAAAAATTCAATTTAAATTCTAGCAATTAACTAAAATAAAAACATTTATTTTAAATTAAAATCAATTATAAATATATATTTATATATATATATATATATAGGCAAAGGAGTTGGATGCATTCTCCGTATTTCTTCCCCCGCGCCTGTATTTCTTCCCCTTCCCCTCTGTGCCTCCTTCCCCTTTCCCTCGATCTCTCTGTGCCTCCTTCTCCAAATCTGTCATCACCAACCACAAGGTTTGAAGAAAAGTTCAGGAGCAGAGAGCAGGAAACTTATAGCGATTTTCATGGCAAGCTTGTCCTGCCTTTGGTAAGTTTTCTCTTTCAAAATCTTTGTATTTATAGAATTTTTTTAGTTGAATAAAGCCGTTGAGAGAAGTTCCGTTGGAATAGTAGAATTTGAAAAATGCCAAAACGGTTCTATGCAACCTATCCCTTTCTCTCTACAGAGTTTGAAAAATTGGCACCCCAAAAGCATTGCCGCCATTTTGCAACCCTCGATGCCACCCCGATTGGAGTGAAAAATTTTAAATTTGGGGTGACATTTTGACAGTTACCGGCAGTTATGGAGTTGCCACCCTTTGATGCCACCCCCCTTAGAGTTTCTCTAAGATGCAATGGAGTCAAAAGTGGTTCACTCAATTGTAGTTTAAAGTGAAAAATTGGAGTGAGATACACCTTTATGTATAACATTTTTTTTTTCATTTTATGTTCAAGTAGACATCAAAATGCCAGGCATAATTTATTAATTATGGAAAATGAAGTTTTAAAACTTCTAACATATAGATTGAACTTTTTTTTTTATAAACAATTTTGGTTATTTATTTTGCTTTTCCATAATGTATATCAAAGAAATTCATTTTCAGATATTAATACATGTCCGATGATAAAAACACGTTAAAAAAAACTCAATGATTCATGAAATAAATAAATAAATAAATAAATAAATATATATATATATATATATATAGATATAGATAGATAGATATATAGATATATAAAAGATGGAGAAACATTATGGATTCAACAATGACAAATCAATATTTGACTTTTCATGTAAAAACAAAATCACGGTGAATGGCTAATCGAAACCATTATTACCCACCATAATACCTTTGATGATGCCTAAATTTCTGGCCCTTTTAAACAAAATATTCAGGCCTTCTGCTACAATGTTAAATAGAAAGGGTGATAGTGGATTATGCACCTTATCTCAAGCCTTTTTCAACACAAACTTCGAAGAAGGAAAGCCATTTACAAGTACTGAAATTCTCGCAGAAGAGATGCATGATTTTATTTTAATCCACTTGATTCCAAAATCAAAGTTGTCCGTCATGTTAAATAAGTAGTTCAGTTGCTGCTGTCAAAAACCTTTTCAAAATCCAATTTGCAGAGAACATTTTTTTTTTCTTCCACCAATCGACCACTTCGTTTGCTATAAGAACATCGTCGATGATATTCCTTCTTTCTAAGAAAACAGATTAGTTGACATCAATTATAGGTGGCAAGACTTTCTTAATTCTAAAGGATAGGACTTTTGAGAGAATTTTATACATACAGCCAATAAGACTAATGGGTAGCATGACTTTCCTTTTTGGGCACCAAAACTAAGAAAGAGGAATTGAGGCCTCCGACTAGCTTGGCATTAGAATTGAATTCATACATAAACCGAAGAATCTCTGGTTTGATGGTTTTCCAACATTTCTTTACCCACAAGAAGTTGAAACCATCTGGGACAAGGGCGTTATTTTCATTGCAGCACTTAATGACATTTCAAATTTCATGCGCAGAAAATCCAGATTCTAAAGAAGATATAGAAGAGTAGTCTATTGTTGATAAATTGCAATTACCGAAAAAACAAAAATGCCTGTCATTATATCAAAGAGTTCATTTTCAAAGATAAGCATTATAAAATGATGAGTCAAAAATAATAATAAAATAAAATGAAAAAATACATGCAATAACAACAACATGGTGAATTGTATGAATCATTTGTTCACATAAGAACTTCTGATGAGGCTCCCACTTGTCTTTTATTTATTTTTTCAATCCATTTATACTATTAATTTTTAGATATTATAGGCCCCACGATTAACACCTAAAAACTCAAATTCCATGACATTACAAAAGCATGATGTGTTCAAAAATGGAGAATAAATTGACTTTGTCACAAAAATCGCATTGCTTTTTTTAATCATGTATTCATATCAAAACTTGTAACTAGTCTTTTCCATCTATTTTCGGTCCATTTAGATCCATCTACCCAAATTATATCACAATTGACTCTTTAATAGTTAATATTTTTTATAGTATTAATTATTGAAATAAAAACACACACACACACACACACGCATATATACAGTAAAAAATATCGTTAGTATTAGTTTTTTACTAATATGAAAGGAGATTAACAGATTTTTATAAATTAAATTATATATAATATATATTTTGTATATATGGAAGAAAGTGATGCTAATTTTTGGTGTATAGATTCTAGTAATGAGTTAGGGAAAAATCGCCGCTGTGGAGAAATATAATCGTATGTAGCTTCTTTCTTAGGAAGAGATACCAGTAAACCTCACTCGATATGAACTCTTTACTATTCTTACGATTCTATTATTTTTCTTTCGCATTCTTAGTAAACTTAATTTTTGTAAGCAATGATAAGTTCATATATATAGAAATACTAGAGCTGCTTCAATGGTTTATCAAGAAACCTATATTTATTGTCTGCATGGACCCATCAATTCTGACATGGAAACTGATCCTCTATCTATTCTCCGTTTTATATAATTTATGGAATTATCTATATGAAAAAGGGTCACTCAAACGATAATTGATGATGGACCATAAAGTGACAGACCAATTCAAACATGAAACGTGTGTATACAGAGCACTTATATATACAGACCAAGAAATGTCCTCCTATCCAGTACAGACAGACACAAGGGGTTTAGAGCTTTTTTGTTCGGAATGGCGCAAGATCTTTAGTCCTACCTTCAGAGCAAAATTGCGGAGTATCTAGATGGAGGGGTCCCGAGCTGGTCACCACGTTCCATGTCCTACCGACCTCAGAATAAGGAAACAAAGTTCAACATGACAACTACTATATTTAGATATCTCCAAATCCCTATTTCTACAACTCCAAATCTTATTCAACTTAAGAAATCTACAGCCTATAAATAAAGCCTTAAGGTGCGCTTTTAATTTACATTCAATAAATTCCTTTCAATTACAGTGTTTTTAATTTTTACTGCTTTATCATTTTAGCGGCTACTACAGGAGCCTACCTGGTGACCTTCTGATTTTGAGTACTTGACAGGTGACGAGGAACGGAAGCCTCACTGATCAGAAAGTGAAACATCAGTTTGGCGCTGTCTGTGAGAACGACAATCGTTCTTACTAACTTTTTCTTTTGAAAGCAGCAAATCCTTTGTCTTTTCCTTCTAAAAGGGCAATGACTCCCAATCTTCGTCCTAGAAAGAGCTCTCAAAACCTTCAAAATCAGCCCCCTGCTAAAAGAGGAAGGGGACAAGCACCCAATCACTTGCAATAGCAACTTGATCGGATTCAATGATAATCTGACCAGATGCAAGAACAACTTGTTCCTATGTCCCAAGCTCTGGCTTCGTTGGCCTAGAACCAGCGGAGCAATGTTCCTTCCTCCTCCTCTTACCAACGTTGTTGATGAAGGGGCTCAGCTTTCCACCACCACTATGGACGGAGGATCTCCCAATGAGGAAAATCCCCTACATGCAGCCAGTACACCCCCATGGCACCACTCACGTAGGGGCTGACCCCCAAACACAACAACTGTAAGGAGAGGGATGCCTGCTTTCCACCGAGCTATCCATTACCAAAGTAGAACAATGATCCCAACTCCAGTAGCTTCGGCAGCCGATCCAGCACCACGAGCTCTCTATAACCGACTCATTCTCTCCCTTTCTCTCTCTCTCTAATTGACACAACATACATTCATTTTATCCTTATGCCTCTCATGCCAATACACACATGCCAACACACATACATATATACATATATATATACACAACTGCACACACATATATATACCTATACATACATATTTATATATATATATATATTTATAAATATATGTTTTATTTTTATTTTTATTAATAATTATTTATTAATTAACTAATTTCATGCTTGATGTCTCACACGGGATCGCCCAATTTATTAGGTCGGGGTATTACATTCTCCCATCCTTAAAAAGTTTGGTCCTCCAAACTTGACATAGCTAAGGGTGCATATATACACTTCACTATACTAATTTCATAGCATCTTAATAATTGACATTTTAAAAGTAATATTTTGACCTCAAGTATTCCTGTTTGAGGTGAGACAATTGTTTATCAGCTGATAGAATCGTGCTCGTTCCTTTTTTTTTTGGGCAATCTTTCACTCAATGCCCTGTCTTTCCACATTCGAAGCAAACTCTTGTGTTCCACTGGCATTGGTCATCTCTGTGGCAACCTCCACATCGCTGATACTTTTTCGACTTATCCTGCTCCGGCTCATTTCCTCGGGCTTTTGGGAACTCACGTCTCTTGTTTGAAGTCTCCTTAGTTTTCTCAGTCGAGTAACCCATTTTTCTTTGATTTATGTCCTTCACATATTTTTCAATATTCTTTTCTACAATTAAGGCCATGTTCATTATCTCAGAATATGATTTAGACTGGAATAATGATATGTAATCATGAATGTTCCTTTTCAACCATCGTTCAAATTTCTTTGCTTTCTCCCATTCTACCTCTATCATATCTGGGGCAAAACGAGCTAACTCAATAAATTTGGCTTCGCACTCACCCACTGTCATATTTTCTTTCTTTAGCTCAATGAATTCTACCTTCTTTCCTTCACGACTAGTTTTTGGAAAATACTTCTCATATAACAATTCCTTAAACCTTTCCCAAGACAGGAATGGAACTCCCGTTATGTAATTTCTTTTTACCAAACTCCACCAACGTTTTGCTTCTCCTTGTAATCTAAAGGTAGCAAGAGTGGCCCTTTTATCCTCAGGACAATCTATTAGCTCAAAGATGTCCTCCATGCCCATTATCTATGTTTCAACTTCATCCACTTTAGGAGCTCCTGCAAACGTATGTTGCTGAAGTTTCATAAATCGTTCCATTAAACTTGCCTGATTAGTCGGGTTTATGTTGTGTCTTTTGTTCTTCTATTGTTTTGCTGCCTCATTTCACGAACTAAGTCGTTTAGAGTTTGTTCTATTCTTCTAGGATCTTTTCTGGCATTCTCTTTGTGATCACCTATATTCATAAATAAAATATTCAGAATTCTCCAATCATATTATCATTAAATTATATGCAACTTATATTAACAAATTCATATTCATAAGGCATGCTCAATCATAATTTTCAGTTTCATTTAGTCCATATTGTCACTCTTAAGTCATTAGTAATGGGTAACCTAATCGACTCCAAGAGTGACTCGAATAATCACTTTCTATCATTACTACATCACCCAATCATCAGGAGCCATCAAATTTCTAACTTATCACTAATTCTATTTTAAAAACCTCAATGTTTCAATATTTCCCTAGCTCTCTAGAGTTTCCTATTCTTAATTACTTAAGAAACGTCAACTTTAATTTTGATTTTGGTTTTTCCCAAAGACCATTAACCTTTGCTCTAATACCACGCTGTCACAACTTGGAATCCAGCTTATGTAGATTAGGGGTTCGTGATCGGCCACCAAGGCCTTTTTCAATGATCATCATACCTTACTAATTTCCATTTAGTTAGACGCAACGAAATAAAATTCTTTTTTTTCTTTTTCTTTTGTGGAAGCCATCAATATGCATCTCATACAATGATTATTTCAACACCAGTCATTCATATATATATATATATATCACATGGTGACTACAAAAGTACATGATGTAAATTCCCAAAATCAGCTGACATGAAGTTCAAATATATATCCCATGATTACCAAAAGTATCTACATCATGTCTAACAAAAATTCTAATACAAAAAGGGTTCATAGTTTATAAGCTCTCAGCTATTTTGTTTGGACTTGCTATTTCCTTCCTAGTACAGTTACCTGAAATATATTGGAGAAATCCATATAATCTTTGCTAAGCTCATGAGTAATTCATTTATGTCAAGGGTTCCAAAACTATTATATAACTCTATACTGAAATGCCAGTAATCATATATCACTAGAATACGTCATCTCAAATTATAACAGATAAGAGAATTGTATCAAATTCACTTTCAATAAATCTCAATTCAATGGTAGTTGTAAATCAATGATTAATAACATAGTTTAATAATGATGAATAATAATACAGTTCAATCATAGTTTTGATTTAAAGTCATGGTTCAATGACATAGTCATAGTTCAAAATCAATATCATGGTTCAATTGTAATACCCTGACCCATTGTAACCGAGCCAATATGGTCTAATGTTACGATAACGAAATAAATTTGGTTAAATTTCAATAATGGGAATGTACGGATGAATGTCACGATAAACGGATGACAATAATAAAAGAAATAAAATTAAAAAGGGGAGAAAACAAAATGGAAAATAAAAAGGAAATAAGAATTAAAAATAAATAAATAAGTAAAGTAAAAATTTAGAAATAAAAAGAAAATAAATAAACAAAATAAAAAAAAAAAGAAAATTTGAAATAAAATACTAATTAGGAAATTAATATGTAGACAACATATATATATATATATATATATATATATATATGTGTGTGTGTGTACATACATACGGCTATATATAAATATATATATAGATATGTGTGTGTGGTGTAATTGGTGTAACCGAAGGAAAAAGAAAAGAAGAAAAAAAAAACGGATGGAGGGGAATTGAAGTGTAGAATCTGGAAGGGCGCGGGAGAGAGATCGAGAAGGGGCAGTTTCTCTTCCAAAAACCGTGTCTCTTGGTTGTATATACAGCCGTAGAAGCAGAGAAAGAAGAGAAGGAAGAAGAAAAAAAAAAAAAACAGAGCAGGGACGGCTGGTCGCTAGAACAGAGGAAGAAAAGGAAGGAAAAGAGGAAGAAGAAGGAGGAGATAGGCCAAGGGGCACCGTGCGTGAGTTGAGAAAGAAGCGGAGGAGGAAATGAGCCAAGAAAATCAGATTGGGCAGTGAATTCGGAAGAGAAATCAGTGACAGCACTATACGCGCGTTGGGTGAGTGAGATTCATTTCTGTGTTTAATATTTTTAAAGCATGAATTACTATGTTGATATAGAATTTTGTTAAGCATAGAACTGAATTGATGCATGGAATATAGTTGGTGTTGAAATTGAATTAAGGAAAGAAAAAAAAAATAAAATAAAAAAAGAACAGAACGGAAACTGGGAAAACGGTGAAAAACAGAGAAGAAAAAATAGATCGGGTTGTGAGATTTTGTTGGGGTTAATTGGTTTAGATCATGGGGAATTAATTCTCTTGGGTATAGGTAAATTTTAGAATCAAATTGGGATTGAAACCGTAGGAGAAAATGAAAAAAAAACGGAAAGGAAAGGGGCTGCCGGAAAAACCGCACCGCCCCAGGTGCGCCACTGTTCCGGCCATTTTGGGAGTGCTTCGGCACTCCGATTTGAAATCCGACGATAGATTTGAGTTGCCCATAACTCGTAGGTGTTTACCCCGCTGAAAAACGCAAGAAACCCGTCACCGGCGAGTCGCCGTTGACGAAGAAGACAAACTGTACGCAGGCATAGGCTGCTGCGCGGCTGCTGTTTTGTGATTTTATTTTGGTCAAACCGGGTCGGGTCTGACCCGACCCACCCATTCAGATGACTGCCCAACACTTGTACTTCATGTGTAAATTTTTAAATTTGAGTTTAGATAGTGTTTGGTTAGAAAGGAGAGCTATCCAATGGTTGGGTTAAACTTGAACAAAAAAAAAAAAAGAGAATTAAAAATGTAATAACAGGGAATGGAAAAATTGGTATGGGCAGGGAATTGAACCTGTGACCAAAGGGGAAAAGGTGAGAAGCTTAGCCACTGTGCCACCAAGGCACATGTGGTCTGTTTGGGCTCAAATACGATATGTATTATTCATATTAATTAATTTAAATAAATGATTTAAATTAATAAATTTTAAATTTAATTTCGACGACTAAATTAGTAGAACGAATAATGAAAACTTATTATTTTGGACCCTCTGAATTTAATAGTGAGGTCCGTTTTACGAGACGGAGTCCCGAAAAAATAAAATAACCGTAGAATGCCAAAATGACCAAAATGCCCCTACGTCAAAGGTAAGTCAAACGGACTCCGATTTAGTTAAGTAAATAGTGAATTTTTATTAATTCAAACCTACTGGACTCAACGGTGAGGTCCAAATTATGAAAACAGAACCCAAAAAGTAGAGACACGTAAATGACCATTTTGCCCTTGGGTAAATTAAGTTTAAAATGGAAATCGTAAAACATAAATTAGTAAGGGAGGTATTTAGAATAACGAGGCATAAATTCGGTAAATGATATGAAAGCTGAAACGTGTTTATTGATTTATAGGCAAGTCAAAAGGAAAAGAGAAAGTCATGGGATATTAAGACGTTGATGAGGTAAGTGGATTCCTATCTTTGATACGTGGTTTCCAAGCCACGTTCTTTTCATTACTGCCAACCTTGTACTCATATATGTATTCACTATCATTGTTTCCCACCATGGATATTGTTCTACCTGGTGGATGCCTATTGGTTGATATTGCATGACTGATTCATTTCATTGATATCCATTTACTGTATGTTATGTTATGATGTTCCATGTTTTGTACATTCATATGGAATACTATAGAATCTTAATTTATGTTAAGTGCCGGGTTTTGTGCTCAGTCACATTACCCATCTGATGTTATCTGATTGACTGGGACCTTCGGGTCAATTTATTGGACCTACGGGTCAAAAAGACTTATGGCAATTATGGCATTTTTACGCAGTAAGGTTAATGGGCATTTTGTATGCATTTATGTTAATGGGGGTATGCCGGGCCCCAAATGACCGAGGGTCTGCCAAACCCTGAACAGAGTAAAGGCATCATCCATGTTAATTGATGTAATTCTATGTTGATTGGTTTTGTTTTATTGGACTTGATTGTGACCGTTTCATTGTGGCAGTATTTATATTGATTGTATTCATTGAGCCTATTCTATATTCATGCTACGTTGTTACTCTTGACGGTTATTGTACGTTATCATTCATTGGTACTCTTGACCGTTATTGTACTTTGTCATTTATTGGCCATTGAGGCATTTTACAGTTGACTGAAATCATTGTCATGACTGGCTATCATGTTACCTTGACTTGTATTCATTTATGTCATCCCCACCCGTATTGGGGATAGGCTTCTACTTACTGAGTTTGTAGCTCACCCCTTACTAAATTTTTTCAGGTGAGCATGTTATGGAACCACAGTAGGAGATCCAGAGCGTAGGGAGACGGTTAAGGAGCACAGTAGAATACAGTAGTTCTCCCATGCACTCACCACCTAAAACAATGGTTTATGTTTAAGTTATGTTGGTTTACGTTTGGATTGTCAAACTTATTTAGTTTTGAAACAATGATGTATTAAGATTTCCGCACTTTAATGTTATGGTTATATTTCTTATTGTTATCATTGGTAAAAGAATGAAAAAAGTAGGGACGGCCATTGGGTCGGCCCCACGACACGAGATCCGCATAGGGTGGGTTTCGGGTCGTGACATCAATCTTTAATCATAGTTCAATTTTAGCCAATCCAAAATCATAGTTCGATGTTTCAAATTTGATCATAATTCATATTCAATATTCATATTCAATATTCATATTCAAATTAGTATATTTCACTTCTATGGCCAACAAATTATAACCTCGCTGACTGAGATCGATAGACTAGTTCGATAATGCTGTATCATACCGGCTCACTACCAATATACCTCGTGGGTAGGGTTCGATAAGTCACAATCTATTCAATAATAACCAATCATAGAAGGGTATTCTATTCAAAGCATCATATCCAAAATCAATAATCATCAATAGCAGTTCCAATTACTCAAATCAGAGTTCCTTATTTGATATTCAGTTAAAACAATTCAAAGATTTGTAAGAAAACTATATAGCATTTTAGTATCATACGAACACACTTTCTTAAGTCAAGAAAGACATTATAGCTATTGATGGATCATTCAAAACATATACAATACAGCTTATTTTAAGCCTAGGGGTGTTTTCGTAATTTAACATTTTTTAGTGTTGTATTTTTTGGGACTTAATTTCACAAATTGAACTCCTTCGTTGAGTTCGGAATGCCCAAAAATATTGGGTTACACTATCTTTTTATTTTATTTGGACACCGGGAATAATTTACCAATTTAAATTAATTAATTAAGTTATATTATTTTTATATTATATATTTACTTAAACAAGAATTTAATCAAGTGCCTTAGTGGCATAGTGGTTGGCACAGGTGGGATAAGTCCCACATGCAGGCACGTTTAGGGTTCGAAACGCTTGGGCCGCAGCTTTCAATATTTTCTGATTTTTACTAGGTGCCAAATAGTGGACAAGGCAGCAGATTAGGGATAGGGTATCCTATTTTGGCCGCGGCTATCAATTTGATTTCTTAAGGTTCTTTCCAAGTAGGCCTTATTTAGATTTAATTTAAAAACTAAACCTCCCAAAACGACGCAGTATCACTTACCCTTATTGTGCTTGGGTTGGTTCTAACCTGACCCGAGACCGACTCGTTACTATTCATCGTCTTCCTCAGGATGGTGAATAGTGACCCTAAAAACCCTAAAATTTCACTTCCTATTTCGTGCATTTCTGATTAGTTTTTCTTCTTGTTTTCACTCCCAATCAACCTTAAATATCATAATTTAGGTTTTGCCCGTCGGTTTCATAGTTTGAGTTGAGCTCAAACGCTCTATCGAGCTTTCATGGCCATTTCGGATATTCCCTCAGTACATGTTCAGTTTTACACCAAATGGTACGCGGCTTGGCTTGTTTTTCTCCTCTTGTCATGGGGCTCCATATCCTGTTCAAAGATTGGAGTGGTAGTGTGATTTCATGAGGTTCGGTTTCAAAATTGAAACCTACAACTCGTTCATTGGGGGTCATTTTTTGAGCTTTTAGATCGCGGAATAGTGGTTTTTGGTCCTTATGAAACCTAGTTTCAGCCCCAAGTAGCCAATCCCTCTTTGTTTCCACTTGATTCAGACTCAAGGTTTCTTCGAGATTCTCTAATGGCGGGTCTAGTTTGGTCTAGTTGTTTGGGCTTGTTTTCAGTTCTAGACTATTAGTTATAGACATAGAATTTCATATAGATAGTTTTAAATTGAAATAAGTAAGCAACATGAAAACTTTCACAGTGGGGGAATTTACCTCTTCTCTCGGCCACTGATCTCCCTGTCAGCCGTAACTCGCTTTGTTTCCTCCTTCCTCTTCTTGCTCAGCTTCCCTTTGTTCTTTCTATATCCTTCTTATTCAGTATATTCACTATAAATATATACAACACTCACACTTGCATATTTAGTTCACCACTGCCCCTCTCTCTCTACAATCGACTCATTATCTCTCCCTCTCTAATTGACACAGCATACACTCATTGAATCCTCATCCTTTCATGCCAGCACACACCCATATATACATATATACACGGTTGCAAATATATATACCTATATATACATATTTATAAATATATGTTTTATTTTTATTTTTATTAATAATTATTTATTAATTAACTAATTTCATACTCAATGTCTTACACGAGATCACCCAATTTATTGGGTTGGGGTATTATAGCTCAGCTCTGTCTCCTTCCGAGTAAGAGAAAATTGTTGAATTCCTAAAAAATAATCTATCGATTTTCGCTTGGGAGACAAAATATATGAAAGGAATAGATCCTAACCTCATCTCTCATGAGCTAATGACAAACCCAGACCATCATCTGATAAGACAAAAAAGGAGAACGTTCGCTCCTGAACGCCACAAGATCATCAATGAAGAAGTCTGAAGGTTGTTAAATGCTGGAATGATAAATGAGGTGTTTTATCCAGAGTAGCTTGCCAACACAGTTCTTGCCAAAAAGAAGAATGGAAAATGGAGTATGTGTGTTGACTACACCGACCTAAACAAAGCTTGTCCCAAAGATAGCTTCCCTCTTCCAAGGATTGATCAACTTGTTGATGCAACCGTAGGACATGAGCTCATGAGTTTCATGGATGCCTACTCTGGATAAAATCAGATTCAGATGTATCCTCTAGACCAAGAGAAGGCTGCCTTCATATTTGAACGAGGTCTCTATTATTATAGAGTGATGCCATTCGGTCTAAAGAACGCTAAGGCCACGTACCAACGTTTGGTAAACAAGATGTTTGGCTTCTAAGTTAGAGATACAATGTAGGTCTACATCGATGACATGTTAGTCAAAAGCATTGGAAGAGTGACCACATCCAACACTTGAGCCAAACATTTGACATCCTGAAGCAACACAAGATGAAGCTGAACCCCTTAAAGTGTACCTTTGGGATCACCAAGGGAAAATTCTTGGGTTTTTTTGGTCTCTTAAAAGGGAATTGAGGCAGATCCCTCGCAGACGAAAGCTCTCATCGAACTAGAATCACATAAAATCAATAAGGATATCTAAGGCCTGAACGGAAGGATAGTAACTCTGAATAAATTCATCTCTAAATCTACGGACTGGTGCCTCCTATTCTTTAGAGCCTTGAGGGGGAGTAAGGCCCTAGAGTGGACCCCTGAATGCGAAAAAGCTTTTCAGGAACTAAAACAGTACTTGGCTTCCCCCGAACTCCTTTTAAAATCAATACAAGGAGAAAAGCTACTTTTATACTTAGCTATGTCGAAGAATGCCATCAGCTCTACATTAGTTAAAGAGGACAAGGGGATTCAGAGGCCTACTTTTTACGTTAGTAAGACACTTCTGGACACCGAGATGAGATATTCTGAAATTAAGAAACTGGCCTTAGCCTTGGTGATATTCGCTCGGAAGCTCAGACCTTACTTTCAAGCACATCCTATCAGAATCCCAACATTCTATCCTTTGAAATCAGTCCTACATAGGCCTGAAGTCTCAGGACAACTGATCAAGTGGCCAGTGGAGTTAGGAGAATTTGATATATCTTATATACCATGGACCTTTATCAAAGGGCAAACTGTCACATCCCGAACCCCACCCTACGCGGATGTCGAGGACGTGACTGCTAGTCGGTCGCGACGCGACCAACCAAAGGCAAATTCTGAACTTTTCGACGAATTGCACTCCAACTGTAGGGTCAGATGTAGCGGAATTTAAAACTTTTTCTTTGTGTCACGGGAATGCAACTCACTTATCCACCAAAAAGGTATGTACCACAGAGCAAGTCTAAATCCAAAACAGTTAACAGTTCTAAGTTCAGAGCATATCTAAAATCAGGCATATAGTACAGAGCAGATCTAATATCTTTAGAGTACCGTTTATTTCCATGAGCCATAATTACCTATCCAGTACATGTAAATCAGGTTAGCCGTATCATATCACTCACCTGAATAACAGAATCAGTCCACAAGAATCCAGTCTCTACAGATCAGTGCCGTCAGATCCTTTACTTGAAGTGCCACTCGGCCTACCATGTCATATCATGGTGTCTTCTAATCCATCAGAGATAATCCCTGAAAAATGTTAGGGAATGGGGTGAGCTTCGAAAAGCCCAGTGAGTAACACAGGTTCCCTGTCATGGGTTTCAAACCCGGTCTTGTTTATAAATCACAAGGATAGTTCAATCGCTTTAAAATAACAGTTTTATAGATCTACTCGAATACAGTTTAAGTAGAATAAAACGGGACTGAACTAAACAGAACAACAAATCAGAACAGACGGAACAGTGCATGATGCCAATATATCAATCGAGAGTATAGGCAATTAATTCAATATTAGAACAGGTCAGTACTGGGCGGAATATAACAGGGCATAACAAACAATATATCAGTTAGGCACATAATCAAGCCTACTTATGCCAGACCGTTCATAATCAGAATGGTACCCAGAGTCAAACACATCATAGCAGAACAAAATCAGATAGACCATAAAACGGAACAAGACAGACCGAACAAAACAATAGTAGGACGGGACAAAATCATGCCACGTACAATACAGTATAAAAGCTTGCATTTAAAAACATGCATTCAGACAGTATAACTTTTAAAACCGTACAGTGCATCAAAATACAGTATCTAGGCAGTAACTTATATACCAAGTCAAGAATCCGGACAGATCATAACGGAACTGGACCATATATCAATCAAGACAGAAAAATCATTAACGGACGGAACATAATGGAATCAGAAGGAGCAAAACACCAGTTCAAGTCACAGGTAAACAATCAAGACAGACAGCTCATTAACGGTTGAGATATAACAGAACCAAACGGATCAATAAGTCAGTCAAAACAAGGACATATCAGTAACGGACAGACCATGAAACGGATAGATCAAAACGGACGAAACAAAATGGAATAATATCAATCAGGACAAGTCATATCGGAACTGAACATGACGGAACAAACGGTACAATATCAATTAGATCAAGTCGTATCGGAACTGAACAAGTCGGAACAAAATGGTACAATATCAATCAGATCAAGACATATCGGAACTGAACAAGTCAGAACAAAACGGTACAATATCAATCAGATCAAGGCATATCGGAACTGAACAAGTCGGAACAAACGGTACAATATCAATCAGATCAAGTCATGATAGAAACAAACGGTACAATATCAATCAGGACAAATCATATCAGGACTGAACATGACGGAACAAAACGGAACAATACATCAATCAGAACAAGACATATCAGAGCTGAACATGTCGGAACAAAGCAGAACAATACATCAATCAGAACAAGACATATCGGAACTGAACATGTCGGAACAAAGCGGAACAATATATCAATCAGAACGAGACATATCGGAACTGAACATGTCGGAACAAAGCGGAACAATATATCAATCAGGACAAGGCATATCGTACATTAAATATATGCTTTTTAAACAGTATAACATTCAAAACAGTACAGAGCTTCAAAATACAGTATCTAGACAGAACTTATACACCAGTTCAGGAGTCAGGGTTACTCACAAACTGTTACGGTTATCTCCTTGCACCAACAAATCTGATAACCTCCAGGTACGTCAGGTATCTCCATGTATATCCTGAATAATAATCATCAATCACAGACAGATCAGAACTCATCCATTCAGGTCTCATTTGTCATCTTAGGTATCTATCAGATCACCTAAGACAGCCTAGTAGCCTATCGCCCTTTCACTGGGTCTCACCCGAGGCTATTTCATTCTTTAATTAGGCTTAGCAGTCATCAGGATTATGATTTAAGTCATTTGGACTTCAATCGTTATCAGTTAAGCACTTATTTGGCCTTAGGGGCAAAATGGTAATTTCACCATTGTTGTCCCGGACCCTATCGTGGTCCTCAGAATGTCCCATATATCTTATATGTGAATTTTCAAGTCCTTTGGACTTCGTTTGGTATCTGCTTTAGATCATCGGGACACATCAGTCATTTCTCGTTTTACGCATTGACTGTTTCGGAGTCTTATTTAGCCCTTCAGTGTTCATAATTATCTCCATGATAATTTATCAGATCAGATTGACCTTTATCTTGCACTTACAATGCTCAGGGGTATTTTGGTCATTTTACGTTTCGTAGATTCTTGCCCCAGTTCGTCATTTATTCGGGTATACAGTTTCACCAGTGTTCGGGTTTCTATCGGTATCAGTTTCGTCCCAATCGGACTTCATTTGGGCTTCGTACAGTATCAGGGGTATTTTGGTAATTTCATGCGTCATATTTTTCGGCACGTCAGTTCATAAAATGGACCTCACCGTTGGGTCCAAAGTGCCCGACATAATTAAGTTGGACTATCTGTTATGTTTAATTGACCCTGAGAATCATTAGGGGCAGTACGGTCATTTATACTTTATGTGTCTGTATTTTTTGGGACTCCAGTTCGTTAAATGGACCTCACTGTTGAGTTCAGAACGCCCGACATAGTCAAAATAGACTGTCTTTTATTTTTATTTGGGTCTGGTGCCATCAGGGGCAGTACAGTAATTTATCACTTACAGGTCTGTATTTTTCGGTACTGTATTTCCAAAATCAGACTGTACCATTGAGTCCGGAATGTTTGAAATAGTGAAAATACACTATTTATTTAATTTATTTGGACTTCGTTTGACATATTTAATGTCCAGGGGTAAAATTGTAATTTTACCAATCTAATAAAATAATAAAATAATTATTTTATTATTTAATTAATTACCAGGGGCTTAAATGTATAATTTATCCAGAATCTGGGCCACTGTGTAATTCTTTAAAACAGTGGGGACAAATCCGTAATTTCAGAAAGTATTTGGGGTTCAAAATATAATTTCATAATTTAGGGGTTCAAACCCAAGGGTTCACCAAGTGAACCGGTCCAAATCACTGTGAACCAAACGGTTGGTGACCCTCAGAAAATCGGGATAACATATCCCCCTTATCCGTGTTCAGGATTTGTCTAGTTTCAATTTTAATTTGTTATCACCGTACCCAAACAGGCCGGATTTGATTTTAAACAAATCAGGTAAGCCCAAAACGGTGTAGTTTCAATTAAGCGGTGGCATCCTCACGGGCCGACACGTGTCCAGAGTCAACTCACCAACTCGGTTCGACTCGGTCAACTCGGCCGAGTCAACTCTGTTGTCCCCAACGAACAACTCAGTGTTGCCCTAATTCACAGTTTCACGATTTCTTCAATTCGTGAAGTTTCAGGTACAGTTTTCAATATGTTTTGATTCCAAAACATTCCTGGATGTGAGACCAATGATTTGGCATCGATTTTGAGCTTCAAATCGAAGGATTAAGCTCGATAGAACCGATTGTTGCGCAGAATTTCAGTTCGGCCGTGTGGCCTTGTTCCTCAACCAAATCGCACACGGTTTGGTTCTTTGTGACCCTTAGGATAGGGGCTTCAATTCCCCATTTATAAATTTCAGTTTGCAAGCCTATCTCAGGTTTTGGGTTCCATGGCCGAAAAGAATAGTGTCAAATTTGAGGGTCTTCCCGTGTGAGTCTCAGTCGCGTATAGTGGTATTTGGAACTCTAGGAATGTCTAGATCATGTTTAGACCAATATAATTCAATTTGGTGAGGGCCATTTCAGACCTGTTACAGGAGGTCATTAATGGCGGATTTTTGCTACAGTTTTGGGGTTTCAGGGCTGTCCGACCTTCCCAATTGTTCTATAATAATCCCAGGCCTCTCAGTAGTGCATACATATAGTTTATATGGCTCAAAAATATCAGGAACAGATCCAAAATGTAAACAGGAAATTTTTGAGTAGTTTTAATGTCTTACCTTCCAAGGAGTGGCCCTCATTTCCTCATCCATGGCTCGGTTGTGGTTTTTGTGCATGTTGCACCAGTGCAGTCGTGTGTTGCTTAACTCTCAGTTCTCTTTGGTGCATCCCTTTCCAACGGATGACATGCACACACCCACCATGGGCAGTTTATACATACACTTGCAGGCAGCCTCCTCTCACTAACAGATTACATGCATAGGCAGTTGGTTTCTGATTCCTTTCCTCCCTACCCGAGACACACAAGGCCTCCTTGTGACCCACTTTGAATCACACTTATTAGGTATGAATATATATACACACACCTATACATCTCTAGGT
The DNA here is from genome assembly GCA_008638375.1 of Nyssa sinensis. Taxonomy (NCBI): domain Eukaryota; kingdom Viridiplantae; phylum Streptophyta; class Magnoliopsida; order Cornales; family Nyssaceae; genus Nyssa; species Nyssa sinensis. Next base: position 15,259,374 of record CM018043.1, on the reverse strand, counting down.
GTATATATATATATCAGAGATTCAGTGGGGTTTAGGGCTGATGTGGGCTGAGGGAGACCATCATGTGGGGTTTGCATGTAACCTCATTGGTCCAATTTGAGGTGGGGCTTGGTTAATTCAGAGATATATACAATTGAGTTGTATATATATGCACAAAGTAATAGCAGCCCAGTTGGTAAACTTTTTGAGAAAAATTCATTCCCTCTCAAAGGTCAAGGGTTCAATTCCCTTGGCCTCCCATTTGGTCCCTTTCTCACCATTTTTGGTTAAGGCCACGTTTGGCTGCGCAGTAATTCAGTTTTTGATGTTTGCCTCATAACTTTCATTTCGTAACTCCTTTTCGATGCGGTTTGTTCCGAGAGTTTCATATTTCAGTTATCTACAGTGTCAGAGGTTCCGTGTCATTTATTCGGGTTAGCTAATTCAAGTTCCGTTAGTATTAAAACGGCGTTATTTCACCGAATTAATCAGTAATTTGGGTTCGGGTAAAGTACCCTTCCCTCCAGACATTTTCTTTATTTAATCGGTCTATGGCGACCTTCGGGATTATGATTAATTTCCTAAATCATTCTGTAAGTCGGTATTAATTAATAATTTCACGGGATCGGGGTGTTACACAAACACTGACAGACTTTGTAGCAGATTTCACTTTAGCACTATATGCTAAAGCTCAAGACACTACCAACACCACGGTATGACAACTCTACATTGACGGTTCATCCACCGACAGAGATTCAGGAGTGGGCATAGTACTTTAGCCCCTCGATGTAATCATAATTGAGAAAACAATTAGCTTAGGATTCAGAGCCTCTAACAATGAAGTCGAATATGAAGCACTTATCCTTGGGATGAAACTGGCCTTGGAATGTGAAGTTCCGAGTCTTGAAGCATTCTCTGACTCTCAACTTGTGGTAAGCCAAGTCTTGGGAGAGTTTTCCATCAAGGATAACAGGATGATCAGATATTCAGAGCTAGTGGAATCACTGAAGTTGTCTTTCCACAAATTCACCATTCAGAAGATCGAAAGAAGCCAAAACTCTAGGGTTGATGCTTTAGCAAATATGGCTTCCCACCTCAAGTCAGAAAGAGATTCAATGATGAAAATCTTTTACCAATAAAAGCCGAGCATCGAGAAAATACAGTCCTTTCAAATTTTAGAACAAACTCAAAACTGGATGACTCCCATCATTGAGTATATAAATGAAGGATTGCTTTTAGAGGACAAAAATCAGGCCAGAAAGATTCGGATTAGGGTGGCTCGGTATCTAATCCTAAATGGAAAGCTATACCGAAGATCCTACACGAAACCCTTATTGCGGTGCTTATCTCCAGAGGAGTCCCACTACGTCCTAGTAGAGATACATGAAGGGATCTGTGGCAAACCACAATGGTGGCAGGACCATAGCCAATTGAGCTTTGACTCAAGGTTACTACTGGTTTGGCATGTTAAGGCAAGCTAAAGAATATGTCCAAAGATGTGACAAATGTCAACGATTTGCTTTATACCTGCACCAACCTCATCACGAACTCATCCTTATCGCTAGTCCTTGGCCGTTTGCTCAATGAGAGATGAACATTGTAGGGCCACTACCAAAAGCCCCTCAAAACAAGAGATTTTTACTAGTTGCTATTGGCTAATTTTCCAAATGGGTAGAGGCTAAACCACTAACTCACATCATAGAGGTGGAAGTAAAGAACTTCACGTGGAAAAATATAGTTTGCAGGTTCGGTATACCCTACATCATTATTTCAGACAATGGTACGTAGTTTGTTGGGAAGGTTTTCGAAAAGTTCTGTAAAGACTTGTACATCAGTCATCACTTCTCCTCACCAGGGCATCCCCAAGCTAATGGGCAAGTCGAGGTCACTAACCGCAAAATTCTTGACACCATTAAGAAAAGGTTAGAAGAGGCCAAAGGAGGATGGGTCGAAAACTCCCTAGAGTACTCTAGGCCTACCGAATTACTAAAAGAACCTCAACTACAGAGACGCCATTCTCACTTGCCTACGGTACCAAGGTAGTCATTCTTGTAAAAATTGGCATGCCGACCCTAAGAACGGATTGCTTTAACCAAGAGACCAACAATCACCAGCTTGCCGAAGAATCTAGATCTACTTGAAGAGATACGTGAGCAAACTCGGATCAAGACTGAAGCATACCAGCAGAGAATGGCTAAATGCTTTAACCAAGGGTTAAAACCTGTCAATTTCTAAATTGGGGACCTCGTCTTAAGAAGGGTGTTCCCAAACACCAAAGATCCCACAATGGGAAAACTCTCTCATAACTGGGAGGGGCCCTACAAGATAACCAGGATCGTCAGACACATGACTTATTAGTTGGAGGATGTAACTGGGAAGCCTGTACCCAGGCCCTAGAACATCGAACACTTATGCAAGTATATCAATAAAGAATTATTTGTTGATTCACTTTTGAGTGCTCTCATTCAATGTACAGACCTTTAAAAGCCTTGTGTCCATTACAAGTACTACTAGTCTAATTCCATTTTATTCAATGTATAGACCCCTAAAATCCTTGTGTCCGTTACAAGTGCTACAGGTCTGGTCCATTTCATTCAATGTGCAAACCCTTAAAAGCCTTGTATCCATTACAGGTGTTACAGGTCTGGTCTATTTCATTCAATGTATAGACCCCTAAAAGCCCAGTATTCATTATAAGTGCTACAGGTCTGGTCCATTTCACTTAACAAATAGACCTCTAAAAGTTTTGAGTCCACTACGGGAGCTATAGGTTTGGTCCATTTCGTTCAGGCGAACTGTTCGATAAAGGTATCAAGAGCCCTGAATGTCTAATCCGTTTCAATCAAGGCCTCTCATTTCTTATGAACGCCACGGGTCTGATCCTACAGATCTGAAATTAAAGCTTGATTCAATTACAGTTTTGAAGACATGTGCTTAAAGCCTCGATTTAATTACAAGTTGTGAAGATCTGAGGTTAAAGCTTGATTTAATTATAAGTTGTGAAGATCTGAGGTTAAAGCTTGATTTAATTACAAGTTTGTGAAGATTGAGGTTAAGAACTTGATTCAATTATAAGTTTCGAAGATATGTGCTTGAAGCTTGATTTAATTACAAAGTTTTAAAGATTTGAGGTTAGAGGTTTGATTTAATTACAATTTTTGAAGGTCGAGTTTGAAACTTGATTTAATTAAAGATCTGAAGATGAGCTTGATTTTATTACAAGTGGTAAAGGTCGGTACATTATGACTTGTTAACAGGACAATGTACAAAAATTGTATAAGTTTGGCTACTCTGAGCATTTGTCGTGTTAAAGTCTTTGAAAAATTGCATGGATGTTTTGGAGATTCTAATAAACTGAAAAAACTACCAACAACACAGAAAGTTATGAAAGAAACTAAATTTCATTTATAATTGGCCCAAAGTTTGAAAAAATTACAAGGAAGAAACAAAAAAAGTACAAAATATTCCTAGTCTACTGCTGGTTCGGCAGCCTCTGAAGCATCAGCATTGAGAGAGTTCTGAACCACTTCCTCCTCCTCATCGTCCTGCACCATATCAAGATCACTTTGGCACCTCTGGAGTGTCAGCTGAGGGAGTTTGGGAACTGCTTCCTTCTCTTCATCCTCCTGTACCTCAATCTCAGCCGGCGAGACTTCAATGTCATCTATCCCAGCCAGATCCAGGTCAGGATACTTCTTGTGAAGCTTCACCTTAAAGGTGTGGTACCCATGCTCAATCAGCTAACCACCCAAGTCCTAGACTTCAGTTCAACTTCGGTTTGAGCTCTGAAAGCTTTGGTAGTGCCCCGGACCTTTTGAAGGGAGGTGGCTTAGAAATCATCGAACCTCTTCTTGAGGTCTGCTAAATCCAAAGTGATGGCATCCCTTTTAGACTCTAGAATGGAGTAGGAATTGGTAGCTTCCTCAGTTTCCCCTCACCTGTAGAGGTTGTGGACTATGTCATCCCTAGTAGTAACCTGGCTTCATCGAGCTTAGACTAGAGGGTGCCAATCTGCTCGGAATCCACAGAGGAGTACATAATGGCCTCAAGGCCATTCATAGCCTGAAAAGAAACAAGGAACCCAATTAGCTCTGAATGTATTATAGAACAACATAAATAAAAAAGAGAAGAGAAGAACTAATCAGAATTGACCCTCATGTGGAACGCCATCATGTCTTTGGAAAATTTTTGCATCTTTAGCCCCTTGAACTTCGTTAGGCCTGTTGCCCAAACCTCCTTAGCCTTCTTCACGGCCAGAGAGCCAGAGTCATCAGGCAAAGGGGAATCAGCAACCAACTTGCTTTTCCTTCTTTTCTGCATGGGAATTATCGGCACAGAGGGAAGCAAGGGCTCCCGAACAGCGGAGTCCTTTAGATCCTCAAACACAGTCTTGTCTAGGGAGTCGAACAGAAGCCTCCTCTTCTTCACCTGAAGAGGAGGCTCGATAGGGGAAGAACTTTCCCTCACCTTCTTCTTCTACTTCTTCCTTGGAGCTCATCTAGACACTAGGGACTTCTTCAGGCTCTCGGACCTGTTTTTCACCAGCCCAGATTCAATCAAATTATTAGGAGTGAGGACGGCGTTGTTCAGATTGTTAG